>OZ010794.1:253243192-253843192 GCA_963932465.1 Maratus speciosus
AACAAATGAAGATTTTGTGTCACATAGACACAGTTTTGAATAATAAGCAAAAATTTAAGTTTTATGATTTATCAATGTTTTGACTGTTCTCTGTCCAAAAGCACTTCCTCTATTTCTTCATATTCTTATAGATGTATAGAGTTATTATATGGCGATAGAACTGATAAAAAAAAAGTCACTGGTCCCAAGGACCAGTAAGCATGTTTACTGGTCCACAGACATCATCACTGGCCTGCTACATAAAATTCAATTAAGTACTTTTAACCCTTTGAGTGACATATCATCCCCCCCCCCTTCCGACAGGTCCACTGCGTCCAATCCATTTCCCAGGATATGTTGAATTGAGGTGATTGCGAACACCTATGAAAAAATGTGCCGGTGCGCCATCGTGCATAAACCACATATTGTGGCGCAGTGTTGCTGGCACATTTTGCAGTAACTGCGGTAAGATATCCCGTAGGAAAACCAAGTACGTACTGCCATTGAGTACATCTGGGAGTAAATATGGTCCTATGAGATAATCGCCGAGGACACCTGCCAATATGTTCACACTGAACTTTTGTTGTGCGTTCGACGGGAAAACAGTGTGCGGATTTGTATATGACCATGTGTGCATATTGTGCGTGTTTACCACGCCCTCTCTCGTAAATGTTGCTTCATCAGTAAATAAAATATTTTCCAGAAATTGTGGATTATTTTCTGTTACATTAAGCAACCAGCGTACGAATTCTGTCCGCTGAGCACAATCTGTTACTGATAACAGTTGTACCCGCTGCACATGAAAGGGGTGCATGTTTTCTGCACGCAGAACACGCCACACACTTTGGTGAGAAACACCGACTTCAGACGCAGCAGCTCGTGTACTCGTGGAGGGGTTATCTTTAAAAATATTCAGTACATCTTCTTCCATTGCAGGTGTTCGTACATGTCGAGGTTTCCCTGCATCAATGCTTGCTGTATTAAACGATCCAGTCAACCGTAATCGTCTATCGATTTTTATGAAGAGTTTCGAACTTGGGCAACGTCTCCTTGGAAATTGCTCACGGTACATGCGCTGTGCTAGACATGCATTTCCATGAGCTTGCCCGTACATCAGATGCATGTCCGCATATTCTTCGCTAGAGTATTCCGGCATAATTATTATACATCAACTTACTACAATCCCACTTACAACAGCCTCCCTTTAACATAACGCCCACTGATGACTGCTGTTTTATTACACTTTTCTTCCTATACACATAGAAAATTTGCATAAAAAGTACTTCTTCTTCATCATCCTGAAAGTTCATGGAGGAAACGCAGCAGTCAAGGAGTTTGCTTTAAGACAAGGCGAGAGCTGCACAATATGTCATTCACTTGACCAGACTGAATAATGAAAGGGTATTGATAGAGGTTGATCAGAAATGTATAATTGAAAGATATTAAAACGGGGTGTTTACAATCGTCATGGGCGGAGTTTCGCCCTTTCCGAGCGTGCAACAGTACAGAGTTGTAACTAGGGAACTGCTTGATTTCTCCCATACAATTAAACTGATATGGTTTATTGTCAGCTTCTTCGAAAGCTTTCGGAATGGACCAAATTTTATAACATTTTCCTTGATGTAGGTAGAGTTGCATTTTTGGAATTAACGATTAACTATTTTGCTAAATATTTGATTTTGTATTTTTTCACTGTTTCAGAGCTTGTAACTCGCCATTAATTCTCAATATTCTAAAACAACTTATGTCATTTCGTAGGATTTTTTCTGCTCTTTCTAAATATGTGCTTCGTTTTTATGTAGCATTATCGGTAGTTTAGCAATGAGGGTTTTTTTACAAATTTCCGATTTTTCATTCTATTTGCTGTAACTTGAAAATTATTGAGATCCGGCCAGGCATTATATACTGATTTATGCTCCGTGTGATCTCCTCTATTACCCCTATTAATATTGGACCCCTTTAACGGAACACCCTGTATATATATTTTAGAACTAACCCGAAACGAAATTTCAAGTTTTTGGGCTCAGCAGTAACACAGGAATAGAAAAAATTCGAAACTTTTTTGTTTCTGCAGTGTTTTATGTAGCGCCATTTTTAGAAATTGTTCTATTGCGAGAATGTATGTCATGATAAATACAGCCATGTCAATTTTCATGTTTATATTCCTAACAATTCCATGTACTTCGTTACTTAGATCATCTTTAGATCTTTTTCCTTTTTGTTTAGTCTTTCAATTTTTTAGAATTCGTTCTACAACGAGCATTTACATCTTAGAAATTACTGTCATGCCAAAGTTCTAGTTTCTAATCCCAACAGTATTCCAGAATTTTCAGTATTCCAAATAAATCATAATTTAGAACCATTCTAGAAATTTTTACGTTTATCTGTCAAATTGAATTTTCGAACCTTTTCACAACGAGTATTTACATCTTAAAAGTAACCACCACATCAAATTTAAATTTCTAACCCCAATCAATATTACAGAAATCGCAATTTTAGAACTTTTTTGCTCCTGCAGCGATGTAGGTTGTTGCACTGACATAAAATATAGTCTTTTTTCGGAGCAGATATGGCCACGAACATTTTTTTAAGTGGGCTATGCATGTAGTTTGAGAGATAACACCTCACAAACTCACAAACATTAATAATATTATACATTTTATAATATCATAACTCTTTATATTATTAGCATAGATGTACAGATACAGAAGCCATTTATCTGTTACAGACTAAAGTGCCTGACGTTGCCTAGAATTTGAAGAATGTTTGTTCTGAAAAATCAATTTTAAAATTTAACATACAACATAAAACAAACATAAAAAAGCAGTCGAAGTTGTACACATGATTCAAATGGAAACAAAATATAAAAATATATAAATACATATAACAGACGCAAAATAATACAGCTATAAATGATCTTATTTCAATATATCATTGGAGCAATAATGTTAAAATACACCAGTATTTCCATAATCGGGTTTTTGTCGTGCTTCAATACGTTTTTCACACTCATATGACGTTATACTATGTCCACCACGTCCTTTGTATTTCCAATACGACGTAATATTTTCTATTTTCACTTGGAAACCTTGAAATAGAAAAGTTATGAAGTTATAGTCACTTTCATTTAAATTCGTCAAACTATTTATTTCATTTTCATTTTTCACACGAATATCTTGCAATAGAAAAGTTATGACGTTAATATTCACCTTTTTTTAATTCAGCAAACTATTTATTTCATTTTCATTTTTCACGTGGAAATCTTGCAGTAGAAAATTAATTGTTGTAGTAAGAATTTTATTGTGTAATTTAATTTTTGGCAACTGCTATAACGAAAAATGTTTAAATTTGATAAGTAATTGCTGTTAAAATGGTGGTTTTTTATTAATTAAAAATTAACTAAAAATTATTTCGATTCCGGATTACTTTAGTTGCCTCGGCCGTGTTTACACATGTACGTATCTTTTCACGATTCTGTCTTCCAAACTGTGGATTTGTATAGATTTTCAAACAGACAGATAGACAAATTTTCATTTTTATATATAAGATTATATACAAACATAAATAACTTATCTAATACGTGTTAGCAGATGCATTTTTAAATATATATATATATATATATATATATATATATATATAAACCAGTATAATACATATTCTGTTTTATTTTCATAGTCATTTATATGATTTGACAAAAAATCTCACTTTCTTAACACCGAATAACTTTTTTACAAAAATGCCAAAGTCCATATAACAGCAAAGTACTATGAAAAGCATTAAATGCATGGTAATAAGGTATTTAGAATGCGACATTTACGATCAACCATTATTGGCATTCAATCTTATAGTTTGGAGATAGATTTTTGGTCGACGGGATAACTATGTAGTGCCAAATACTGTACTGAAATTTAACTTAATCTTCTCTATTCTACTATTTTAAGATTTTTAAATCTAAACATCGCACATTTTCAATTTATATACCGTCTTATTGGGGAGAAAAGGTACTTTTAAATGCAATTTGATTGAAAGCTGCATCTCAATTTATTTTTGAAATATTAATTTTTTTGTAGTTTTTAGCGTCATTTGTTTAATTTTAGCAACTCAAGTACTCCATTTCTGTAGAAAGTATGGGAAAATAGTTGGAAAATAGTAATTATACCATTTTGTTGCCTTTTTCCCTAAACAACTTTCAAAATATATAATTAAAATACGTGCTATTTTGAAAAAATATAAATAAATGATTTCTGATAAAATGTGGAGCTATTTAAGACGACATCTCTTTTTTTTTTGGATTTGTGTATTATTCAGCGATATCCTCAGCGATAGCCCTATGCGTACTTTACTGTAGAAGTTCTTTAAGATTTGATCGTAAATGAAGAATTCTTCAGCAGATACGGATGACGTCATTCTGTACAAAATAAAAGCGTGAGTTTTAAGTCTTAAAACTGAAATATGTTTTGTACTATCCATATTTATATATTTCGTTTGTCATCGGAGGTGACACTAAATTCTGAAAAAAACAGACTTCCCGTTTTCTAGTTTTTCTCAATCTTTGTGCAGTTTCGGCCTCAAAAAGTAAGATTTGTCGCAAAAAGATATAAATAGCTATGAAAACGAACTTGATGAACGTTTATGCTTATTTTTACAAGTAAATATGGCACAGATGTCATAAACGCACAGAGGTACCTAATTGGCGTCAAAGTGGCGTTACTTCGCCTGACATGGTAACCAGTGGCGGCTCGTAACTGCCATATTTTGGGGCATTAAATGCATGGCGAGCAGTATTATTCTTTTCTTACCATTATTTTTTGAAAGGAATCATTACCTTGTTTAATGGTCGAATATTCCGCCGACAAATATGGCAAAGATTTCTTTTAAAGCAATAGTGGTAAGAGAAGAATAAATTTGGCAGCTATGGATTTCGTGCCCCCCAAAATTCCAGTCACGAGCCACCACTGATGTAACCATAAATAACGTTATTATAATTTTTTTCTATAATTATATCATTTATTGATTGTTATTTCCTTTTAAAAATAATACAAAATGTCTTGTTTATCACTTTATTTTGTTTTCATATTGAAATAAAAAATAACGTGCAATTATAACACATTATATGTAACTGGTATTCGAAATCGACGTTTTCGCCAAACTAGCATAAAAAATCACGCCAAAACCAGTGCGTATATGGCATCTGTGACATAAATATAAAAATTTTATTTATGTATATAATATCATTGCTTTTTATATACAATTTACTTTTTTTGTATATAAAAATAGTTAAGTGGCTTGTTTACACAAAATAAATGTTATAAATCTTTAAAAAATTGATTGAGTATATGAAACAATGAATAAGCTGCACGAAAATACGCATAAAAAGCTTATTTGACTCGCCAAACCCATTTTCTCTACCTCACAAAGGCCCTTATACAGGAAAAGTACCAATTTCATTTTTAAAGACTAAAAAGAAATTAATATAAATGGAAATTGTTTTTTTTTTAATCATACTTTCATTAAAATTCACAAAAATTTAGAAAATATATGTTTTTAAATGCACTAAATAGTAGAAAAGTCTTGAAAAAAACCCTTAAAAGCACGGAGTTTAAATTTAATTTGGTAAGTTCAATTATGGAAGATAAAAGGATTTAAGTGGGAATTTTGCCAAATTAGCCAGTTATCTCCAAGTTGGATTCATATATAAAAACTTTCTTGTTGCCGAATTTCGCGATATTTCGCCACGTTGGTCAAAGTTTGGCGATATCGTGGTAACCCTGTCATTAGTACTTTTCAACAAATACTCATTGTTGAAGCTAATGCTGATTTTTCTATAGAAAACCAAACGTAACCATTAATTCACCCCCTCCCCCCCTAACGTTGTCCCCCTTAGGATCGAGTTTTAAAAAATCAATGTCCAATTCATGTATTGCCCTCAGGAATGCATATATATTCCAAATTTCAAAACTCTATGTCAACGGGAAGTGGGTGAAAAATGAATCATAAAATTTGAGTGCCACAGATTGTGAGTTAAAAGAAAGCATGTAAAAAACAAGTGAATAAGTGTGATCACAGATCGCACAGAGGGTTTCGTTTAATATTCCTTTCAAAACACTTTATCCTTTTGAAAAATCTGTTAGTTCCACATTTCGCAAAAGGGGCGCACTCTATTCTAAATAAACCTCTATCCGAACGAAACTCCGTTTTATATACTATCCGTAGTATATAATTAGTCGAGGGGATTGGGCCGATAGCAACCGAGATAAGTAGGCGCCCCTGGCGGTAAAAAGTGGAACTAAAATATGTAAGGTTATGATTTATAATATGAAAGAATGGTCAAATGTGTGTCGGCAAAAGTTGGAAAAGTGCTCCCCTGGTGAAAAGGGCGGAGGTTAGAAAAATTGCTTAAAATACACAAGTTAGAGCCCGGAGGAGTAAATAATATAAGACTTTTTGAAAATTTTATGATTTGCCGTGTGGTTTGAGGTATTCAGCTAGACGTATGCAAAAATTCATGTCTCCAACTTAATTAAGGGCTCTCTTAGAAAGAATTGCTTAAAATACATATGTTGTAGCTCAAAGGGTTAAACGTAAAACTTTTTCAAGATTTTATGATTTCTCGCCTGGCCTCAGGTGTTCTCCTATAAGTATGCAAAATTTCAAATCTCCAATTTTATAAGGGGCTCAGTTAGAAGGAATTGCTTAAAATACGCTTATGGGAGCCCAAAAGGTTAAATGAACGATTTTTTAAAAATTTTATGATTCGTCGTATGATGTGTGGTGTTCAGCTATAAGTATGCAAAATTTCACGCCTCCAACCTAATTAGGGGTTCATTTAGAAAGAATTGTTTGAAATACACATGTGGTAGCCCAAAGGGTTAGATGTACGGCTATTTCAAAATTTTATGGTTTGTCATTTGATGTGAGGTGTTCAGCCATAAGTATGACAAATTTCATGCCTCCAACGCACTTAGGGATTCACTTAGAAAGAGTTGTTTAAAATACACATGTGGGAACCCAAAGGGTTAAATGAACGACTTTTTAAAAATGTTATAGTTTATCATTTGATGTGAGGTGTTCAGCTATAAGTATGCAAAATTTCACGCCTCCAACCTAATTAGGGCTCACTAAGAAAGAATTGTTTAAAATACACATGTGGGAGCCAAAAGGGTTAAATGAATGACTTTATCAAAATTTTATACTTTGTCATTTGATGTGAGGTGTTCAGCTATAAGTATGCAAAATTTCACGCCTCCAACCTAATTAGGATTCAATTGGAAAGAATTGTTTAAAATACACATGTGGAGCCCAGAGGATTAAATGTACGACTTTTTCAAAATTTTATAGTTTGTCATTTGATGTGAGGTGTTCAGCTATAAGTATGCAAAATTTCACGCCTCCAACATAATTGTCTGAGCGAAGCGAAGGCTAATACTCAGCGAAATATTACTGTCCGGACACTTTACTACTACGATGGATATTAACGCCATGTCCTACTAAAAAAAAAGCCTAATAAAAACCTTTCGTCAAGCATAACTCAAAATATATTTGTCGGATATCGTTTCTGATTGCACCAGAAGGTACCTATGAGGGTCGCCTACTGAATGCACCTACTATGAAAAATAAGTTCCAAACCGTTTAAAAATTATATAGAAAAAACTCTTAAAAAGCACAATTTATCTGCATACGTCACAGAAATATGGTGTGCGTCACTTTCACCGGTTGATGTTTTCGTAGACAACTGGTTTGAACACATGGAGCAAATAAAAGAAAATACGCACGCAGTAATATTGATTAGATCAGTTTCAAACACGTGATCACAAACCTTGCAACAACCCGTGGCAACCAGTTTTGGTGGGCAAACAAATAATAATACAGTACTCCGTATCACGGTGACCGTTTTTAGCCTGTTGTATAAAATCTGGCATTTTGTATGACATACAATTGTGGATGATTAAAATAAAAAAAAAACATGAGTGTTTATTGATCCGGAGGTTATCTTTCTCTGGATGTCTGTCTGTCTATCATACAGCATGCAATTTTCTTGTAAAGGATGATATTATTATGCAGTAAAACCTCCATAACGGACACACTCGATTAGTGGACACCTCTATTTAGCGGGCATTTTTTCGATTACCAACCCTTAAATAACTGTACATTTTTTACTCTCAGTAGCGAACACCTCCAAATAGAGGACAAATTCTGCCTTCCCGAGGTGTTCGCTATTCAGAAGTTTTACTGGTAAAACCTCCATAGCGGACACACCCGATTAGTGGATACCTCTATTTAGCGGACATTTTTTTGATTACCAACTCTTAAATAACTGTACATGTTTTACTCTCAGTAGCGGTCACCTCTAAATAGAGGACAAATTCTGCATTCCCTGGGTGTCCGCTATTCAGAGGTTTTACTGTATATAATATTGATAATTATTTTACAGGGCCGCACAAAAGAATAAGAATATATGAAACGAATATAAACTAAATTCGGGATTGGTAGATCGCTGATGGTAATGTAATTTTAGGATGTTGTTACAGTCATCCGCAGCATGTTTTTAGAGTTTCGTCCATCTAATGAAACTCTACCTGTCTCACTCCTTTGTCTGTCTGTTTGTCCGTCTGTCACAGAGCCCGTTCTCAGAAACTATATATGTCGGAGACTTGAAAATTTGCATACTTTAGCTGAACACCACACATCAAACGGCAAATAATAAAATTTTGAAAAAAGTCTAATATTTAACCCTCTGGGCTCTAACTTGTGTATTTTAAGCAATTTTTCTAACTCAGCCTCTAATTTAATTAAGTTGGAGACATGAAATTTTGCATACTTATAGCTGAACATCTCACATCAAACGACAAATAATAAAATTTTGAAAAAGGCTTAATATTTAACACTTTGGGCTCTAACTTGTGTATTTAAAGCAATTTTTCTAACTCAGCCCCTAATTAAGTTGGAGACATGAAAGTTTGCATACTTATAGCTGAACACTTGCGATAACACGAAAAATCATAAAATTTTTAAAAACTCATATTTAACCCTCCGGTCTCTAACTTCTGTATTTTAAGCAATTTTTCTAACTCAGCCCCTAATTAAGTTGGAGACATGACATTTTGCATACTTATAGACACCTCACATCAAACGACAAATAATAAAAATTTTAAAATGTCTGATATTTAACCCTCTGGGCTCTAACTTATGTATTTTAAGCAATTTTTCTAACTCATCCCCTAACTAAGTTGGAGAATTGAAAGTTTGCATACTTATAGCTGAAAACTTACGATAACACGATAAATCATAAAATTTTGAAACAGTCATATTTAACCCTCCAGTCTCTAACTTCTGTATTTTAAGCAATTTTTCTAACTCAGCCCTAATTAAGTTGGAAACATGAAATTTTGCATACTTATAGCTGAACACCTCACATCAAACGACAAATAATAAAATTTTGAAAAAGGTCTAATATTTAACCCTATGGCCTCTAACTTGTGTACTTTAAACAATTTTTCTAACTCAGCCCCTAATTAAGTTGGAGACATGAAATTTCGCATACTTATAGCTGAAAACTTACGATAACACGATAAATCATAAAATTTTGAAAAAGTCATATTTTACCCTCCAGTCTCTTACTTCTGTATTTTAAGCAATTTTTCTAACTCAGCCCTAATTAAGTTGGAGACATGAAATTTTGCATACTTATAGCTGAACAGCTCACATCAAACGACAAATAATAAAAATTTTAAAATGTCTGATATTTAACCCTATGGGCTCTAACTTATGTATTTTAAGCAATTTTTCTAACTCATCCCCTAACTAAGTTGGAGAATTGAAAGTTTGCATACTTATAGCTGAAAACTTACGATAACACGATAAATCATAAAATTTTGAAAAAGTCATATTTAACCCTCCAGTCTCTAACTTCTGTATTTTAAGCAATTTTTCTAACTCAGCCCTAATTAAGTTGGAGACATGAAATTTTGCATACTTATAGCTGAACACCTCACATCAAACGACAAATAATAAAATTTTGAAAAAGGTCTAATATTGAACCCTCTGGGCTCTAACTTGTGTATTTTAAGCAATTTTTCTAACTCAGCCCCTAATTAAGTTGGAGACATGAAAGTTTGCATACTTATAGCTGAACACTTGCGATAATACGATAAATCATAAAATTTTGAAACAGTCATATTTAACCCTCCGTTCTCTAACTTCTGTATTTTAAGCAATTTTTTCTAACTCAGACCCTAATTAAGTTGGTGACATGGCATTTTGCATACTTATAGCTGAACACCTCACATCTAACGACAAATAATAACATTTTCAAAAAGTCTATTACTTAATCCTCTGGGCTCTAACGTGTGTATTTTAAGGAAATTTTTCTAACTCAGCCCCTAATTCAAGTTGGAGATAAGACATTTTGCATACTTATACCTGAACACCTCACATCAAACGACAAATAATAAAATTTTGAAAAAGTCTATTATTTAACCTTCTGGGCTCTAACTTGTGTATTTTAAGCAATTTTTCTAACTCAGCCCCTAATTAAGTTGGAGACATGAAATTTTGCATGCTTATAGCTGAACACCTCACATCAAACAGCAAATAATAAAATTTTGAAAGAGTCTAATAGTTAACCCTCTGGGCTCTAACTTGTGTATTTAAAGCAATTTTTCTAACCCAGCCCCTAATTATGTTGAAACATAAAAATTTGCATACTTATAGCTGAACACCTCACATCAAACGACAAATAATAAAATTTTGAAAAAATCTAATATTTAACTTCTAATATTTTGTCTCGCGCAATTTTTAAATTTGAACTGTTTTGCAATACTATTTTTTGTTCATTTTGCATAATAAGTGTAATGTGACGTAATTTGTTCTATTTCAGATTTCTAACGCATGTTAATGAATTTATTTTACAATATCCTTTCTCTTTTAAAATTCACATGTAAATATAGTTTATATGGCGTAATTTCCAATAAATGTCTGTTTTATATACCGAATTATTTAATTGTAATTTGAAGGTTTTTTTCTGTTTATAATAGTAACGTGTAAATAATTTTTTTATTTGAAGCAAACATTATTGTTTGCGATGTTTATACAGTTGGCAACAGTTTAAATTAATACCATTTTCTAAAATATGTAAAAAATATCTGTCAAAATGCTGAATATTTGAATTTAAAATAGAAATAAAACCTCAAAAAATGAGTCAAATTAAAAAAAAAAATTAATGAAATCTGCAGACCGGGATCTTCTATTGAATAAAATGATCTAAAAAGGATTAAATTCCCATGTATAGCTTTTGCTCTTATGAATTTTTTTTAATGGAACGATTTTGTCCAACTTTAGCATTAAATATCTCTTAAAATAATTCTTCGATTTGAAAACTGTATGCATTAGTGTGTTGATCAAACATTTCGCTATAATACCACCGATTTTCATATATTTGTATGCAATAGTTTTCTTAATATTAACGAAGAAAGACCACCGGTCACAAAAAATTCAAAACCGGCGGCGGCGGCGGTGACAGCGTTAGTTACTTTTCATAGAATAGAGGGATATATAAAAATGAAAACTTGTCTATCTGTCTGTTTGTAATTCTATAAAAAATCCACAATTTGGAAGCCAAAATTGTGAAGAGATACGTACATGTGTATTAAAACATGGCCGAGACAACTAAAGTAATCCGGGATCGAAATAACTTATAGTTATTTTTTAATTAATAAAAAACCACCAATTTAACAGCAATTTCTTATCAAATTTAAACATTTTTCGTTATAGCAGTTGCCAACAATTAAAAAACACAATAAAATTATTACTACAACAATTAATTTTCTACTGCAAGATTTCCACGTGAAAAATGAAAATGAAATAAATAGTTTGCCGAATTTTTTTTAAAAAAAAGGTGAATATTGCGTCATAACTTTTCTATTGCAAGATATTCACATGAAATATGAAAATGAAATAAATGGTTTGACGAATTTAAATGAAAGTGAATATAACTTCATAACTTTTCTATTTCAAGGTTTCCACGTGAAAGAGGAAAATATTACACCATATTGGAAATGTAAAGGGCATGGTGGATATAGTATAACGTCATATGAGTGTGAAAAATGTATTGAAGCATAATAAAAACCCGATTAGGGAAATATTGGCGTATTTTAACATTATTGCTCCAATTATAAATTGAAATAAATTCATTTATAGCTGTATTCTTTTGCGCCTGTTATATACATTTATACATTTTTATATAGCGTTTTCATATGATTCATTCAATAACATTTCGACTGCTTTTTTTAATGATTGTTTTGTGTTGTATGTTAAATTTTGAAATTGATTTTTCAGAACAAACATCCTTCAAATTATGGGCAACGCCGGCACTTTAGCTTGTAACAGATAAATGGCTTTTGTATCTGTACATCTAATGCTAATATTATAAAGCGTTATAATATTATAAAGTATATAATATTATTAATGCTTGTACGTTTGTGAGGTGTTATCTCTGAAACTACATAGCCAACTTAAAAAAATGTTGGTGGCCATCTCTGCTCCGAAAAAAAGACTATTTTATGTCAGTGCAAGAACCTACATCGCTGCAGGAGCAAAAAAGTTCTAAAATTGTGATTTCTGCGATATTGATTGGGTTAGAAACTTTAAATTTGGTGCTGTAGTTACTTTTAAGATGTAAATACTCGTAATGAACGCTCTCTAAAAGGTTCAATTTGACAGATAAACATAAAAATTTCTAGAAAGGTTCTAAACTATGATTTATTTGGAATACTGACATTTTTGGGATACTGTTGGGGTTAGAAACTAGAACTTTAGCATGGTAGTAATTAATAAGGTGTAAATGCTCGTTGTAGTACGAATTCTAAAAAATAGAAAGACTAAACAAAGCGGAAAAAGATCTAAAGATGATCTGAGTAACGAAGAACATGGAACTGTTAGGAATATAAACATGAAAATTGACATGGCTGTATTTATCATGACGTAAATTCTCGCAATAGAACAATTTCTAAAAATGTCGCTATAATAAAACAGTGCAGAAACAAAAATCTTTCAAAAATTTTCTATTTCTCTGTTACTGCTGAGCCCAAAATCTTGAAATTTTGCTTCGGGTTAGTTTTAAAATATACAATTGTCTCTGTGAATGGTTTCTAAAAAATTTAAAATTTAAAAAGATGAAATTAACGGAAAGCGATCTCAATTACCATTAATTTGGAATTATTAGGTACAGCAACTTTAAATATTTCATAATGCTGCATTTCCTCCGCAAAACATGCGATTTAAATGCAACAAAACTGATAGATACCCACCTAGCATGAAATAAATTGTGTAAATATTGAATAAAGATCTGTATGAAACAGTGAGTAGGTTGCCCGAAAGTACTTGTTAAAGTGTTCCTTCTCTAGGCTTTTCTTTCTCTCGCCAAGGCCACTAACAGAGGGAAGTGCCGTTTTAAATGTGATATGAATTTTTTTATCCGATTCATTTTTCTAGACATTTTATCATAAGGTCATATTCTCAATTATCATTAGTAGATTTTTTATATATTAACTTATTCTGGTGAAATTTTGTAATCGGGTTCATATTGGCGTCTGTTAGCTTCCATGGTTTGCTGAATAAATATGTATGGATTTGTAAATTACTTCAAATGACACTTTGACAGCTCAAAAGTTATGCAGACGATATATTCAGATCTTGTGTCATACTTTATGTTGTAATCATTGCCGATTTCTTTTATTTAATACATGCTAAATACAGCTCAACTTGTGCAGAATATGTTTGAAAACAAAACAATACAGCGTATGTAGTGGCCAGCATGCACTCATCATTTAAATCCGATCGAGCATATCTAAAACACACTCTAACGAAGCATTGCATGCCACTTTTGATGTATTCGGTACTTTGATACTATATTAGATTTTGAGAAGAGAATTCCTTAAATGTTCTCGACAACCTCATTGCATTCGTGGAAAACAGATATTGTACAATATTAACTATTCCTTGGGAGCACACACCATATAAAGTATAGTCCATTCTTTTTAAACATCATACATTTGTCATTTAAAGTTACTCAAATTAGTGCGGAGCGTCTGATTATGCTCTTGACATCATTTTATACAGTTAAAATTCCGATATAAGTAAATTAGTGTTTCATTTTCTATTTTACTTTTAATATATTGCATACTTTCAATTTTATATCCATGCATGGCTGTCTTGAATGGTTTGATTTCCCATTTTTTTAAACAGTGTATACGAATTTATATATAAGATTTTGTAATTCTACAATTCGTTTATTTTCATCATTTCAATTTTTCGCAGTATATGGACAATTAAAGATAACATCTCATTTTCTTTGCTTCCACATGTTATTATTAAATATATGTTCTCAGTAATATCGCTCAGACTAATCCCTCTGAGGGAAGTCCTAGTTAAGGATAAATTAGAAAGAATTGTTTAAAATACACATGTGGGAGTCCAAAGGGTTAAAGGAACAACTTTATCAAAATTTTATAGTTTGTAATTTGATGTGAGATGTGAGATGTTCAGCTATAAGTATGCAAAACTTCACGCCTCCAACCTAATTAGGACTCATTTGAAAAGAATTGTTTAAAATACACATGTGGGAGCCCAAAGAGTTAAATGAACGATTTTATCAAAGTTTTATAGTTTGTCATTTGATGTGAAGTGTTCAGCTATAAGTATGCAAAATTTCACCCCTCCAACCTAATTAGGACTGAATTGGAAAGAATTGTTTAAAATACACACGTGGAGCCCAAAGGCTTAAATGTACGACTTTTTCAAAATTTTATGATTTGTCGTTTGATATGTGGTATTCAGCTATAAGTATACAAAATTTCAAGTCTCCAAGATGTATAGTTTCTGAGAACGGGCTCTGTGACAGACGGACAGACAGAGGAGCGAGACGAATAGGGTTTTGTTAGATGACCGAAACCCTAAAAAATAAAGAAAATAAGAAGAAATGATGCTATAAAGCAAAATATTTTATTAAACATCATATAATTGTTTCTAATTTTCACACTCGAAATATAAATTATGCTTTTGAAGATTAAAAAATGCTATTGATTAAATATCGCAAAATCTCAAATCAAAGTTTTTATGCCTTTTTTTCTTTTAAATGGAAAAACAAACAGATTTCTTTTCATGTTTCATTAAATTTAAATATGTTTTATAGCACTTCATTATTACTGCGTGCGTTTTTGTTTTTATTATTATTATTTGCTCCATGTGTTCAAACCAGTTGTTTACGAAAACAGCTACCGGTGAAAGTGACGCACACCAAATAACTGTGACGCATGCAGATAAAATGTGCTTTTTTATTAGTTTTTTTAATATAATTTTTAAACGATTTGGAACTAATTTTTCATAGTAGGTGCATTCAGTAGGTGACTCTCATAGGTACCTTTGGGTGCAATCAGAAACGAAATCCGACAAAAAATTTTTGAGTTATGCTTGACGACAGGTTTTTATTAGGCTTTTTTTTAGTAGGACATGGCGTTAATATCCATCGTAGCTGTTATGTGACCAGACAGTAATATTGCGCTGAGTATTAGCCTTCGCTTCGCTCAGACAACTATATATATTTTTTTTTTCTGATTATTTATTTAAACTGACTCTAAGGTTTAATGCAATTAAAAAAAAATTGTGTGGTTTGTTTGTGTTTGGTTACGGTTTTCTTAAGGAGGGGGGAAATTTACGTTTACCTGTCAGAGAGGGGGAAATAGTAGTGGACCGATTGAATTTTTGGTAGACTGAGACCAGCGGACCATCACATATTAAAACAATAATAAAACGACAATTTTTTTCGGTACTACTTGGTTATCCCGTCGACCAAAAATCTATCGCCAAACTATAAGATTAAATGCCAATAATGGTTAATCATAAATGTCACATTCTCTTGACTTTAAGCAAGTTACATGTGTTTACGTCATCAAGTGATTTTTATTCCCACGTTTTATTTGTATTCATATTTGTATTTACTTGTATTTTATTTGTATAATCAGGCTAAAATGTTTGTAAAATTCAATTTGTTAGTATAAAATGCTTTAAAACCATCAAGTTACGTAATAAATACTGGTAGATATACATATATTAGTATTTTATAGTAATTAGTGGCATTTTTAGAAAAAAACAATATGCTGCGTTTTTACAATTTTCAATTTTTATGAGTGATTACTATTAATTAGGCTAAAATGTTTGTGAAATTTAAATAAGAGGCTACTGTTTCACTGAATGCATTATTTCTCTCATAAAATAAAATTAAGTTATTATATACTATCGCATATTAAAACAATAACAGAAGAAAACAACAACAAAAAAATCTTGAAACGTAAACAATCCTTAAAAATCATAAAAACCTCTTTTTTCATCATTTTGTTAGTATGATATGCTTCAAGTTATGTAATAAATACTGATAGACATACATATATTAGTATTTTATAGTAATTAGTGGCATTTTTAGAAAAAACAATATGCTGCGTTTTTACAATTTTAAATTTTTAAGAGCATTATTACATTCTGGTAAGTGCAATTTAAAAAAAAAATTTGATTGTTTAGGTTTTCAAGTCAGAGGTCGATACAGGCAAAATTTGGGGCCTATTTAGGGCTCCTTCCCCAAAATCCATTTCATAAAACAGGCCCTTCAAAAAATTCCTTTCAATAAAACAGGTCCCTTCACAAAATTCCATTCCATAAAAACATACTTTCCAATGATTATTTTTATTAAATTAAAATGTTTAACAATTAAAACAAATAACCTCATCAGAACTGAAAACTTCAGTTGAAGGATTTAAAGAAGTTATTATTAATAAACGTTTGGTTCGAATTTCAGAAACTGTATTTAATCTTTCATGACAAAATGTTATTTATCACAAAATTAACTTTTATTTTTCCCAAAGTGGGCCCCAAGAAAAAAACCCTGTATCGGCCCCTGCAAGTCAAAAGATTTTTTGCACTATGAACATTACTGAAATTACATTTTTAGCAATGTCTACATGGGGTGTCCGTTACTAGAAATTGAAAGCATTCTCGTAATGGACACGGGTCTTAAAACCTTAAAAATAAATGAAATTTCATGAATGGCCATTAATACATAAAATTCAAAGTTTTTCATTTCTACCAAAACAAAAACAAATTTTGAAAGGAAATAAAGAATATACAAATGCATTTAAAATGAAGTCAGCTCTTAGCATGTTAATGAAGATTTTTACTGAAAAACAGTGAAACTTCGAAACATTATTTTCTGCTTCCCGATTGTTTTGATTAAGAGTGTCAACAATAAGATAGATTATAAAACATGTACAGTTGAGTTATAAAAAATAAAATAAATAAAAACTAAATTTTTATTGGTTATTTTTTTTTATAAACGGAAAACATTCAAGGCTGTTCATTATTGGCTTACCTACCCCAGTAAGGAGGGCATGAACTAAATTATCGTTTCGTTTATTTCGGTTCGGATACAATCTTAGGCTTAGGCTAACTTCTTATCTGATATTTACCGGTAAGAGAAATACAAATTTTGTGTACAGAAGAACAGTAAAACATTACAATGAGTATAACAATAAAATAAACAATCACTAGTGTCGTTGCCACCGAAACACTCAAGGCCTGAGGACACTAGTTGTGACGTCATCTTTAATCGACCGACTTCTCACTAGTGATGGGATTCACACAGGAAAATTTTGAATAGCAGTTTTCTTTTATTTTATTTGTGGAATAACTATCATCTGATAAAACAGTAATAACTATTTAAACTTGCTGGTGAGAAATTGGAATGCCCCAATTAAAAATCCACCAGATGAGGCAACATTGAGACATTCCGAAATTTTTATTTAGGGATTCCGAATTCTCACCAGCAAGATTAAATAGTTATTATTGTTTAATCAGATGATAGATATTCCAAAAATAAAATAAAATAAAATTGCTATTCAAAATTTTCCGGTGTGAATTCCATCACTTGTGAGAGGTCGGTCGATTAGTGATGACGTCACAACTCCTGTCCTCAGGCCTTGAGTGTTTCGGTGGCAACGCTAGTGTACTTACTTCGCGTATTTCACGGATGGAGAGAAAGAGAAAAATGCATCTAATTGCTTGACGTAAAGAACAGAAGACGCCATTACATTTCAGCGGGTGCTGCTACTGGCAATCACTTCGAATCATGGAGTTCGAAAGATCATTGAGCTAGTTATGGTTACAGATATTTTGTAAGTATCTTTACTAGCAGTTTCTATGGCAGTGACAGTTTACAGGCAATTTTCTAGTAATTGCTGTAATATCTGTAATGATACTAGGTATTTTTTTAGTAAAATCATATACTTTTTTTTTACAAATGTCGCAGAAGAACACTAAAACCAAAAATAATTCTGCAGATAAGGAACACGCCTGAACGTAAATAAAGACATCTGTTCTAGGAACTGAAGGAATTTGAAAAACCCCTGTAAAAGTAAAAGAAAGTTCTTATGGTGTTTTTTATAAAAGTCAAGATTTATCTTAATTAAAAGTTTAAAAATTCAGGTTTCCTTTGAGAAGGATTTCAAGTATTGCATTGATGTATTCCTTATATACTGCAATAAAAATTAGATGTATTTAGATTTCAAAACTAAGTTAAATTTAATCAGAAAATATCTCAACACAATAAAACTACTCATAAATCTAAAGATTTGATCACATAAACATGATATCACACATCATTAATAACTATTTAAGGATATAAGTTATATATATTTTTTTCCGCACATACATTTGAAGCAGGTATCTTCAACCATGTCCATACCGCTTTCTAGTGAAATTAAAACATGTTTATTTGATCTTTTTATGATTGACTACAACTTATGATAAATTAAGAAACAAATCCCAAAAGAAATCGCAAATAATTCTGAGGATTCGGAAAATATCCAAACTTAAATAAAACATTTTTATTATGTGAACTGTAGGAATTGTAGAATTTATGAAAAAAAATGTTAATTTATTTTAATGCAAATCAAGATTTATCTTCGAAAAATAATTTAAAAGTTCATCTTTACTTAGAAAAATAATGATAGAAATCATCTTTCCGAAGAAGACATCATACACAGTGTAATGTATGATGAGTAAATAAATTATTATTATATAATATGGCTCTTAAATCTTCATTTTATTATAATTTTTGTGTTACTAATTTTACACAAATAATTACAATTATTTTGTTTTGAAAATGAAACAAAAAAAAACTGTAAAGGGTATTAAAATTACAAGTTGTAAACATATATATATTTTTTTTCCATTTATAAACAAATAAAATGCTATGAAAAATTACAGCAAGTATTTGAAAGCATTTGTTAGTCCATTTAACGTAAAATGAGCGAGATTTAAATACTTTTACACATTTTTAAAGACGAAATTTCTACAAATTTTGTTCTTCTATTAAACGTTTTAGAAAAAGGGTCAATAGAACACTTATTAATATCAGAAATACATATAAAAATATGAAATCCGTGATAAAGAAATCGTGTGAAATATCTTAAATTCAAAGTTTTTGACATTTTCTCTGGCAAGGAATTCAAGCGCCTTTCCGAATAAAATGTCAATTTTTCTTTCTTTATAAACAATGGAAAAAAGATATTTCCTGCTTATAAATATGGGATTTTCAAAATATCTGTGAACAAATAGCAAGATATTTTGAATAACATAAGCAAAACTAGCAGATAAAGTTGATCCGCTTCACTGTTATTTATTAAATACCAAGCGTTTTCACGAGATTTAATACAAAGGTTTACTAAATTCCGCATAAGAACCTGACAGAAGAACAGTAAAATGACAAATAATTTTTAAGATAAGAAACATACCTGAACATAAAAACAGGCATTTGTTCTAGGAAATGAAGGAATTGTAAAATGTCCTGTAAAAGTAACAGAAAATTATCTGGTTTTTTAATTAAAAATCAAGATTTATCTTTAACTAGCTGACCTACCCGGCATTGCCAGGGCCCGTGATAATATTCTTAAATGAACTTTAAATTTGTATGATTTTATATCTTTAACTCCATTTTGTCTGGGGTCAAAACAGACCCCACCAATTGAAAGTCTGTGTGGAGTTTCACGTTCGGTCAAGCCTTCAAATGAGGTCGAACCTCGCTGTAGCTTAATTAGGAGCTCAGTTAGAAAATTGAATCTTTGTACGGGCTGGGGGGTAGGGGGGGAGAAAGGTTCATTAAATGAAATCGCTGAAACATGTGCTCAATTATTATTATTATTGTTGTAGATTTATTTTCTGCAATGTCACGCTTCTACCTAAAACGGCTTCTCAGTTATGGCCAAATGTTCTAAAACTTTCGACTCCCCCTTTAACCCCCATAGGGATGGACTTTCTAAAATCGCTGAAACATGTGTTGAACTATTTTTTAGTTGATTTATTGTCTGGAATTTCACGCTCCTACCTGAAATGGCTGCTGAGATATGTCCACATGATCTAAAATTTTCGATCCCCCCATTTAACACCCTTAGGAGGGGAATTTTCAAAAATCCTTCCTTAGTGTTCACTTATGTCATAAGAAGTATGTTTCCCTCAATTTTCATGCTTCTATGTTCAGTAGTTTGCGCAAGGCGATGATGAATCTGTGAGCGGGAAATCGTCTTTTATATATGGAGATTAAATGTTTAAAAGTTCACTTTTCCGAAGAAAGGGATTTCATGGATTACATTTATGTATTCCTTATACAGGGTTCGTACGCTTCAAGGGCATGTTATACGAGAATTTTTTTAAAGTAACATTGGCCTTATTTAATGGGGAAAATTTTTCTATCTTCAGATGCAGCGACCGGTATTTTACGAAATTTCTGGTACTAAAATACCTAAAATCCCCTAAATCCCTTTTGCGTACGAACCCTGTTACATATTGCAATAAACATCAAATATATTGAGTTTTCAAAACTAAGTTAAATTTAATCAGTAAATATCACAACACGATAAAATTACTCATATAACGAAAGGTTTGGTCATATAACTCGGGGTTGCCAGTTTGGCCTGTATTTTAATTCAAAAGATTTCGAATCCGTACATTTTGAAAGGAAAATTTTTACATTAGGTATTCACGAAATGCCTGTCTTTAAATAACGAAAATAATACTGTAGGAAATTTGTGGTATGAATGCGAAATTTCGGAATGAAAAAAAAAAGGCAATTGGCTACCCTGAGATAACTATGAAATCCCACATCATTAATATCTATTTAAGAATATTAATTTTTAATATTTTTTTCGCACATATATTTGAAGCAGACCAAGCTTCAACCATGTCCATGCCGACATTTAGAGGAATCAAAACATGCTATTTGACCTTATGATGATAGACTATAAATTATGATCAATTAAGCAATAATGTCTCTGTAATATTAAATTCTCACCGGAATAATCGAAGTTTTGTATTTTTAAATAAGGAAAAGCAATTTTGGACCGTTTTACTTCGAAAGATAAAAATACAAACTCTAATTAACTATTTCTGGTGCCAATCTTGTTTTAATTAGGTGGGATATAATGTGTCCCACCGCTTCTTGAGGGGTTAAAAAACAAATTGTACGTAAGTGATCGATGCATGAGGAATAATTAACCCCTTAAGTGCCACAGACGTATACATCCGTCGCGCATAGTCGATGCGTTAAGTGCCAATGACGTATATATACGTCAGTCCAAAGTATTGTCCTTTATACTGCGCTGTACCAGTACCCACGGCTTTGGAATTTAAAAAAAAAGAAAAAGAAAAAAGACTTTGAAGGTGTTTTTGAAAGACTGACCTATTTCAGAGGAGAAGGGGTAGAAGGAACTACCTTCATAAAGGCTATAGCACTGAGCTAGTGACGTGAAAATACTAGCGAATTTTTTTCCATATTTGACAAGGCTCCGCCCTTTTTGTCCACCGCTATTATTTTAGAGAAAATATTGTTTGGTTTGCCGTTCACTTTTTACTTTTTTATCACATTGCTATTTTGAATTTGTTCACTGAAAAAACTTGCATGAATACAAAATTTACTACGATTATATATATTAAATTCAGTAATACGGAAATAATAGGGGTCCATTCTCATTAAAGCGTAATCACCATGGCAACCTGTATTCATTATCTATCACCGGATATCATTGAATTAGTTGCGTATGATAGGATTTAATAGAATGAAGAAAAGTTTAAATAATATCTTTTTAACTTTTGATTCGATTTTCATAAAATTTGAAATGACTCTACAAAGATTATATGTATAAAATTTCACACAATTCGGTTGGGTAGTTTTTGTTCTGTTATTTGCGGACAGACGGACAAAAAGACGGACGACTATAGGTGCTACGTATTTATATAATTGCGAACGCAGCTAAAGAAATCGAAACTCTTGCTTTTATTTGCAAAGATAAGATAAAAGAGCTATTTTCTGTATAAAAATATGTCAATAATATAAATATGTCAGTATACAAAATATCTGTGAACAAATAACAATGTATTACATGCTTTTTGAAAATTTGACAATTACCGTATATACTCGCGTATAAGTCGACCCCTAAATTCGAGGAAAAATATGTTGAATACCAGTATTTATCTTGTAGCTATTTTAGCCTTCTTTAATATCAGCAAATTCCGCATTTAGTTAAACCGAAGATAACGTTTTCTAAATACTGGTGCGTAGTCTGTTATTGCTCTTGAATTTGGGGTCGACTTATAAGCGAGTATATACGGTATGTTTGTATGTGGCGGTCAAATCAGTGTTGCCAGTTGGCTACTTTTTTTAAATTCAGATTTCTTGATCGGCACCACTTTTCTGAAACGGTAAAATTCACTTTGCTTTTGCCTTAATTAATATGTCATTAAATAAGGCACATTTTACCATTTCAAAAAAGTGGTGCCAATGAAGAATTTGATTTAAAAATGTAGCCCGTCTGGCAACACTGGGTCAAATCCTGTTACTCATTTTTCACCCAGTCACTGTTGACATAGAGCTTTGAAATTTGGAATGTATATGTCTTCCTGAGGCCATTACATGAATTGGATATTATTTTTATTTTTTTAATTCGATCCCTGAGGGATGCAACGGGGATATTTACTTAATGGTTTAAAATGTTATATTTTGATTTCGATGGCGAAATTAATATTAGCTTCAACAATGAGTATTTGTTGAAAAGTACTAATGACAGGGTTACCACAATGGCGCAAAATTTAAACCAACTTGACGAAATATCGCCAAATTTGGAGACAAAAATAAGTTGCCATAAATGAAGCCAAAGTGGTGAAATTCCTATTTAATTTCATTAATCTTCCATAATCCAGCTCAGCGCAATTTAAACTACGCCCATTTAAGGTTGTTGTTTTTTTTAACTTTTCTACTTTGTATTAAATTTCAAATATATACATATATTCTATATTTTTGGGGATTTTATTCAAAGCATAATTTTTAAAAAAGAAATTTTTATAATTATTTTTATTTTCATAATATGAGAAAAAAATAGGAGATATAGTTCATTCGTTTTCCTGTTCATTTCTAAATAGAAAATTTTTTCAAAGATTTAATGCATAGGTTTACAAAATTTTGAATAATTACCTGGCAAAAGAAGTCGCAAATAATTCTAACTATTTGGAATATAACACATAAATGAAAACTAAACATAAATGAAACATTTATTCTGTGAGTTATAGGAATGTTAAGAATTCCTGAAAAAATAAAAGGAAGTTATGGTAATTCTTATAAAAATCAAGATTTATCTTACAAAAATAGTTTAAAAATTCATCTTTCCTTAGAAAGAGATTTTAGGGATTATTTTTGATGAATTTCTCATACATTGTAATAAAAATCACTAATAGTGATTTTTCAAAACCGAGTTAAATTCATCCAGAATATATCACAACACAATAATATTGCGCATATTTCTAAAGATGTGATACATAAATAAGATATTGCAAATCATAGGCGCCAACTTAAAGGAGGAAAATCAGAAAAATCCCTTAAAATTAATGTATCAATTTCTAATTAAGTTGTAAATACATTAAAATGTTTTCTTTGTAATCGGAAACAAAACTTTGTACATAATTTGCATAATTCTAGCATATCTGGTAGTGGGTTAGAAATCGATTGCAAAATACCTTCTTTACAAAAAACCTAAATAAATATAATAAAGCAAAAACAATAACAACGAAATTTTTATTTTTTTGTAATCGGAAACAAAACTTTGTACGTAATTTGCATAATTCTAGCATATCTGGTAGTGGGTTAGAAATCGATTGCAAAATACCTTCTTTACAAAAAACCTAAATAAATATAATAAAGCAAAAACAATAACAACGAAATTTTTATTTTTTGTCATAAATCTAAGCCAACGTTTTTGGCAATTAGATTCTGAAATAAGTAAAAATTTAATTTTAGAAATCAAAAAACCCGACTACGTAAAAAGCAAACTAATTAATTATTTCTCATCAAGGTGAAACTACTTTTTATATTACTTACCTATTTTTTTATTTACTTGTATTGATGACTTTTAAGTTGTGTTTAATTGTTAGTTCCTATCTATAAACACTGTTTTGATGAGGACTATAGACGTCTATGCAGTGTTGCCAGTGGGCTACTTTTCTTGATTACTTCTTTTCTTACAGATTTCTTGATTGGCACCACTTTTTTGAAACCGTAAAATTCCCTTTGTTTTCGCCTTAATTAATATGTCATTAAATAAGGCGCATTTTACCATTTCAAAAAAGTGGTGCCAATCAGGAATCTGATTTTAAAAAAAGTAGCCCATCTGGCAACACTGCGTCTATGAAGGTTAGAGTTGCAGTAAAGCTAGAGATCCTACTTACACAACTTCCAGGTTGTGTAATGTTTAAACGGAGCTTCTGATTGTAAAATAGTCAATGAAACATCGTCTTCATTTTGAAAGACCTATCCAATAATATGTCACTCAATAGCGTGCGTAAAAAATTTTTTTCGTCTCTACCGCCATTTTTTAATTTATGGCCGTCATTTTGAATTTATAAAAACAAAATCTAGCCTATAACCATCGGACGGTTAAGACGAATCAATAGAGACCTCATTTATTAAAATCCATCCAGCCGTTGGGCTGTTTCGATGGTATAAACAAATCCACATACCCAGATACGCGTGAAACACATAACCCTTCTTGGCAGTCCGGTAAAAAAGAGGGTTTAGTATTATCGAAATGCTAAAGCTGGGACAATGTTTAACCCTAGAACTACCGGAAATTTTACTCAAGTTTTATAAAAACATTCTACACCAGAATTTTTACTGAAAACTATTTAATTTGTTTATTTAACTTATTATTGTCTGATTTATACATTTAGTTTGTTTTGAAGAAATTTCTGGTTTGAATAGATATTTTGAATATTATTGTCGGATCCATTGAACCCTTCTGGTAGACAGAGGGTTAAAAGCACCACCCAAAGCGTTATAAGTAAGCGAACAAACTTAATGCTGGAATCAGGCGTAAATTAACATAGCTGCGCCACCTTGTGGACGGAGTGATAATTCACATACGCGGGCTTTTAGTGTGGCGCGTATTTTCTAATTCGTTACTCACTCATGGAAATGAATTTCGCTTGCCAATAATGGCTTAGCGAGAGAGGCATCCAGATGCACTTGACACCACGAAGTTTTCTTCGCCTTATCAGGAGCACTTCAGTTATTAATCAAGGTGAAAAAAACTCTACAATTTTAGTGGTGCGAGTAAGAAAACAGTTAGGTATCTACCTGTAGTTCATACTCCATCCGCTACGTGGCGCATGACCTTGATTGATGTGACCTCGCTTTTAATCTTGCGGTTTCTTCTCCCATTTAAGATAGGACGCTTACTTATATCGCTTTGGCACCACCTTCCGGCCGGCATGCGAAATAGAAAGGACCTGCAACAAATTATGTAAATTTTGTTCGAATGCATAAGCAGGGATGCAAACTCTGTGCCACAAATGACTGATTTTCACCTCTAGATTTTAATATTTTTCCGGTTATTAAGTCTCTGAAATTATGTCCTTGAATATGGCGAGGAATACTATTAAAATTTAGTGGTTGTAATCGGCCATTTGCGGCGCAGCGCTTGCACAAAACTGCATACATATTAAGCGTTCAAACTTAAGGCTGGAATTGGGCGCAAATTAACACAGCTGCGCCATCTTGTGGACGGGGTTGATAATCCACATACGCGGGCTTTTAGTGTGATGTCATATATGGCAGAATATCTACCATCTCCATTTTCTAAATCTTTAGTCACTCTTAGAATATGAATGTTGTTTACCAAATAATGGCGTAGCGAGAAGGGGGTGATGTCTGTTTGATAATTACTTAATGTAATATCTAACGGGGTTGAAAAGTTTTAGCAAAGTGGCATACAGCAGTAAGAAGCGTATAG
Organism: Maratus speciosus; assembly: GCA_963932465.1. Taxonomy (NCBI): domain Eukaryota; kingdom Metazoa; phylum Arthropoda; class Arachnida; order Araneae; family Salticidae; genus Maratus; species Maratus speciosus. The sequence goes on from OZ010794.1 coordinate 253,269,544, forward strand.
CTGATTTAAAAACCCCATAATAGACTTTAACCCCTTGGGGACGAGCGGCACGTATACGTGTCGCATGAAGCGCTTAGAATCCTTGTTTTTCCTCACCAGTAAAATTTTAATGTAAAATTTTCCTTATTTAATCAGCGCATTTTATCGATTCAAGAAGACACAAATTTCTGTTTTTAAAAAAAGGTGACAAAAGATTAAAAATTTTGTAAAAGGCTCCCGTCGCGAAGAGTTTAAACTTAATTTAAGTAAACCTATAAGTACTTAATTACTGAAGCTGAAAAAGAAAAATAAATTACAACGTAGATGTGACCTTGATTGTTGTGACCTCTCCCATTTAAGATAGGAAGCTTAATATATATGCAGTTTTGGCGTTTACATCCACGCTTGAGCTTCAATGCCCTCGCCTACCATGAGTTATCAATAAAAAAGCCGAGGAGGGAAACCGAATAGCTTTACGTTGCTCCTAGATTACATAGTCAACCAGACTGACCGTAGCTAAGCGTGGGATTCAGACCCACGCTCAATTCAATTGTCTTCACGTTATTGTTTGGATTCGTATGTCAGAATATCCCTTTTTAATTTTTCTGGTTTGTTTTCATTTTACAGCATGCAGAAAGAACACCAGTCGTTAGAGAGCACTATTGTCAACTTGCGAAATTTCCTCCATTCATCTGTCCAGACTTATTATTTTATTGTTTTTGGTCGATACCAAAACTCGCGAGAAATATGCATTTGAATACCAGTATTTCCGTACAGTATCCTTCACTTAGATAATCGCGAGAATTAATCACTCATTCTGCAATTTAAAAGTGCCAAAAGAATCGTTTTTCGAAAATACTGGTATTTCAGCCTACGAAATATTTATTTCTCTGGAATTTTGTGGTCGATTTAACACCGTCATATACCAACACCGTACGTGCAAGAAGAGTTTGCCTGTTTCGTTACAAAGACCTTTTCGAGAACGCTAACTTTAAACTGCATTTTTCGCTTTATTTAATGGCAGACATACAACCTGTGGCCAGAAAGTTCGGTGAATGAATTTTTATTTCAAATACAGTTGTGTACAGCATCAAATACAATTTACTGTCCTTCAAAATAATCTCCATGGATGGTAATGCACTGTTGAGAACGAGTATATAAGTCCTGGAAACTTCTGTAAAACAGTTCTTTCGGAATGGCTTTCAGCTCGGCCGTCACGGCGAAGTCCGTCGTCGTCTAAAAAAACCAAGGTACGGTCAGAAAAATCGAGCATAAAGACAATACTTTTCGCATTATTTGACTCTAATGGTCTCATTTACAAAGAATTCCTCCCTGAGAGTACCACATTGAATGCTGTTGCCTACGCCGATGTCTAAGCGTTTACTGCAATGGATCCGTCGCGTTCGCCCTGAGTACGCCACGCAAGGCTCCTGGACTCTTCTCCACGATAATGCCCGGCCACACACTGCCTTGGTTGTACGGCAGTTTCTGGCCGCGAATGGAGTTGTGACATTTGATCTTCTTCCCCAGATTAAAGTCAGTCCTGAAGGGAAAGAGATTTACGGACATCACCGACATTCAACGCAACGTGACGGCCGAGATGAAAGCCATTCCGAAAGAACTGTTTTACAGGAGTTACCAGGACTTATATACTCGTTTCCAACAGTGCATTACCATCCATGGAGATTATTTTGAAGGGCAATAAATTGTATTTGATGCTGCACAATACTGTATTTGAAATAAAAATTCATTCACCGAACTTTCTGGCCACAGGTTGTATATCGATTCTATAAGGCGAATATTTTAGTACAAGAACAATGATGTATTGTCAATACATTCAGTTTATTGTGTCAAAGAAAAACTGCCTCTTAATGGGTTAAAAAAATTTTAAATACTATGGGAAAATTTTAAAAGCCAGTGACAAACCATAGTTTTTCCCTTTTTTTTATCAATGAAAATGAAATAAATTTCAATAAAAAAAAAAAGATTCCTGCGCGCAAAATAAAAGTCCAAATCTATGTGCAATATCTGTTATTAAAGGGAAAAATGCAATTTGTTCTCTAACAAAACGTGGGAGCATTTTCTCTTTTTGGATAGAATAGAATTTTTTCAGTGAGTAAAAAATAGATATTTTCCTCTTAATATGAATATGTGATTTTAAAGATATTTGGTTCAGAAATACGAAAGTATTTTTCATAAAATGCGACATAAATATCAGATAAAGTCTATACTATTTCACATAGTTTGCAAAATTCAAAATGTGTCTCCAAAAATATCTCCATAACCTACTAAAATGTTTAAGAAAACGTGAAATGAAGAATGATAAAAGTTTCAAATATTTTAAAGATTTAATATACTATTTGAATAGTAGGAAATGTCGATTAAAGGCTGCATGTCGTAAATATTTTATGAACAAAACTTTGGTAGCCTATTTGTTAAAATCACGTTTTATTAAACGGGTATTTCATGTTTATAATTCATGTGAAAAATATTGGTATTACTTTAACCCTAGATCTACCGGGAATTTTATTCAAGTTTTAATAAAACGTCCTACACCAGAATTTTTATTTAAAACTATTTAACTTATTTATTTACCTTATTTTTGTCTGGTTTATATACTTAGTTTATTTTAAAGAAATTTCTGGCTTGAATGAATATTCTGTATGTACCTGTCGGGTCCAATGGACCCGTCTGGTAGACGGAGGGTTAAATAACATAGGCAATAATGTATTCACACTATATATCCATATTACTATTATAGTGTATTCATAGCATACATAGATATTCATAATAAGATGAATTATAATGATATTTTCTTTTCATTTGTTTATTCAAATTTTTAGATATACAATTTCTTAAAATATATATGTACATATATATTAGGAATAGGGCGGTCCTTATTTTTCAAGTTAAAGATATTTTATGCAGTACCCTTTCAGCAGTGTTGCCAGATTGGGGACTTTTTTATTTCAGATTATTTGATTGTCACCGCTTATAATAGTATAGTTCGCCTAATTTTCAGAACTTTTAATCTATTTTAAATAGACCGAATATATCTATTTCAAAAAAGAGGTGACAATCAACAATCTGAGGATAAAAAAGTCCCCAATCTGGCAACACTGCCTTTCAGTTTGTTCAAAGATTTTTGCAAAGTTTTAAATTAAAACTTTTATTATGTGTCAGGACATGTACGCCACAGCAATGTTGCCTGAGGGCAGCTTTTTGCCAATTCAGATTTCTTGATTGAAACCGCTTTTTAAAAATTGTAAAATTCGTCTTATTTAATGATGTATATTTAAGGAGAAAATAAGGGGAATTTTACCATTTCAAAAAAGTGGTTCCAATCAAGAAATCTGAATTTTAAAAATGTATCATACTGACTACAACTGCGTCACATTGGAATTTTTTTTCTTTAATTCATACCTTTTTTACCTTTTTAGTTTAATCTCTGTCTGCACTTTAAAAAAGATGATTCGGCAAACATAGTTGAAAAACATTATACTAGTATATTTGTTTTTTAATCCCTTGGGGACGAGCGATACGTATACGTGCCGCATGAAGGACTCATAATCCTTGTTTTTCCTCACCAGTAAAATTTTGCTGTAAAATTTGCCTTATTTAATCAGCGCATTTTCTCGATTCAAGAAGACACAAATTTCTGTTTTTAAAAAACGGTGACAAAAGATTAAACATTTCGTAAAAGGCTCCCGTCCAGAAGGGGTTAAAAGATATCTTTTCTGATCCGAAAATTTCCCCCACAGATTTCAAAGAGTTAAATCTTGTATCTAAATGAGTTTAACCACAGAAAAGCAAGGATGATTTATTTTGGTCAATGCATTTGATTTCAAATCGCTGGATTTGTTTGATTTGTTACGATATCATTCCAAAATCGTAATAAAAGATTCAATGATTCTGGAAGTTTCTTGAATAAAACGTTTAGTTACAGAAAAATATTGAAAACAGTTGAAGAATGCAATCGTTGTTTTCAATGTCTTTTGGCTGGAAGCTATTAAAAGAAAATACTATTTCCGGATGTAGATCATGTAGATATTTATTATAATACGTACTTCTACATAAGAAATGATACCGAACTAAGAACATCGTGGGATTTGTTGTAATGGCTTTTTTAGAAAAATATATTTACTCTCGTCTATCTTTAAAAGAAGAAAGTATTAGATTCATGAAATTTTTCCACTTCCGGTTTTCCACAGATTTATACGTTCTAGCATAGCTGCCAACTTTTACGCTTTCTTCCTACCACTAAAATTTTATAGTACAATTTGTCTTATTTGATTTTCGAAATCTCATGATTACAGAATTCGAAAATCTCCATAAAATTTTTGTGGTACTAAAAAAGCGTAAAAGTTGGCAGCTATGGTTTTAGGCTAATGTCGGACGAACGTCTATTTGCACGGTTTTTGTTTCAACATGAAAAAGAAACCCGTACTAACGAAGCTGTTTCTGTTTCATGTTGAAACAAAAAGCGTGCAAATAGATGTTGGTCTGACATTAGCCTCAGAGTTCATAGATACCGAATAATATGTTTTCACAAAATGTCTGTCTGTGGCTCTGCCTACCTGTCCGTCTGTCTGTATGTGACACAAATTTTGTGCACTCTATTTCAAGAACTAGTGCACGGAATTTAATAAAACTTTATATCCAGTGTGTCCCTGATATAAATTGGCGCTGATTGGCTTTTGGTGTAAATCGCTTGACAGGTTACGCTGCTATGCTGCATTTTTCACGATTTCCGCAATAAGAACTAATGCACGAATTTTCATCAAACTTGAGATTCAAGTATACGTTGTCAAATAACGGTGTTCATTATGTTTTGGCGTAAATCTCCCGACAGGTGATGCTACAATGCTTCATTTTTCACAATTTCTGAAAAACTCTATCTCAAGATCTAATGCACGATTTTTTTTATCTTACTTCAGATTTATTTAGACACAACTTTGACACAAATTGTTGCTGATTAGGTTTTGGTGTTAATCGCCCAATAGATGGCGCTGCTAAGCTGGGTTTTTTTTCACGATTTTCATAATAGGTCTAACTCAAAAACTAATGCATGAATTTTCATCAATCTTCAGATTCAGTTAGCAGAATAGCCAGTGGGCTACTTTTTTAAAATTCAGATTTCATGATTTCATGGCCCTACTTTTCAGAAATGGTAAAATTCCCCTTGTTTTCACTTTAAATAATATGTTATTAAATGAGGCAAATTTTACTATTTCAAAAAAGTGGTGACAATCAAGAAATCTGAATTTAAAAAAAAAGTAGTCCACTGGCAACACTGTCATTTAACCCCTTGGGGACGTGCGACACGTATACGTGCCGGAAATAGGCCTAAGGATCCTCGGTTATCCTCACCAGTAAAATTTTACTGTAAAATTTGCCTTATTTAATCCGAGCATTTTCCCGATTTGAATAGGCACAAACTTCTGTTTTTTAAAACCGTTAGCAAAGTAATAAACATTTCGTAAAAGGCTCCCGTCGCGAAGGTGTTAAACGTTGACGTAAGTTGTTGCTGATTAGATTATGGTGTAAATCACCCAAAACGGGGCCCTGCTATGCTGCATTTTGAAAGATTGAGCGATAGTTATATCTCAAGAACTAATGCACGGAATTTTATATCTTTCGAATCCTCAAGATGAGCATAGATTGCCATTTAAATTTGGGACTGTGATAGCAAATTTTGAAGTATTAACGTATATGACATATCTAACTAGTATAAGCATGTAGTATTGCAACATACTAGTATATGCAACGTACTAGTATTGACCATTAAATGCATGATTTTTTATTTTGTTTCGAAAAAAATATATATGTTTCTAAGTAAGGTTTATTAAACAGGAGAAATGATGAAAAAAATTATACATATATTTTTCGTATAATACGTTAACTTTTTCTTATGTCGTACATCTGCAACGCATAGGAAAAACTTCTGTTATAACTAAAATAGTGCAAAATTAGTAATTATTTTAATAAGTATGAATATAGAAAACTTATTTACATGAATTCAATTTTGTAAAACTTAACTCTTAATTGCGTGCATTATTCTTTTAGAATTGTGTATTTTATTTTTATATTAGGGATCAGACACCAGAAATTTTAAGATGGATTTTTAGTATTATTTAGTGGAATTTTTTTGTAAGTTTTACAAGATTAATATTTTTATATAAATATAGTGGTTGCTAAAAGTTAAATAAAAAGTGATGCAAATATGCATCACTGTGCAATTAAGGTTAACATGTCTCGATAGAAATTAAAAAGCTGAAAATTAAGGAAATGTATTGTTGAATACAAAGCCTCATCCAGTATACAGGGTACCAGAGACGACTATTTTTATATTCTGTTCTCACCGCTATTTAAAAAAAAATACATTTTGTAGTATACTTCTCATGCAGATGTTACCAATGCATATGTAAAACATTTTTGTTTTGAAAAAGTGTTGTGAAATAGAATTAAAAAATAGCCGCTTGCGGCATCCCTGATTATGGCCGGATGGGGATTTTCTTTATTCCAAATATCCTTCATTTTTAAATAGTTATCTTCGCCCTCATTAACTACAGAAATCTGCGATTAAATAAGCCAAAAATCGCGAGTTGCTGATATCGCAAATAAGAAATTTGTCCTACGTCATACGTAAACTAAAACGTTATCCAATTCGAACAGTGTTTGATCTCTTGTTTTATCCAGTGTTGCCAGTGGGCTATTTATTTTTAAATTCAGATTTCTTGATTGGCACCACTCTTTTGAAACGGTAAAATTCACTTTGTTTTTACCTTAATAAGGCACATTTTAATATTTCTCAAAAGTGGTGCCAATCAAGAATCTGTGTTTTAAAAAAAGTAGCCCATCTGGCAACACTGGTTTTGTCACATATCTCTGGTCTTTTTGCAGTTTATAAATGTGTAAATAAAACTTTCTTTCTGGAATTATTTTCAGAGGATTTAATAATAAACACATTAATAAAGTGATAAGTATATCTGTTGATTTGAGATGTTATATTTCACTAAAGTTCATCTCTTTTTTCCTAGCGTCAATATATTTTAAAGTACTTACAATCTTCAGCTAAATTTTGAACATGTTATCTGAAATATCTTAAATTCTAGATGCGATTCGCAACATACATGATTAAACAAACTGCTCCTCCTTTGGAAGTTCTTAATGTCGACATTTGTTTCACGATGTAATTTAAATGTAAATAAGTTGGAAAAGTTCAGAAACCGAAACCCATTTGTAAAGCAGGTTATGAGTCTTAAAACACACTGAAATAAGATGCTTAACAACACGTGATCTTTTACGTCCAAAACTTTTATTCATACCATACAGTATCGTAGTACGTTTTATATTGTTTATTGATTGATTTTAAGACCGTTGAGTTAGGATCTGTTAATTTATTCCCATTGGAATGCACGTTTCGATTAGTGCAGTAATATTGTGCGATCAATTAATCGCACTAATCGAGAGAAACCTGTTTTAGTTTACTTAGCATTAAACACTTCGCGTTTTAGAGAAACATTAGATAAATTTATTCATCTTTCTGAAGACTTTATCAAAAATTAATAATTTTTAATGCAGCATATCCTTTAAAATTCATATTAGCATCATTTTTCACTTTTGTCATTAGTTCATTAGTTTGTGTACGATTGTATATTGATTTTAATAATCTTTGGCTGAAATAACGTACGCACTTGCAAAAGGAAGCAAAAGCTAAATCACATATAGACATCCAGCTCCCACTTCCACCCACATGCATAAAACGTTCTCTAAAAGTTAAAATAGTCACGAATAGTCACGAATTAATCTGTGACAAAGGCCGACACATATGTAATTTAACCCCTTAACGCTCGAATTAAATTACGGTTCAATAATTCAAATTGCTTATTGGCACCACTTTTATGAAAAAGAAATATTCATCTTATTTAATGACAGTAAAAACGATACCAAAATATACCCAATTTCACTATTATATAAAATTGGTGGGAATCAAACAATTTGGGTAAAAGTTACAGCCCGAGAATATGACGGGAGCGAGAATTAAGGGGTTAATACCAAAAGTCTCAATAACCCACTACAACCTCTCCCCACACACAAGAGCATTTCTCACGGGGCATGGTCCCTTTCGAATATACCTCCATAAATTTAAATGCGCAGATACATTCCTTTGCTAGTGTGGCGCAATGGCGTTATTACTTCACCTGCAACCACCGCCCCCTTAATACAAGGCCTGAAAGCTGAAACAAAAATGGCGGCTGCCGAAGGCGGATTTTTTTTTTTTTTTTTTTTTAATGTATGTGCGGTCCCTTAAATTTTGCCACGAGTATTTTATAAAGGATTTCTTTGCCCTTGTTTAATCTAAAAAAATAAAGCGGAAAAAACTTAAAAAAATTACTGGTACCAACATTCAAGGTGCTGTACCCACGCCGAAAAAGTTCCGACTTCGGCACCCGCCATTTTTGTGTCAACGCTCAGGTCTAGTGTTCAGGAGGCGGTGAGCTAACAACATGGTAGCATATTAACCTCTTGAGGGGGGTGGGATATATTTTATCCGACCTACGATTAATGAAGATTTACACCAAAAATTTTTTATGAAATTTTACTTTTCTAACTTTGGTGGAAAAAAGTTGTGAAATTGCTTTTCCTTATTTTGAAAAAATTTTTTTTCTAAATTTCCGGTGAGAATTCAGAATTACACAAACGCAATTGCTTGACCCTCAAGGGATTAAGAATCTTGTCATCCGTCCCTAGGAATGGCTTTGCATTATCCTAAATAGTTACATCCTTAACAGAAAGCTACATAAAATATATTTTTTTTCTGCGAGTTCTGTTAAACCTTACCTAGTAACCGTTAGCCGCAATTCCCAAAGCACAACATCTTCTCAGTCCCTGCTATCTGTGGCTTAGACAGGGCTCCCAAATGGTTCGCCAACTGAATACCAATATTATTTTAGAAAATTTTTTTTTAGATTTTTCTTACAAACCGCCCCGGAATCACCTTTGAAAGTTAATTCTAGCGCAAACCTACCATAAAATTTTCTATAATTTATTGTATTCAGTTGGCGGACCATTTGGGAGCCCTGCTTAGAGGGTTCTCCCCTGGTAGCAGTATTGCCAGATTGGGGATTTTTTTTTTAATTCAGGTTATTCGACTTCCACCACTTTTTAAAAAAAGTATAATTCGACTTATTTTTCGTAATTTTTAATCTATTTTTAAATATGCCGAATATTTCTAATTCAAAAAAACGGTGACAATGAACAATCTGGAGACAAAAAAATTCCCCAATCTGTCAAAACTGCCTGGTAAGTTCCCGTAGGTGATATGATCTTTGACCATGGTTTGCAAATGTTATTTATTTTCCTAAACCCACTTGTTCCCAATCGCGCACCTTGTCGAGTTTAGCGGTGGATTCAGCTACGGCTGAATATTATAATGTGTTTAAACAATTAATAAGGGGAATCGGTAGGAACATTATGCTCTTCAAACTAGGCTCCTTGTCTGAGCAGTCCCTCTTAGGCTATCAAATAAAATTTTCATGTGACAGATAGACCCACAGGGATGAGATTTCCGCTTTTTTCCATACCAATATTATGTTAGAGAAAATGGTATTTTATTTAATCGGAACATTTTTGCGATTTAAGAGAATAACATTTTCTCTAATAAAATACTGGTATGTAAAAAAGCGGAAATCTCATCCCTGGACCCACTAAAAATTATCAAAGTTGTGATCATTTCAGCAGGAAAGGAATATTTTAAGCCTCCATTATTACATTCATGTTCCAAAATAATAATATTCGCTCAACCTCCCGCTATAGTTTAATTTAGATAAACATCGCGTTTATGAAAAATATGGATATAAAATTTAAAAACAAATTTCCTTATTAACACATTGTATGCGAGCAATTTTTCGAAAAGGAGCACTAAATTTACGTCCACAAATGCCACTGTAAATTACAACCTGCTCACAACCAACAACAAACAAGAATGCTTGGATTACACCTTCTTTTTTCGTCTGTACAAAATTTCCGGTACCAGTAATAATTTCTATCCCCAACCCTCAAAAACGTATTTTTACGTGTCCCACATACAATGTGTTAATAGAATTGATCATAGAAGCAAGGCTAAGCCATTAACCTTTTCCAGCACTCTGTGCCCGGGTCGGGATACCTAATTGTACTTCCAAACTTACAATCGGCACCAAGAATATTTTAATAAAATTTTGCATTAACAATGAAAGTGTAAATTAATTAGTTTTTAATTTCTAAAAAATTCTTAAGTAAATTCCTGTGTCAGTCGATGATTTCATCATTTTACAACAAAATTTGCCTGTGCCGGAAAGGGTTAACCCTTTCAGGGGCAAAGCAATTTCACTGCTAAAGCGTTGAAATTAATGATTGACATCGAAATTTGAAAACAAATTTATTTCTAAATAGGAAAAAGTTATATTTCACATACATTACAAACCGAAAATTTTTTTTACTAAAATTCTGGTGATAATATGTCATCTGGAAATTAAAATTAAATGGTTTCATAAAAATACGAGCGCCCCTCCAGGGGTTAAATAATAAGCCTGATCAGACTACATTTACCGTCGAGTTCAGCTCCGGCTGAACATTGTAACACTTTCTTTAAATCAAAATAAATGGGGTCAGGAAGGAAACTATGCTCTACAGACTAGGTACCTAGTCTGAGCAGTCCCTCTAAAGCTATTAAATCAAATATTCATGTGACTGATATATTCAGTAATAGAAGAAATCTCAGATAGTCTCAAATACTCTTAATAAGTCTGAATAACCCACTACCTCTCCCCACACACAACAGAATTTATCACAGGGCATGGTCCATTTCGAACATCCCTCCAGAAACATGAATGTGCAGATACATTCCTTTCGAGTGTAGCTCAGTAGCGTCGCGATCCCATTATTTCTCCACCAGCCCACTAACAGTAAATTGGCTTATTAAGAACTTGTTATGCTTTCCAAGTAACGGTTTTGAAATATCCTAAGTAAGTGCACCCTTAACAGAAATCTACTTAAAATGTGTCTTTTCCTGAGAAATCTGTCAAACCTGACCTAGAAACTGTCAGCTGTAATTCCCACAGCACAACATTTTAACAGGCCTTGCTGCCTACGCGTTGATAGTTCTTCCCTTGAAGTTCATCCTGTAGGTTATCTGGTCTTTAACCATGGTTTGTAATTAATATTTATTTTCCTAATCCACTTATTTTCAAACTCGCCCCTTGTCGCATTTACCGTCGAGTTCAGCTCCGGCTGAACATTGTAACACTTTCTTTAAATCAAAATAAATGGGGTCAGGAAGGAAACTATGCTCTACAGACTAGGTACCTAGTCTGAGCAGTCCCTCTAAGGCTATTAAATCAAATATTCATGTGACTGATATATTCAGTAAAAATTACCAAAGTTTTGATTATTTCAGCCGGAAAGAAATATTTTTAAATTCCATTTTTACATTTATGTTCCAAAATTATAATATTTCCTCATCCTCCCGCTATAATTTAATTTAACTAATCATCATGTTTATAGAAAATATCTATGCAAAATTTAAAATAATTATTTCTTATTAATAGAATTGGTCATGACTGCAAGCTAAATCATTACGTATTTCAAAATCGCAATGTTTCATTCAAACATGTAAATCTTCTAAAAAACGTTATTGAAAAATTTAATTTTCTGTATAATAATACGCGTTTTTATGCATTTAGTTAGCAAATTTCTTTAAATAAAAAACAATTTTGATTTTTTTAATGTATAGGATTATGTGTTCCTGTAATTGGTTATATTAACCCATTAACCGCCAAAACTATTACGATAGAAATTTTCAAATTTCTTGTTGGAAGTAGTTTCCCACCAGAAATTCAGTAAGGTAAATTTCGCTTTACTAAAATAGCAAAATTCTTGCCAATAAATAAGATATTTTTTTAAATTCTAAAATAGTGGTGCAAATGTAATTAATTCATTGCATGAGCAATTATTTTGACTGTTGCGTGAACGCAACGTCAGCGGTTAATGGGTTAATTAGACGGGATCATTTGCTAAAACTATTTTTACATATTATTTACCAATATATATTTATCACACAATATAATTTTATTTAGATTTTTTTAGGAGTTTATCTTGCTAGGATTTTCGCTACATCGGAATCACTTATTTGACAAATTTCAACTGATAAGGGATTAAGAACAAAAAATCTTCTTAAAACAACATCAAAAATGTTTAAATGTGCTAGGCCTTTCGAAAGATCTGAGTCTTTCTTCGTCAGGCGCAAAGAAGACGTGCTTCTACTATGAAAACAGCAGCATACATCTGAAATGAGAGATAAAGGAAAGGAAACAAGCTGAAGAAACATCCAATAGGAAATTAGAAATCAACTTCCAATAGAGAAGTAGAAGACAACAGCCAATCACAGAAGAGTATAATCAAAACAAAAGAACACAGACTAGACGGGGCAAAAATTGGGATCGGGAAAAATACATATATTTAAATAGGGAAACGCATGAAATTAAAAAATAAATAAATGAATAAAATATAAAAAACAGACTAATATTAATTAATACAAAAAAAATTATATGGTAATACTGAAAAGGTTTTTCCAAGCTGCAGAGAGCATTGTGGAATCAGATTTATCCCTAACAATAACATCACGATTAAGATAAATAGCTAGATTTTCAAGAAAGTCCAATTCAGAGATACTATTGGCATTAAAGATATAGCATTTTGAAAATTATAACTATGACCGGAATCCCAAGAGTGCTTGGCAATATAAGATTTAGAAAATTCTTGATTGATTACATAACGAGAGTGTCCTTTTAAGCGGATTTCGAGATTTCTTTTAGTTTGACCAATGTAAGATAAATCACAACCATTACAAGGAATTTTATAAATTCCCCACATACGAAGATCAGGAACAGGAAATTTAGTAGGGGGGATTTTGAATTTATTGACAGGTTTAAAGATAATGTTAAAATTGAAACGACGTAAAACTTTAGCTATCGTGAAACATAAAAGAGGATAAAAGGGGAGGACAAACAAATTATCAGATTTGCTTTTGACACATTTGGAAAGAGTATATTTATTAGATGGTCTATTGAATTTCTTCACAGCAATATTAATAACAGAAGGATTAAAACCTCTTTTGACAGCAACGGTTTAATCCTTCTGTTATCAATATTGCTGTGAAGAAATTCAATAGACCATCTAATAAATCTACTCATTCCAAATCTGTCAAAAGCAAACCTGATAATTTGGTTGTCCTCCCCTTTTATCCTCCTTTATGTTTCAAGTTAGCTAAAGTTTTTACGTCGTTTCAATTTTTACATTATATTTAAATCCGTCAATAAATTCAAAATCCTTTCCACTAAATCTCCTGTTCCTGATCTTCGTAAATGGGGAATTTATAAAGTTCCTTGCAATAGTTGTGATTTATCTTATATTGGTCAGACTAAAATAAATCTCGAAATACGCTTAAAAGAACACTCTCGTTATGTAATCAATCAAGAATTTTCTAAATCTTCTATTACCAAGCACTCTTGGGATTCCGGCCATAGTTATAATTTTCAAAATGCTAACATTATCTTTAATGCCAATAGTATCTCTGAATCGGACTTTCTTGAAAATCTAGCTATTTATCTTAAACGTGATGTTATTGTTAATGATAAATCTCCTTCCACAATGCTCTCTGCAGCTTGGAAAAACCTTTTCAGTACTACGATATAATTTATTTTTGTATTAATATTAGTCTGTTTTTTATATTTTATACATTTATTTACTTTTTTAATTTCATGTTCTCCCATATTTAAATATAGGTATTTTTTTTTCTTCCCAATTTTTGCCCCTTCTACTATGTGTTCTTTTGTTTTGATTATACTCTTCTGTGATTGGCTGTTGTCTTCTACTTTCCTATTTGTTGTTGATTTCTAATTTCCTATTGGCTGTTTCTTCAGATTGTTTCCTTTCCCTTCTCCTTTCAGCTCTGATTTCAGTCTTGCTGGTGCTTTCATAGTAGAATCACTTCTTAATTGCGCCTGACGAAGAAAGACTCAGATCTTACGAAAGGCCTAGCGCATTTAAAAATTTTTGATGGTGTTTTAAGAAGATTTTTTGTTCTTATTCATTCACACCGGTTTTGAACTTATTTTCTTTGATAAGAGACTACTTTATTTGGCTCAGAATAACTGATGAGAATTTAACGGAATTTTTTATTCAAATATCTACCACTATTTCCGAATAGAAAACTTCGAATAATTTAATCTGTAATTCAAGTAAGCCGAATAAAAATGTTGGGATTAAATAAAAGCGATTTAAATAAACGAATGCTCTAATTTAGCAACACGGGTTATAATGCTTTATTGCAGGGGTGTCAAACTGTGGCCCGCCGAATACCACTAAAATTTTTTAAGAAATAGTCGACAAGTTGAATCGAAGCAATTCGACGATTAGATAAGGCAAAGATAACTGTAAAATTTTAGTGGTATCCGGCGGGCCACAGTTTGACACCCCTGCTTTATTGTGAGTTTTAAAAAGTACTATGTTCTCTTCTGATGTTTGCAAGATTTTCTATTTGTTTTAGCATTAAACTCTTATTTTTATATTATTATTGTTATATTTTATGTTATTCTTTATATTATTATTCATATACTATTCTTTGCATTATTATTCTAATAATATTTTTAATATTTATATCTTAGATTCTCACACCTGTTGGCAAACGTTAATACATTTCCATTCTTTGTTAAGACATTTTAATTCTTTTTTTTCACTTCTTTGAAAAAAAAAAAAAAATACTAGCGAATTTTTATATAGAAAACGGGAGTTAAATTAACGCTTTGAGCTAAAACAAAATAATTCTCGATTCGTTTGCTTAAGACAATCAGCCGTTAAAACTAAATAAACAAAAACACTCCAATAAAATGACATAAACTAATATTTAGATAACCGACAAAACTAATTAGTTTAGATTAAATTAGATAATTATGTACATGTGAATTATATCGTACCAGAAAGAAAAAAAAAATAGGAAATGCTATATTTCAGCCGATAATAACATTATTTATGACTTGAGGACAATAATCACTATGTACAGTTCATTCCTCTAGGAAATCGATGTAAGGAAAAATTAAATTAAGTTCTTGTAGTAATAGCCGTTTAAACAGAGACAAACAAAGAATTAATAAATATATAACAGTTTGTAATTTCATTTCTAATAATTTACGTTTATCAATTCATAATAAAAACATTTTATACACTGAGTACCAGAAAGTTTATTAAGATAAAAGAAAATATATATTTCTGTTATTGATGAATATTTTGAAAATGCATGCCAGTGGGCTACTTTTTTTATATCCAGATTTCTTGATTGGCACCACTTTTTGAAATAGTAAAATTTATCTTATTTAATGACATGTTAATTAAGGCGAAAACAAGGGGAATTATGTCGTTTCAGAAAAGTGGTGCCAATCAAGAAATATGAATTTAAAAAAAGTATCCCTCAGGCAACACTGAATGCATGCCGTTGATTGTAAGACATATTTACATGAAATTAAATAATTTAATATAAGAAGCGCCAGAAATTTCACTCAAGTTTTAGTTTTAAAAGTGCACACCAGAAATTATTTAAAAGCTTTTTAACTCATTTTTGTGTGATGCGTATATGTAACTCTTTTTTTAACGAAATTTCCGGTTAAAATCGAATTATATATATATTTGGATGTAGTCCAATTGACTGCTCTTGGCGCTTCCAGTGTTAAATTTGTCTTTGTTAGCGGCTGAATAGTATTATTTTAATTTGTCCAAAAAAAAAAAGCATTGTTACAAAAATAAAAATCAGAATTTTTTTTTTAAATACCACAAAAATAAGTAATGCACAAATAAGTAATGCGAAAGAACGGTGTTTTTCGTCATCGACTGCAAGCAAGACGAGTTAGATTTGAAAGCTAGAAAAAGGCCGAAACTTTAACCCCTTGAGGGGCGGTGGGGTATATTTTATCCCACCTGCGATTAATGAAGATTTGCACCAGAAAAGTTTTATTAAATTTTACTTTTCTAACTTTGGTGGAAAAAAAGTCGTCAAATTGCTTTTTTCTAATAAATATTTTTGCAGATTCCGTTGTGAATTCGACAGTAGAGAAACGCAATTACTTGCCCCTCAAGGGGTTAAGAACCAAAGCGATATAAGTAAGCGTCCTATCTTAAATGGGAGAGGTAACCGCAAGTTTAAAAGCGAGGTCACATCAATCAAGGTTGCACGCCACGTAGCGGACGGGGTTAAACTACAGGAAAATGCCTAATTGTTTTCTTACGTCACACCACTAAAACTGTAAAGTTTTTTTCACCTTGATTAATAGTTGAAATGTCTCTGACACGGCGAAGAAAACTTCGTGGTGTCCAAAGCATCTAGACGCCCCCAAAGCGTTATAAGTAAGCGAACAAACTTAATGCTGGAATAAGGCGTAAATTAACACAGTTGCGCCACCTTGTGGACGGAGTGATAATGCACATACACGGGTTTTTAGTGCGGCGCGTATTTTCTAAATCTTTAGTCACTCGTGGAAATGAATGTTGTTTGCCACATTTATGCAAGACAATGGCGTAGCGAGAGGGGCATCCAGATGCACTTCACAACACGAAGTTTTCACCGCCTTAACAAAGGCACTTCAGTTATTAATCAAGGTGAAAAAAACTTTACAATTTTAGTGGTGTGAGTAAGAAAACAGTTTGGTATCTACTTGTAGTTCACACTCCATCCGATAGATGGCGCTGGACCTTGACTGATGTGACCTCGCTTTTAATCTTGCGGTTATTTCTCCCTTTTAAGATAGGACGCTTACTTATATCGCTTTGGACGCCCCTCTCGCTACGCCATTATTTTGCAATAAATATGGTAAATAAAATTCCGTTCCGTGCGTGACTAAAGATTTAGAAAATGTGCACAGGTGGTAGATATCCTGTCACATATGACGTAACACTAAAACCCGCGTAACTGAATTATCACCCCGTCCACAAGATGCCGCAACTATGTTAACTTACGCCCGATTCCAGTATTAAGTTTGTACGCTTACTTATATCGCTTTGGTTAAGAACAGTATAGAGACACGTTTCCTTTATTCAGGTTAGATAATCGTATTTCGCAAACATCCATACATGCATCTTAACCTCTTCGTGACAAGCATCTTTTACTGAATTTTTAATCTTTTATCACCAATTTTTCAAAACAGAAATTTCTGCATTATTAAATCGGGAAAATGCGCCAATTGAATAAGTCAAAATTTACAATTAAAATTAACTGATGGGAATAATCACGGTATCTGAGTATCTTCTGCGGCACTTATTCGTGTCGCTAATCCCCAGAAGGTTAAACTTTTGCACTCCGCTGACACCTATACGTTGACATAATAAGTAGGTTTAAGCACTGCGTCATGTGTGCAACATACAATGAATGGAACAGGGCACACCTGACAACGAACATTCCAGTGTACCACACGACTCACGACTGGCGGTGAAGGATCTACAGAAAGCTAATGTCAATCAGACAGTTAGAATTAGAATCAGGTAAAACAAAACTCACCACAGCGGAAGAGGTACTAAAAAATATGGTAACTATCAACACATACAGGGGTGTCCAACGGGTGTATAGGCGTAGTAGTGCAGAATTAAGGAAACAAGAACGAAGAGTACGTGAATTAAATAGAGTACAATATGTTCCAAGACGATACTAAAGAAAACGCGTGCCAAACAGGCACCCAAGTATCAAACACACAAAAGGGAAAAAATAGAAAAATACTCACAGCAAGCTCCAACGCAAAAGGAAACACGCAAGAGAAAGGTAACATCAATCTCATACAAATTATCTTACACAACAGTTTTAACGCTACGAACTCACTAAAAGGTTACATGGGAGAAAATAAGATTAATATAGTCCTAATTCAAGACATTCACCAAAATAAAAGAACAGGAACAATAACAGCATTCAGTAACAATTACAGCATGTGAAAAGTAGCTAATACCAAAAAAAAAAAAAAAACAGATCAGCAATAGTAACGAACATAAGTACAAATCCAATAACAATAGCAGAAAAAGAATTCATAACAGCAATAAAAATAGAAAATAGAAAAGGAACAATAACAATCATAAACGTATACGCCCCACTCCCCCTTCGGCAGACTTCGCAATAGTACTTCAGGAAGTGGAAGACACCTTGAAATTAGCAAAGGGCGACATTCTTCTGGCGGGAGACTTCAACGCGCATTCACAACAATGGGGATATGCGAACATAGACGACAGGGAGCAAAAACTTACAGACTTTCTTCTCTTAAACTCGCTATTCGTCCAGAATCCGACAGGAGCACCAGCATTGTTCAGCACAGTAAGATATAAAATGAAAATAGAAGCATGGCCAGATTTAACGATAGCCACTACAAAGCTAGAATCTAAAATAACAGACTGGAAAGTGAGCGATGATGAATTGGGCATGGGCAGCGACCATAAATTCATTAAATTTAAAATCAAATACGACAACACCAACTATCACAGACACAGACTAGAAACTAAGCATGAAAAACACGCAAAATTTGAGAAAGCAATAAAACAAATAAGAAACAAATACATCAACGAGCTTAAAAGAATAACTAACACAGACCAGCTAGATAGCATAACCTTAAGACTCCAAGACGAAATTAAAACAATAGCTATCAAATGTTACAAACAAAGGAAAACACCGGCTATAACTGCACCACAATGGTGGGCGCAAGATGTTAAAATAGCAAGGAACAGGGTCAGAGCGTTTAGGAGAGGATTCCAAAAACAAGAAGACGGGGAAACAAAACAAAAATTACACATAGAGTATAAAAAAGAAAGGGCAAATCTTAAAAAAATAATACAAAAAGCTAAACTAGACTCCTGGAAAAAATTTTGCAGTGAAATCATTTACACTTACGACCCACAATAAAAGATAGCTTCAGGCGAAGAAACAAACCCTTCAAGGCTAGTCAATATCATGCCAAATAACAAAGAAGTCACAATTAAAAACACATTAGATCATTTTATTGACAACCTCTACCTAACAGACCCGGCAATAGAACACAAACTAATACCGGAAAAGCCAAAAGAAAAGGAAGAATCCCCACCCCCAATAACGAAACAAGAACTAAACAGAATAATTAAAAACATAAAGCAAAACAAAGCCTCAGGATTTGACTTCATTGATTATAACTTAATAAAAGGAATCCACAACGCAGCGCCACAACTTTTATTTACATTATACAACACCAGCCTAATTTATAATTACTTCCCAAAATTATTCAAATTCGGGACAGTGGTTCTGTTTCACAAGCAAGATAAAGACCCTAAAGATCCTAAAAATTATAGACCAATTCGCCTACTTCCAGCGTTTAGTAAAATCTTAGAAAGCGTAATTCACGGTAGAATATCCCCTCATTTAACTGTCAATAAATACTGGAGCGCAAAACAGTATGGTTTCAAAAAAGGAATTTCATGCGAACATGCACTAAATAATCTCATAAAAACAATAAAACAGGATAAAATAGAGGGATACCAAACATTACTAATAGCTATGGACATTAAGGGAGCATTCGACAACATCAGATGGCCAATCATCTCAGAAAAATTAAAGCGGTCACCAAATCCCACATATTTAACAAACTGGATGCAAAGCTTTTTTAGGATGCAAAGCTTTCTTAGATGATAGGTACGTCACAGTAGAGGAAAACGGAATCAGCTCAACTAAACAGACGTTCGGCGGTTGTCCGCAAGGCAGCTGCCTCGGACCCCCTCTATGGCTCATAATAGCAGACACTGCGCTGAAAAAAGTATGGCGGAAAAATGTAAGAATACAGGCATTTGCGGATGATTTCATGATAATACTAAGAACAAAAAATTAACCCAACTAATTAAATTAGCCAATAAGATCATCAAGGAATTTAACAACTGGTTAACAGAAAACAAACTAACACTCAACTGGGACAGAACAGAACTACTGTACCTAAACAAAACACACACTACGAACCTTCCAACAGAGGACACTTATAAAATAGAAGGAATAAAATTTAATGAAAAAGAGCTGGAAGGAAAAGAGCAAATGAAATACCTAGGAGTCATAATACATAAAAACCTAAATTGGCTAGCACACTGTCAAACACAAGCAACTAAAGTAAGAAAGTCATTTAACCCCTTGAGGAGCAAGCAATTGCGTTTGTGTAATGTTGTATTCTCACCGGAAAATTAGAAAAAATTTATTTCAAAATAAGGAAAAGCAATTTATGACTTTTTTTCCACCAAAATTAGAAAAGTAAATTTTCGTAAATTTTTTCTGGTGCAAATCTTCATCATTCTTAGGTAGGATAAAATATATCCCACCGCCCCTTAAAGGGTTAACATGATGGGAGAAATGGCTTCTAGGAGCTGGAGACTTAAACCAGAAATTATCAAGATTTGGTACAGCACAGTAGTTGAAAAGACACTAACCTATGCTGCCCCAATATGGGGTCACAACCTAAACACAAGGAGCAAAGAGGTACTGTCCTCCTGCCAGAGACACTTCCTGCTGCCCATTGTTAAGCCATATAAAACTGCCCCAACCTCGGCCCTCCAGGTTCTTGCGGGGCTGATTCTAATTCACCTACAAGTTAAATACGAGGCCACATATGGTGCAGTATCAATGCTGAGTGAACCTATACGGGTCAATAATCAACCATACAGATCACGCAAAAAAATAAACGTGTGGACCACACATCCAGCAGACACAATTGAACCAAGATTAGGACATAACCCAAAAGACATAAACATCTACACAGATGGCTCGTAATTGGAATCAGTTGCTACGGGTTCGGCTTTCGTAGCTTTCAAAAACGATCAAAAAATTCAAACATGATCAGCACCTCTAAGTAAGTACAATAGTGTCTTTCAAGCCGAATTGCTCGCTATACTAAAAGCAGCAAAATGGGGTAACAGCACAGGGTTGGATTACAACATCCGTTCGGACTGCATGTCAGCAATTCAAGCACTCAGCAAACCATTTAGCATAACGCAACTAGTAAATGATATACTAGAAATAATCAAACTCTCAGACATCAAATTCAAGATTAGCTGGGTTAAAGCACACGTGGGCCTCCAAGGAAACGAGGTGTCCGACGAATTAGCCCAACAAGCAGCAGGAAACAAAATAAAAGAAATACCATACGACCTGGAAAGACCAATATCAAACCTTAAAAGAACAATAAAAGAACAAATAATCAAACCGTGGCAGTTCGAGTGGGATTACGGGAAAAGAGTAGGACTACACACACATATTTCCCAAAAGTATGTATAGATAGATTAGTCAACTGCAAACTTTTGAGCCAGATTTACACAGGACACGGAGCTTTTCCCGAAATACTTTAAAAAATTCAAGCTCAAAGATTCGCCAGATTGTGCATGTGAGGAATTGGGAATTCCACAACACTACCTAACGTCCTGCCCGCTAACACAAACACACCATCGGGCACAAATCACACCATCTGGCACAAATCACCCCAAACAATGAAAAACTTTAGCATAAACAACTACCAAGCAATAAATACATATACAACAAAGGCAAAGCAATCATCAGATGTTTAACAGAAAACATAGATATCATATCACAATGAAAAACGAAAAAAGTTAAAAACAAACCAACCCAGTGGGCATCAACACTCCAACTAATTAACTGCCTTAATTACAGGAAAAAAAAGGGCCGAGATACATTACCAAGTTAACCGCGGCCGCTGGTGAAGGAACCATTCACCCGCAAAAAAAATTGTATTCTCGTACTGTTGAGTGGTGATAATCATTTATGATGAACTGATAGCTTTGGCTCATTCACACCACTCCACCGAATCAGCATTGATAGCCAAGTGGTAAGGAAAAGATGTGCTCCAAATAAAACAAAGCAAGACCAAGGAAAACAACTCAATAAAATAAAGGAGAAACTCAACAATACATCTTGTGATAACAGACATCATAAAAAAAATAATGACGGACTAAAGGCCAAGGAACATGCTTCACCCCAGTTGTGCACAAGCCAATGTACAAAGCTGGCAACGATGTTGCAATGAATCGTGAAAACAGCCATTAGGATCCAATGGACTGATCGTAAAGAGTGCACTCACGTACCAAAGCAATATCCTAAAATGCCATAAACCAAGATGCGACCAAAATAAGAACCCAAGCGACAAGTTCGCAGTGTATCAACACCAGCGACAAGCTCACAAAGTGAAAAATGAGTCAAATCAAAAGGCGATAAGATCGCACAGTGTCAACTCCTATGAATAGAGACTTAACCCCTTAATTCTCGCTTCCGTCATATTCTCGGGCTGCATCTTTTACTGAAATTGTTTGATTCCCACCAGTTTTATAAAATAGTGAAATTGGCTATATTTTAGTATCGTTTTTCCTGTCATTAAATAAGATGAATATTTCTTTTTCATAAAAGTGGTGCCAATAAGCAATTTGAATTATTCAACCGTAATTTAATTCGAGCGTTAAGGGGTTAAAGAAAATCCACCACAGAGACGAATACAAGAAATATGAGAACATAGCCCAAAGAAGACGAACCAAGACACCCAAGCAAACCGGGTAAGTAACGGGTAAGTTCACCGGGTAAGTAAATTATAAATACTTTAACAAAGTTAATTAAAGTAAACCATAAATTGGTAATCTAATTAACTTAGGCCAATATAGATAATTCAAGACAATTTAGGCTAACCATCAATTACGTATAACAAATTATCTAAGGAGATACTAAGTAACATCAGATTAGCCAATGACAGCTCCAATAGGTCCCATCCCCCACACTCTAATCTCAGCCCCCCCCCCCCATTTTTAAAGAAGAGCCGAGGCATCCCCAGCCTCTTCCACCCTTCACCGCGCCCCAGAGGATGCACCCTGGTGAAAGGCCCAGCGCTCCCCTCCCCCAATAGTCTTAGTCTAATATTCATCTGCAGCAATTAACGAATAATCTTAAATAGTAAACTATTTCTAATAAACTAGGTCAGATAACAACACCCGATCTGCCCTGCTAAGCAATAGTTTCATCCTCATAGTAAGTAGTTAAAGTATTTCATCAAATGAGGTTAATGTCTATTAGTACTCTTAACCAATTACTAGTAATTTAGGTAATATCGCGACCTTTACACTTAGATAGCTCTGGCCTGGTGCATAGGACAATTATAATTTATTTCAAAGTATTAAAAGTAATCCTAAAGCTAAAAGTGTAATAAACATGTCCATCTAACACCTTCCCTTTCAAGTTTTTTTTACTGCTGCCTTTTTATTGGGTGCATATAGGCTGCGGCCTGCACGAGTTACCGAACCTGCTCCTATGGGACAGCTTACGGAGCCAATCTTTACCCGGTGGTATGAAATAGAAAGGCGCAGTCTCATCCCTCAAATATCGTGAGCTTGCTTTGCATTTCGGCCCAAAATTTCCTTTGGTGATACTTGTCATACAGCGGCACCCATTGTTTTCTGCTTCCCTTCCTCTAAATTGGTTCATGAACCACTTTTCACGACAAGTACCCACCACCGATTAGGCATCTAAAAACCAGATTTCCATACTCCCCAAGCTGGATATGTGTGTGTAATGTGCAGGAGCGAAATTAACAAAGTCAATTAGTTAAGCAAGCGGTACAACAGAAAAACCAGCAAATTACAGGCTCTACAATTAGGTCGGCCGGGGCATTGATCTGCTGGATGGCCGTCATGCGGCGACCAAGCGGACAACCACCCCGATGTCAGGCAGGTATACTCGTTCGGCTAAGGAAATCTGGCAGCTAGGGGTCTGGTCATTGATTTGGTGTCAGCCGATGTCCGCCATGTACGCTAATGGCTCCTGGTGCATGTAAAATGCGTCGTGGACGCAAAGTCCTCCAAGTTACCTGTGAATTATACCTCTGGAGGTGACTTGCCAGGTGAAGGTCTCGTCACCTGATCAAGGTTCTAAATTACGAGGCCAACTTGAGTAGCAAAGCGCAGGTACAAAACAACAAGATAAAAATGTTAAGTAACCGTTTTAACTAAGTTCGCATCTAAGCAGTAGGCACAGCCGATAGGATGAAGATCTAGGTCCTCGTTAGATTTATCGCCGCTACGCGGCGATTAGGCGATCACCGCCCCGATACCAGGTATCAAACCCGTTCAGCTGGGGAGACCCGGCAGGTAGGGGCCTGGTCATCGGTTAGAAAGAAAGTAAGTTTAACCACAAATCCATTGTCACCATATACTGGGTGTCCTAAAAAGGACTGACTGATTTTAAAATTCAATAACTTCCAAACGGTGACTGATATTAAAAAATTTCTTGAAGGAGCATTATGTATGATGTCAGGAGTATTTTACTGTGATTCTCGAATTTAGTTCTAATTACAAACAACAGATGGCGCTGTGAGCAACATGCGCTAAATCCAGGCCCGATTTATGGTACTCCCAGACCCACTCAATACATTTTATTCTCGTTTTTGGCATAGGAGAAGAGAATGGCTAAAACATTCAGCTTGAATTTATCGCCTATTGCTTGCAGCGCCATCTATTGTTTGTAATTCGAACTAAATTCGAGAATCTCGGTAAAAAAATTACTGACATCATACATAACCCTCCTGTAAGATTTTTTTTTAAATCTGTCACCGTTTGTGATATTGAATTTTAAAATCAGTCAGTCTTTTTTAGGACACCCGGTAGGTGTCAACGGAATGCAAAAGGCTAAACTTGTAGCTTCGTTCCTAAGTGCTGCTTTCAAGGTACAAGAGACCTACAAACTCTTCTTTTGCACTTCAAGTACTATTCAAGGGCACATTATATGCATCATGGCACATACTTACCACACATGAAATTAAAAAAAAAGTTTTTGGAGAAAAATGAGGAAATTTCCCGAATGTTTGAAACGTTACGAAGAACTATATTATTCAAAACGCCCCTTGCGCATTCCATATCAGTTAAAATCCAGATAATTTTTTTATGGAAGTTTGGTTTATATATACAAATAAAACGGTGCATAGAATTTTATATATTTCAATATAAAGCGTGTGTGGCCAACCCACGCCGGATACCACTATTTTTTTTTTAAAATAGTCTGCTTCTTTAATCGCAGAGATTCGATGATTAGATAAGCCAATGATTACTATAACATTTTAGTGGTGTCTACCGTGCCATAGTTGTCCACCCCTGATATAAACCTAAGAAATAAATATTTTCTAAATTTTATGATAATTTCAACATTTTCGCACTCTATTTCTTCAATTAACTACCTTTAACATTTCCAATTGTGTTTAATTTCAAAACCCATCCACAGTTTTATGACATCTATAATGAAAACAGCTATAGAAAAGTTCAAAGTATTCAGAGGAAAAGTTATACGCATGAAGTATTTTGAAATAATGGATACCAACGAAATTTGAAAACTGAAAAAAACTTATTTAAACCCTTTGAGGGGCAAGCAATAATGTCTCTGTAATATTTAATTCTCACCGGAATAATGGAAAAAATTTATTTTAGTATAACGAAAAGCAATTTTACAATAATTTGCTCCCAAAGTTAAAAATATAAAATTTAGTTAAAATTTTCTGGTGCTAATCTTGTTTAAATTAGGTGGGATATAATATATCCCACCGTTCCTCAAGGGGTTAAAATTTAGTTCAAGCACAAACATTAAAATATACCTTCTAAGCGGCTAAATTCAAATATAACTATAGCTTCAATAATTTTATTGAATAATTTTCTGAAATTAATGATTTGTGCATTTTAAATTTATATTTTGAGAAATATAAAGAACATAAAATATCGTCACAAAAAATTCGCAGCGATAATAAGAACTTTTTGAAATGTTTCAAGACATTCCATATCAATTAAAATCCCCAATACTTTTTTATGCAAGTTTGTTTTAAATACAGAAATAAAACTGTACTTCGAATTTTCTATATTTGAATATAAAAGAAAGGAAAAATTCTAAATTTTAGGAAATTTTTAGCATTTCCGCATCATATTGCTGCAGTTAACTACCTTTAACTTTTCCAATTACAGTGGGTGATCGGTTAACGAACTGCTTGGTTTACGAATAAATCGATTAACGAATACTTTCGCTAGAGATTTTTATGTTCGGATAAAGAACATATGTTCAGTTAATGAACACTTCACATAACAAAGCCAAGACGAGGCAATGCTGTGTTTGAGATTTGCCGCCTGTATTTAATTTTATTTGTTGTCGATTCAGAGACCATTTTATTAGTTACATACGTATGGGCCTAATTAATTCATGGGCTACATGGGGCTCGTACACTAAATGTTAGACCCCTTAAATTAGTATAAAATGATTAGAAACATCAATTTTTATATTTTGTGTGAAGAAATAGATTTAATTGCAAATTAATTATTTTAATTGAAATTTAGTTCACAATTATTAACAGGCTATAGGATCCACTTGAGCTTTATCGAGGCCTGCAGTAAACCATTACCGTCTCAATACTCAAGGCCTCCGGACTGATTTCGTGACGTACCAAATGAAGATTAAGCCCTTGAAGGGCAAGCAATTGCGTTTGTGTAATGCTTAATTCCCACCGGAAATTTAGAAAATTTTTATTTCAAAATAAGGAAAAGCAATTTTACGACTTTTCTCCACTAAAGTCAGAAAACTAAAATTTCCTGAAATTTTTCTGGTGCGAATCCTGATTAATCGTAGGTGGTATATAATATATAGCGCCGCCTCTTAACTCCTTGAGGGGTGGTGTAAGCCTACGTACAAAACCTTAGAATATTTATCCGTAAATGCCGGCGTATAAACCCGCAGATAAAATAAGACTGTTCAAACCAGATATTTTATTTAATAAATAATGGAAAAGAAATACCAAGTAGAAACATGATATACTTTGTTAAACCCTTGAAGAACGGGAATACATTTATAGAACATCTAATTGTAGCTCCCAAATGCTTGAATGGAACCAGATCTTTGGAATAAAATTTTGCTTTTATTGTGTATGTGATGGAAGGCTTTTACTTATTTCAAATAATATGTTAGTAAACTCTGGTGTCATTCAATCCTTTCAACATATTTCCACAGAAAAAATGTTCCCCTGAAACGGTTGACTAAATTTTTTTGGTCGAAACAGATTTTTTTTGGCATCGTCTTATATGCCGGAAATAATGGCAAGTTTTTCAGATTTTTAAAACGACATGAAATACCAAATAATGACTGTTAATAGCAGTGGCGCAGCGTTGGGGGGCACGGAGGGGGGGGGCGCTCAATCAGTTTACTACCGGTATTATTTTATGCAGGATTTTGCTTTGTTCAATCGTATTACTTTCAATAATTTAAATAAGCCAAATTTTCTATATAATAATGTAGGTAGGTAATAAAATGATCTAGCCCTCCCCCATCACGCTATGCCACTGTTTATTAGCATTTATATAATTTTCTCAAAAATATGTGACACAATCATATTATGCGAATCCATACACGCTTCACAAACAAAATGCCTATTTTTACTATGAAACACAAATACAACAATTTTTACGTTATGAAACAATGGGAATACCTACTTTAAAATGTGAATGCATTACCCTTTTAAAACGATATAAATATCCGATAAAGTAAGGTCGATTTGTTATACCATAACGTTTATGTTGTTTTATCTCTATAAATATACGGAAGTGCATAAAGAAACTATAAACTAAGCATGAAATAAATCTTTTATAAGGCTTTTATATCAGGAAAGATTTTTTGAGAATGAATTACATGGATTACCACAACCAAAACTTTGTCAGACATGTTTCAGAATACATTATTTTTTTCAGAGATTTACCGGTTTAAACGGAAGGAAATATTTAATGCATATTTTGTCAAGATAAAAGGATACTACAAAATAATGATTTTTTTATATATATGATACAGGAGATCGTAAAAAAATTATTATTTTGAAAATTCAAGTCGATGTTTTCTCATTCTTCATCATTTTGATTTGCAGATATTTAAAAGAATTTATAAATCTTTAGATAGAATGGGTTAATCTGTTTTCAAATATCGGCCTTTAAAGGAAATTTTTATTTTTCTCTAAAAACATTTGAATTATGACACTAGATTATTTCGTTTTTTATTTGATGATTTTTTGTTTGTTATTATTAACTTATTAGAGAAGGATTTCTCCTAAAGGATTTACGACCAGTCCCACTGCTACAATATATGACTAATAATGAAAAGTTTGTATAGTTTATTTATTTTGTACTGCCTGTTTTATACTTTAAATTTGTTTGTATACAAAGTAGAATGATTAATAGATTTAGCTATAAAATATGTACAAACTTTATCATTTTACAAAAGAAGGAAAAGAAGAAAAAGAAACGAAGAGAGATTTTGTAATTTGTAGTTATAAATACTGTAAATAATTAGATGTTATAATACTATAACTTTAAGCAAAATTATTAATCTAAAAGGGAACTGTAAGCAGTGGCATACCCAGGGTTAGACAAAGTTACCAGCTTAATCTTTTTTTTTAATTCGAAATTTTCCAATTCAGACCAGAAGTTTTCAAAGAAGAGTTTTTATTTTAAGCGATCACCAAATGTCTGTCATCAAATAAAGAAAATACTATTAAAAGACATTACTCGTATGAATGCGAAATTTCAAAATTGAAAAAAAGGCCAGACCTGGTAACTCTGGGATTCTCGATACCACTATTTAACCTTCTAATGCCCATGGTAGAAAAACCATGGTAGAAAGCGTTCTAAAAATTCCATAACAAAGCGATATAAGGAAGCGTCCTATCTTAAATGGGAGAAGTAACCGCAAGATTAAAACCGAGGTCACATCAATCAAGGTCATGCGCTACGTAGCGGATGGAGTGTGAACTACAGGTAGATACCTAACTGTTTTCTTACTCACCCAACTAAAATTGTAAAGTTTTTTTCAGCTTGATTAATAACTGAAGTGTCCCTGATAAGGCGAAGAAAAGTTCGTAGTGTCAAGCGCATCTGGATGCCCCTCTCGCCGCGGCATTATTTTGCAATAAATGTGGCAAACAAAACTCACTTCCATGTGTGACTAAAGATATAGAAAATACGCGCCAAACTAAAAGCCCGCGTATGTGAATTATCACTCCGTCCACAAGATGGCGTAACTGTGTTAATTTACGCCCGATTCCAGTATTAAGTTTGCACGCTTACTTATATCGCTCTGTTCCATAATTCAGAGAATCCGAATTCATACCATGAAATCTAAATAATAAATTTTGTGTTATTTAATGACAAAATGTCTGCTATTACATAAAGCAAATGTTGCTATTCTAATTTTCTGGTATGAATTAAGAATATCTGAATAAAAAATCCACTAAATTGGGAACTCTAATGCACGCTACCATGGCCATTACAGGGTTAATAAAACATTTTTCACCTTATCTAATCGGAGAATTTTCAACGGTTGAACAAAGCGAAAATATCTATAACACAATAAAACACACATACACACATAAATAACGCCAGCATTCAACAGTTAAAGGTATATATAAATATTACTCATTTGGTTAGAGCAGCAGTCTTGTATACTGTGGTCCCGGGTTCGATTCTTGGCTCTGGCTAATTTTTCACTCCAGTTGGGTTTATTGCATGTATGTCAGTATAATATTTATATATACCTATATCTATAACGAGTTCACGCCGGCGTGCATCACCAGTGGGTCACACTCGACTATTCCATAGAAGGCGTGTATTACAGGTGGGTCACACTCGACAATGCTATAGACGGCGTGCACTATAAGTGGGTAACACTTAAATATTCGAAAGTTGAGTAGTAAAAACAATTCATTATTATAAACTTAATACATTCACGACGGGAAACGATAATTCTCGTTTTCATAAAAAAATATATCATTGACTAAGGGCGTGGCTTTTACCTTACAGAAATGCATTTATGTCATGTTGTCCATATTTCTTTAGATTGTAAGAATTGTATTAAATTCGTACATATGTAGTCAATAAAATCATGCTTACTCCTGACGAACTTTCAGACATTTACAATCAACTCTGCTTGTTATATTCGAGTTTAATTCAATAAATATGAAAGGGGCGGGTCATTACATACAGTGTCTCAATAAGCGATAATACCGCGCCGTCAGATGAAGCGAAATATGAATTCGAGCGCCGTCTCACAGCGAAAAACATGAATATCGACGCCGGCGTGAACGTGTTAAGAAGTTAGTTGTATTCAGAGCAGTGTTGCCAGTGGGCTACTTTTTTAAAATTGAAATTTCTTGATTGGCACCACTTTTTTGAAATAGTAAAATTCGTCTTAATTAATGACATATTAAGTAAGGTGAAAACAAGGGGAAATTTACCATTTCAGAAGAGTGGTGCCAATCAAGAAATCTGAATTATAAAAAAGTAGCCCACTGGCAACACTGATTCAGAGTATCTCTAACTTCACCCTTTCTACACCACTGACTGTATGAATCCCTATTTTTTTAAGTATCTTCCAGGGTTTACAGTTTGCCCGCCAATTTTAATTCGAAATTTCAATTTCATACCAAAATTTTCGAAAGAAGAATTTTCACTTTAAGTGATGTCTCAATGTCTCTTATTAAATGAAGCATAAAATACTATTTCTTATTTCTGGTATGAACTCTAAATTTCTGAATAAAAATGGAGGTCAAACTGACAATCCTGGTATCATACCACACTAAAATGGCCGTTTTCGTGAAAAGTTTCGAAATTTATTGTTATTGTTGTTTTATTTGAAGGAGCAATCTTTTACGATTCCAAATCTGTAATAAATTTTCTTTAAATGCGATTTCTGGAAAATAGGTTTTTCCGTTATTTTGATGTACGATAAACTTCATTATATAAATTGTTTTAAACATATTTCATTGAAAAATTGTGACAATGCTTTCCATATTACTCACTACGTTCTCAACTTGAATCTAAGCTCTATGTGATAATGTAGTTATTTTATAGGTATTCGAATATAAAAAATTATAATTTTCAATAAAAAATATGTATTTTTGACATATTTTGAAATATTTCAGTTAATTTTGAAGATATTGTAAAAATCTTAGTTCAGTAAACAGGTAAGTGTAATCGTAATATGTAGTACGAAGGCAGTTGAAATATATTTA
The DNA here is from genome assembly GCA_963932465.1 of Maratus speciosus. Classification (NCBI taxonomy): domain Eukaryota; kingdom Metazoa; phylum Arthropoda; class Arachnida; order Araneae; family Salticidae; genus Maratus; species Maratus speciosus. The sequence goes on from OZ010794.1 coordinate 253,300,659, forward strand.
GTTGAATTAAGTGTACTCCAATGTTTTCAGTTTGGCCTCCATTTTGATTCAGTAATTGCGTATTTATACCAGCAAAAAGGAATGAGAGACATTTAGAAATCACATAAAGTAAAAATTCTTCTTTCGAAATTTGCGGTTTGAATTTAATTAAAATTCGAGACCAAACTGGCAAACCTGGTGTACTCTGTCTGGCGTAAGCATGAAATGTTGCGCTTAAAAAATGGCAAAAAACCCATTTTTTAAATATATTATGAAGATTCTGCTAAGATTTAATGTTTTTCATTATTCTGTATCACGATTGAATAAAAAATATGTATATTTATTCAATATATTTTTGTATATATATAAAAGCACTCCGAACATAAGCAGACACCTTAAGAAATTAGCACAAATTATGTAGTTCAACCTTAAGTACAGAAGAACATTTTCTATTAAGTTAACACGGATATGCCGTCACTATGCCCAATACTTGTTTTGCGAAATTTAAATATATGAAAGTTTACATTAAATTAACATTCTCACTTTAACCCCTTGAGGGGCAAGCAATTACGTTTGTGAAATGCTAATTTCCCACCGGAATCTTTGAAAAATTCTATTTCAAAATAATTAAAAGCAGTTTTACCGCCTTTTTTGCACCAAAGTTAGAAAAGTAAAATTTAATAAAATTTTTCTGGTGTGAAACTTCATTAATCGTAGGTGGTATATTATATATACCGGTGCCTCTCAAGGGGTTAAGCCCCACCAGTGGCCGAGAGGTTCTGCTCTCGAAGCTGGTAGACGGGAGGTGCTGGGTTCGATCCCAATCGCGCCCGTCGGCCTAATCGTTCGGAGTTTTCGTGGTTTTCTTCGAAGCTTGGTTCTCCAAGCGTTAATACGGGTTAGGTTCCCTTAGAAAGACCTCCACGGAAGGCACTCCCCCTTAGGGCCCATATCCCACGTGCACATAATTGGCCGACATAAATACAACCAACCAACCTCAAGGGGTTAAACTTAACCCCTTGAGGGGCGGTGGGATAAAATATATCCCACCTAATTTAAACAAGATTCTCACCAGCAAATTTTTACTAAATTTTATATTTTTAACTTTGGAGGAAAATTGTTGAAAAATTGCTTTTCTTTTTTAAAAAATGAAATTTTTCGATAATTCCGGTGAGAATCCAATACGTAGAGTCATTTTTGCTTGCCCCTCAAGGGGTTAATAATAGACATTTATTATTTTTGTACAACTAGACTAATAATGTCACAACTCAAATATAAGAGAAAAAATTTTAATCATAGACCTAGAGCCAGCAGTACAGACACATGGTTTGAACGGATACCGTTATTTCTCCAGGAAAACTACCAGTATCTTTTTATAGAAAAAAATCTAATTTAAACGCGCAAAATTTCGCCTTCTTTTAACCCTCTGTCTACCAGAAGGGTCCAATGGACCCGACATGTATATTCAAAATATCTATTCAAACCAGAAAATTTCTTCAAAACAAACTAAATGTATACATCAGACAATAATAAGTTAAATAAACAAATTAAATAGTTTTAAGTAAAAATTCTGGTGTAGAATGTTTTTATAAAACTTGAGTAAAATTTCCGGTAGTTCTAGGGTTAAGAAGAGATTTTCTATAATATAATACTGGTGAAAAAAAATTTCTGCTCCGCAAAATTCAAGCAGGCGTACGAACCACGAGACAACCACCTCATCGAGTTGGAGGCTGAAATTTCAAAATTAGCTAAAACTAGATTCCCATATTAACCCCTTCGGGACGGGAGCCTTTTACGAAATTTTTAATCTTTTGTCACCGTTTTTTAAAAACAGAAATTTGTGTCTTCTTGAATCGAGAAAATGCGCTGATTAAATAAGGCAAATTTTACAGTAAAATTTTACTGGTGAGTAAAAACAAGGATTCTGAGCGCTTCATTCGGCACGTATACGTGCCGCTCGTCCCCAAGGGGTTAAAAAGCAATCGGTTTGGCAAGGTATATCTTGGTGGAAAACACCTAAAAACCCGATTTTACCGGTTGATTCGAAAGTTTACCATTGTGCTTTCCTGCCCCCAGTCCACCATGTTTTCATACCTTTGGGTACAAGAAAATGCAATGGTAAACCTACGAGTCGACCGCTAACATCGGGGTTTTAGCTGTTTACCACCAAGATATGGCTTGGCAAACCGATTGCGTTTTAATATGGGAATCGAGTTTTAGCTAATTCTGGAATTTCAGCCTCCAAATCGATGAGGTGGTTGTCTGTGCTGCCAGCTCCCGGTCAATTACATTGCACTGAATTTTGATATTAAACTTTAAAATTTTTGAAATGGGATAATATCGCTAGTAGATAAGTATCATTTGAGTATCATAAGTAAAAGATAAGTATCATTTGAGTCATCAGGTGTTATCCCGCTTTTCCCTCAGTGCTGATGACCACCGTATGTGTGTGCAGGCAGAGAGCTCAGCTTGTCCAATCCTGTATTTGTTACTGAGCAACACAATGGCAAAACACCTGGAGTGACATCTTTGTAAGTGATGTGCTGCGGCAGCTGATCATATTTATTCGCGCAGCAAGGTGATCGAATGACACGCAGGTACCAGGGCGACATTTTGCAGCATGTGGCACATGCCATTAGCCCCTTGAGAAGCGGTTGGGTATATTATATACCCTTAACTTTAATTAAGGTTTGCACCAGAAACTTTTAATTAAGTTTTACTTTTATAACTCCACATACTTTAAGACTCTTTCAAAAATGTTTACAAGGATATTATGTCCCGCTATGGCCTGCTATGCCACAAGATCGTGTTTCAATCGAGAATGTTTGGGAAATTTTGGAAAGGTGACTTCAGCCGTCTCGGAATATCACCTAACTAGTTTATAAGTTAATACACTAATGGCAGAATCTACTGCAGAAAGATATTGGTAACTTAATAGGCTCCATGCCTCACCGAGTATTGGCTTTTATAGCTGCCAAATGTGACTTTACAACCTACTAAAATTGACATTCTTTTTTGTTGCTTCGAGTCAATAATTCTTTTTTAATTTATAATCATCTGAACATGTAAGCAAACACTATTTATATACCAAGTTTCATGATCTTGGCTCATTTTTTTCTGGGTACATGTATTATTTGCCGACACAATGTGTATGCTAAGTGCTATTTCAACGAATATTTCGCGGCAGGAAGTCAAAATATGAACAAGTATAGCCAAAATAAACTGATGTTTTCACGATCGTATATTTTATGCGGGTCAAAAGTCAAGCTTTACTGATGGAAAAGTAGTCATGTGATTGCAGGATGCGGACCCGTCCGAGTACCGTAATTCCCCACGTATACGCCGCGGCTTAATTAACACTTTTTCAAACCGGAAATTTTATTGAATAAAAGATGTCAAGTAAGTGCTAAGCAGAAGTAAGTCGCATTTTATTTAAAATAAATTCTGGTAGGAAATCGAGTTATATGAGGTGCAGCGGATACGTGCGAAATTACGGTAGATGCATGGGAGTATTCGCTTGGGGGATGGTTTCTTGAAACCAGGGTGTTGATTCACTCGCATAAAAAAACCGCCCAGAGGATAGTTAAACTTTTGAAATATCACAGTGCAATTGTCATTATCTTTATTAAATTGATAGTCCTAATGTTTAATAACCGTAGACTATCTCTTGCCTATCTAGGTTTGTTGAACGATCATATGGACTTCTGTAACCAGAAACACTGAATTATACTGACCAAAAACTTTTAGGTTATTACCCAATCCGCGATTAGCTCATTGTTGGGGATTTAATGATTAACGGCATATTTGGCGTCTTAAACAGACCAGGCTAAAGCGTCATATTATTGTTAAAGCTTCTGTTATTATTTTTGCGCTCGTTTCGTTAAATTTTAATTTTTTAAATTTTAACGAATAAAATATGTTGTTTTTAATACTTACTAACCCCCACCCCGCTTTTTTAGTTAATCAGTGTTTTTTCAATATTTAATCAAAATGTTATAATTTGAAACTGCAAACCGTTGAATTTTTATCAATAATATAAGTTGAACCATGCGAAATACGAAAAATACGTACAAGATAATTAAATTCGAGATAAAGCAGGTGTTAAATAACAAAGAATGTATAGAATTAACATATTTATGGGCAAACTTTTGCTTTTTTCTTACCACTAAAATGTGACAGTAAATTTTTACTTCTTTAATCACCGAAATTTGAGATTAGATAATAAGGTGGAACGAGAAAACTTTTTCTCGAAATTCGCACTGCCTGAGTCATTATATGGTGTAAAACTGGCTGGAACAAACTGCTTCCAAATTTCAGCTTAAAATGTAGCAACTTTGAGGTTCCACATCTCAAGTGAATATTTGTATTGGTTTTTTTATTAAAAAAATATTAATTAATTAATTTAATTATTAATTAATTTGTAAATTAATATTATTTAATTACGTTTTCATTAATAAATTGCTTTATTAAAATGTTATTGTCAGAGGCCAGTGCTAGAAAGGGCATTTCGTACTAAATAGCAAATTTACACTCCAAAATCTAATAGATAACAGCATCTGATAACTATTTTATCATGACCTAAGCAGACACGTGACTTTTATTGTGTGGAATGATTCGTTTTTGTGATCGTTGTCTTTGTTTCAACCCAGTAATTTTCAAACACGAATTCGTTTATTTTTTTTAGACAGAACAATATGGACTTTTAATTTAAACATGACCAACTACATGTGAAAGTTTTTGTAGTGGTTTTGGAACTCCAGTACAACTGAAAGCGACAGTGTTACCCACGTATGCTGATTTAATGAAGCATTTCCTATGTACAAAAAATGATGTAAAATGATATAAAAAGAATACCCAAATCATGGTTCGTACGGATACCGTTATTTCTCCAGGAAAACTACCAGTATTTTTTTTATAAAAACAGAAATCTAGGTTAAACGCGCAAAATTTCGCCTTCTTTTAAGAAGAGATTTTCTACAAGATAATACTGGTGCCAAAAAATTTTCTGGTCAGCAAAATTCAAGGAGGCGTACGAACCATGCAAATCTCGAAAGAGGGCTGACAAAATTAAAAAAGATTTCTTTGACCAAGCAAACAGTACTTTGTTTGATATTTCCTTATGCAAATGTTTAAATTTCGAACAATGCAAGTGTTCCGTGAAAGTTCCAAATATGGAACAAAACATTTTAGCAGAGCAACGGTATGAGATAAAAATCGCAACAAGATCAATTGACATTTCTGCAACTCAAATATGGAATCATGTAAGAGATAGGCAATGTAGAAGGGAAAATCAGGAATCTAAAGCAAAGGAATTGAAAGATAATGTTTCTAAAAATATTACAGATTTCGAAGCAAATGCTGCCTTATGATCTGATTCAGAATTGGAAGATATCGCTGAAGATGATGACGATTACGTTTGTCATGAGGCCAAATGTCGGATAACAACTGACAATGAAACACTCTCAATCTCCAAGACTGGGCAAATGAGAATATCACTGCCAAATCTAACCGTTGCTTGTGATAGAACGGGAGTATCGGATAGGTCAGCTGCTATCATTGCATTCCCTGTACTTCGTAATATAGGGATTGTATTCAAAGATACTCCATCTAAAGTTATTGACAAAAGTACGCTGAGTAGAGAATATGGAAAGATACGATCACAGCTTCATTCTACACAACTAATATAATATCTCTACGCCATCTATTTCGATGGAAGAAGAGGCAAATCTGTAAAGCAAGAAAATAATGGAAACTCTTTTTATATGACTATCAGGGCTCCCAAATGGTCCGCCAACTGAATGCCATTTTTTTTTCTTTTGAGATTTTTCTTACAAACCGCCCGGAAACACCTTTGAAAGTTAATTCTAGCGCAAACCTACCATAAAAATTTCTGTTAAAATTTATTGGTATACAGTTGGCGGACCATTTGGGAGCCCTGGACTATAGATGTGGATGAGCATATTGTTTTGTTGTCAGAACCTGGTTCTGTTAATGTAGGACACGTGACTTGGGATTCAGTCTCTAGTGCGGCTTTTATACGAAGAATCATCCAATTCGTTACACATAAAAGGATTACACTTTCGGAACTGGTTGCCGTTCACTGTGATGGAACGAACGTCGACGTTGGGAATTAAAATGGCATAGTTAGGCGGCTTGAGATTTTTGTTGACCTGGATTGCACTGGTTTGTATGCTTATTGCATACTATTTAACTGCTTTTCGCCGCCTTTTCCAGAAAACTGACAGGGAGGCATTTTGGGTACACCAGTTTTTCGGAACAATAGGAAAATCTCTGGAAACGTGCAAAACCCTCGCTGTGACAAGTTTTTTTCTATTGCACTTGCTCTTCCTGAAATTGATAAAAAAGACCTCAGTGCAGATAAAAAATATCTCTTCTATACTTCTCAGGCAGTAGCCTCGGGGGAGTGCCTTCAAGATTTAGCCAACCGAAGCCCCACAACGATGTCTCAATATTGTTCAGAGAATTCTGCTGCTATATGTGTCGATTGCCGAATCAACAGAACACTTTAAGCTACCAGTAGAATATTTCATGAAAGTTTACGTGCCATCCTGATTTGAAATAAAGAAAATCCCAGGAGCTACTCTTATAGCACGTCATGTGCACAGTGATAAAAAAAATTCTCGCCAGAAGATTTTAAGTCAATCGTTCACGAAGTTATTCAGAGTAACCATTATTTTGCTCACTCTGTAAACATTCTGTGGCAATGTTGTTAACCCCTTAACCTACAATGACGGGCATAACCCGCGTACGATGATCAAGCCAAATATAAATTCTTCTTACCACTAAAATTTCACAGTAAATATAATTTAATTTAATCGTCGATATTCCATGATTAAACAAGGCAAAAATCTCTATTAAATTTTAGTGGTAGTTGTGGATATGCCAAACCGTGGAGCTGTTAAAAATAAATCGTAGATTAACCCTCTGTCTACCAGAAGGGTCCAATGGACCCGACATGTATATTCAAAATATCTATTCAAACCAGAAAATTTCTTCAAAACAAACTAAATGTATAAATCAGACAATAATAAGTTAAATAAACAAATTAAATAGTTTTAAGTAAAAATTCTGGTGTAGAATGTTTTTATAAAACTTGAGTAAAATTTCCGGTAGTTCTAGGGTTAAGGGGTTAAAGAAACGATCACATATACGAAAACTAGACCTTTGAGGAATACTGAAAGCAAAAAAGAAGAAAAAAAAGACTGGAAGGGGAAATATGCCGATTTTATCTTCCACATTTAAATTTCGAAGAAGAGGAATATTTTGAGATAATTCACTGGAATAATCTTTTGGAACCCCCAGCTACCATGAACTTCAATGACGAAGACACAGCAAGTAAAATCAGAAATGGTTCACAATTTATAAAAGAGAGTCTCCCTTACAATTCTTAAATAGTAAAGAGGCTTGTGCGACTGGTAAAATAAACAACGTAGGTAACATGTGGAACATGCGCAGTGAAATCACGTCACGAGAGGAACTTCCAAAGTTTGACACCAAAGTAGAATTTTTTGGCCCTCATCTGGAATCCAAAATAGATGACTGATTAAAATATGTTTTTCCTGTTTCTTTTTAATAATTAGAACTGAGTTTAACCCCTTAACGCTCGAATTAAATTACGATTGAATAATTCAAATTGCTTATTAGCACCACTTTTATGAAAAAGAAATATTCACCTTATTTAATGACAGTAAAAACGATACCAAAATATACCCAATTTCACTATTTTATAAAACTGGTGGGAATCCAACAATTTGAGTAAAAGATACAGAGCGAGAATTAAGGGGTTAATCCTTGAGGAGCAAGCAAAAATGGCTCTAAATATTGAATTCTCACCGGAATAATCGAAAATTTTTATTTTTAAAAAAGGAAAGGAAAATTTAATTGATTTTCCTCCAAAGTTAAAAATATAAAATTTAGTTACAATTTTCTGGTGAGAATCTTGTTTAAATTAGGTGGGATATATTTTATCCCACCGCCCCTCAAGGTGTTAAGGCGGAAAATAAGGGTATTGTAAACATTAAAATAAAATAAAATAAATTGTTTTTTATTTTATTTTTGAGATAACATTCTTTTCTTAGACCCCACCCCCTGTGTTTAATCTGAAGGCGATGAAGGATTGCGATTTTTTGCAGTGTCTTTTTTGCAAAACAAACATTTGTTGGGTCAAGAAATATTAAAATAATTTTTTTTTTTGCTTTTTTCACTCCACCCTATTAGATAAAGCAGCAATTTCTATTAAATTTTGTTGGTGGCAAAAAAGCATAAAAGTTGGAAGCTATGTTTACGGGTCTATTAATTATTTTATCAGAAGTACGTTGAATGCCTTGAAATAAAATTCATAATTTCTGATGACTATATAAATTATTATTTTATAATATGGCTCTTAAATCTGGTTTTTATTGCATTTACTATTGTTATTCATTTTACACAGATTATTATCATTATTTTGTTTCAAATATAAATTTTAAAAATCTAATGAATTATTAAAATAACAGGTTAAAAACATAAGTTTTTTATTTTTTCCTTTATAGGGATATAAAACAATGAAAAATTAAAGCAATTGTTTGAAAGCATTATTTAGTTCTTTTACATAAGTAATATGAGAGAGATTTAAACATGTAACATAAATACTTTTAGCTATTTTTAAGTAGCATTTTGAAAAAATTTAGTTATTCTAGTAAACATTTTATCAATAGTGTGAATAGAGCCGTGATAAATATCGAAAACATGTACAAAAGGAATGAAATTTATGGTAAAAGAATCGAATGAAATATCTTGCATTCAAAATTTTTGACATTTTTTCTCGCAAAGAATTCAAGCTCCATTCCGAATAAGATGTCAGATTTTCTTTGTTTATCAAAATTGGAAAAGAGTTATTCCCTGCATAGAAATATCTTATTTTCAAAATATCTGTGTGCAAATATAAATATGTTTTTCATATGATATGAGCGAAAATAGCAGATAAATGTGATTCTCTTTCTTGTTATTTTCTAAATACAAAAAGTATTCCACAGATTTAATACAAAGGTGTACTAAATTCGCATAAGAATCTGACAGAAGAACACTAAAATCACAAATAATTCTGGAGATAAAGAAAATACCACGACATAAAAAAAGACATTTGTTCCAGGCAATGCAGGAATTGTAAGAATTCCTCTAAAAAACAAAACAAAGTTTTTATGGTATTGTTTGAAAGTAAAAATTTATCTTCTAAAAATAGTTTAAAAATTCATTATTTCCTTAGAAAGAGATTTCATAGATTATGATGATATATTTCTCATATATTGTAATACAAAAACAGCAAACCAAAATTTTCCAAAACCTAGTTAAATTCATCCAAATTACAGGGTGTTTCATGAAAGATAAGCAAAACTTTAAGAGGTGAAACTACTCATCCAAACAAACAACTTTCATCAAAGAATGCATGGTCGGAAATAAAACGCAAATGTGCTAGACAGCACCAAAGGTGATGTTATTGTTATACCTGCATTTTACTCGGAAAATCGGAATTCGTGCCACAAATTGAAAATCGTATGATTTGCTTTATTTAATGACAGAAAGTTTGTGATTACATATAGTACAGATTCTTTTATTTTTCCGGTATGAATGCGAAATTTCGAAATAAAAAATTGAGACAAAACTAGCAACCCTGTTATACAAGGCAAAAACACAAAAAGAACGATTGAGTGGCAAAAACAAGGAGGGAAGCCACTCTATGTACAATCGTTAAGCCTCTGAGCCATTTTCCTTTGTAGACAAAATTCAAATCAGCCTTTTTCCTATTAGTGAAAGGCAGCATCTTTCTACACGTTCCTACCGCGATTGAAGGTTGCACAGTCGGATCAGCGGTTGTTATGTATTAATCGAGGCGAAACTTTTCCTACGCCTTCTTCTTCTTCCCCATATCACATATCATATTTGCACGTTATTAGTGTCAGTCTTCTCTAGATGACTCCCAATAGGAATGAAGCTTTTACGTTTGCATCGACCAAGTTTCCAAATGCGCCAGAACATTTGCGATTTATTTCCGACTACAGATGAAAATGGTTCAGAGGCTCAACGATTGTACGGAGAAGCGGTTTCCATCGTTGCGTTTGCCACTTAACCCTTTCCGGCACGGGCAATTTTTGTTGTAAAATGAAGAAATGGTTAACTGACACCGGAATTTTAAAACGATTTTTTTAGAAATTAACAACATGTTATTTTACGTATTCATTGTAAAAGTAAATTTTTACTAAAATATTTTTGGTGCCGTTCGTAAGTTAGGAATTAAAATTAGGTATCCCGACCCGGGCACAGTGTGCCGGAAAGTGTTAATCGTTCTTTCTGTGTTTTTGCCTCGTATAACAGGATTGCCAGTTTGGTCTCCATTTTTATCTCGAAATTTCACAGTCATACCAGAAAATTTAAAAAAAGAATCTGTAGTATATGAAATCACAAAATTTTTGTCATTAAATAATAATAAATAAAGCAAAAAATACTATTTTTAATTTCTGACACGAATTCGGATTTTCTGAATAAAAATAGAGACCAATCTGGTAATCCTGTCGTATAACAACATCACCTTTGGTTGCCTCTAGGGCATTTGCTTTTTATTTCCGACCATGCATTCTTTGAGGAAAGTTGTTTGTTTGGACGCGTACTATGACCTCTAAAAGTTTTTCCCATCTTTTATGAAACACACTGTATATCACAACGCAATAAAATTGGGCTTATTTCTAAAGATTTTATACATAATTTAGATATCGCAAATTATAGGTGCCGTTGAAAGAATAAGTGCCGTACAAAATTCCTGGAATGATTTTTATATTTACCAATTGAGTCTTTACACCCTCCCTCGAGAAAAATTTCGTATAATGACACTTCTCAAAAACTGAAAAGTTTTGTTCTTGCTGTTGTTAGCTCCTGATATGCTATTTCTTTTAGACAACAAACAAACTGTCGTGACTAACAATAACGTTACACATAACCATAGTCCACCCGTAAAACGAAGCAGAGAACTGCATCTCAATTTAATTTTGAGATACTATTAATTTTATGCAATTTTTAATGCTATTTCTGTAATGCTGACAAATGAAGTAAGGGAGATTGGGGAGAGCTGTATCTCAATTTAATTTTGAGATACTACTAATTTTTTGCAGTTTTTAATGCCATTTCTGTAATGCTGGCAACTGAAGTATGGGAGATTGAGGAGATGACCATCGGGGTGGCTTGATCCACCCTTCAGTTTTCCTATTTAAAAGAATTTTTCCCCTTTGCCAATAGGTGGCAACAAAAGCTACTGAAATACTTCAACATTAGTCTTTGTTTCATGAATATAATGGAAATAAGTGTGGAAAAATCAATTATGAAGTGTTTTCAGCTTTAAAAGTGTATTTTACAAGATTTATAAAAGTGTATTTTAGAATATTTTACAAGATTTTCTCTCATAAAATATGACATAGAAATTTAAGTAAGTATGTTTTAAATAATACAGAAATATTGGATTTTTATTCCAGAAATAAAGAATGTACAGAAATTAGGCTAAACATAACCATGTGCCTTTTAAACCTTTTTAAAGCGGCTATGTGGGAAGGCTATGTGGGGAGTGTTGACTAGATGGTCAAAGCTACTTAATTGTTTTTGGAAATGATTTTATACCACACTGTACATAATGAAGGGTTAATGGTTATATTTCTAAAATAATGTAAAATTATTATGTAAAGCTACAATAAAATGGGGTGATAGAAAAAAAAATGTTTAAAACTGATTAAATGAAGATGTGAAAAATTTCTATAGAAGCCTGAAAAAATTTAATTAAATATAAATTGGAAAGTTGATCGGAACATTTATTTCATTTAAGTAGTACCCATAGTTGGTAAATTGAAATAATGGAAAAAACTAAAAGAATGAAAGCAGCAGTCTTAAGAAATATTAGGTATTAATTTCTTAGCGGAAGAACATAACATTCATCAAAACATTTTAGGAAGAATTGCTCAAAACACTACAGTGTAGACAAATTTTACCAAGATGAACACCAAACTATGTGGCAACTAGTGTTGCAAGGTCGAGTGTCACAAAAAGTGGGTGTTTAAACGGAATTTTTCTCTTGTGCATTGAATTCCTTCTAAAAAGGTTTGTTTACACACCAAATTTCCCTAAATATTTTTTAATAATAATTAAATCATGTAGCATAAAGTTATTCTGCCTTTTTTAAAACTGATTTTATTTCCCTTAACGAGCATTTCAATATAAAATAAAGTGGGTCAAGCCTGCCATAGGTGGGGAGCCTTGATCCATTATTTTCTCATGTTTAAAATCAATGATTTTTCAAGTTTCTTCTATAATACACCTATGTCGCAATTATATTTTGATAACTGATTGTATAAAGAATAAAATGATTTATAAAACTTTATTCTAGGAGCAAGATTTAAAAAATTAAAAATCCTTTTGTAAAAAATGGGTCAACCCTCTCCCGTCTCCCCTACTCCATTTCTATAGAAAATAAGGTGTAAATAATCACGAAGGTAAGAGATAGTAATTGTTAAGTAATTATTACCTAGAACTCTGTGGAAAATTGTCGATTATTATATCTTTTTGTTGCTATTTTCTCATAACAATTAAAAAAAATTGTAATTAAAATACGTGCTATACCAAGAATATCGTCTGATATAAAAATGTATTTTAAAGTATATTTCAATGCTTAAAGCATTATTCCCTTGAAAATAACTTTTTAAAATCTTTGTAAGCAAACTGTAAGACATTGGTTCATTTCCTGTCAGCTATTGGTTTTTCAAAATATCATTGGTGTCAGTTACTGGAGAATTATTGACCATATGTATTCAAACTAGTCGAATGTGGCAATCCCAAAATGTTCTTCTATCTCCTACATGTTAATACTCCTGAAAAATGCAGCATATAAGCACCACCGGTTAGTTGATTTACACCAAAATCTAATTATCAACAACTTTGACAACTTCTAACTAAATCTGAAGCTTGATAAATATTCATACATTAATTCTTGAGATACAGCTATTGCGGAAATCATGGAAAATGGAGCACAGCAGCGCCACCCGTTGGGCGATTTACACCAAAAACTAACTAGGACAAATTTATATCAAGGTCTAACTGAATCTAAAGTTTTGGGAAATTCCGTGCATTAGTTCCTGAGATAGAGCGCACAAAATTTTTGTCACATGCAGACTCACAGAGTGACAGAATGACAGACAGACCTTTTCTAAAAACCATCAAATCGTGTTCAGAACATTCTAAAACGTATAAATCCGTCGAAAACCGAAAGTCGAAAATTTTCACGAATCCAATACTTTCTTCTTCTAAAAATAGAAGAAAGTAAAAAAAAAAAATAATTTTTAATAACACAATGTATAACTTTTGAGAATTTTCCCAATGGTATTTTTAGTGTGTTTTTAATATCTTTTCTAAAATAAAACTAAATATAAAATGACTTTAAAATTTTGTAATAGTGATTTGAACAAGATCGAATCTTTAAGTCGTCAGTTACTGGGGGTTACACCTTACATGGCAAGTTTGCGATGACAATGCAAGATATTAATATTTTTAGAACTTAGTTATAAATTTACAAAGTCATTTTCAGGCCTTTTTACCTTCAGGCCGCGCAGAAATATCGCCGTATATCCTTTATGATTAAAATTGTTTACTAGTTACAAACACAATAGAGTTAATTATACTCCAAACCATTCAAACAAAACATGCGAACAGGCTGTAAAACTGCAACAACAAAATATTTTAAATATTTAAAACATATCATACTTTCGGCTTTTTTAATTTAAAAACAATCCCTGACGGTTCGGCCTACAGGCCCAGGTATATTTCGAAGATAAGTACTAATTTCAACAAGAAAAATTAAATCATGATGAGAGATAAACCCACTTTAACAATTTTATCTGGCCACTTTTGAACAGCTTTTAATTTCATTTTTATATTATAAGAGCTGGTTTTATCAGAATCGTGTTATTGCCAGTATTCAAAAAATATTTTTCCATGCTCAACAACTCGAAATTTTCTGACACATTTTCAGATTCATTTTTAAAAGGAAAAACTTGAAACTTACTGACGTGATTTTTTAAGAGATTTACAAGCAATCTATGGTTTTATTTTTCATTCAATTAATTAGAACTTAATTTGTAAAAATTATTTTTTCAGTCGGACCATATTTTTCGTTTCCAACACAATCACTTCGAGAAATTCTGTTCAAAATGCCCACTTTGACATCATTTTTAAAAATATATTCTGCCTCTATCAAAAAATCAACCATTACGGCACATTATATAATTTCTGAATAAAAGATCCTACCAATTTGATGCGTTTTAAAGCAAAAATGAATTTAAAATTGAGTCAGAAAACAAGCAGCTTGGATTTGAGTATATTCTTCATACAATATTATTTTCGTCAACCTCGATGTAATTTTACATTTATTTTTTGCTGAAAGCGTTGGTCCTATCAAAAACTTGTCAATATAAAAGATGTAAACAATATTAAGAAGAAAAAAATTCATGCGGATTTAATATCTTGTGAATTGTCGAAGTTGAGGATTTTTTTCTTCTTCAACCCCCCCCCCCCACTTTTATTTTCGTTTTTAGTTTTCTTTTTGCATTAAAATTGGTCCTATCAAAAACTTCTGAATATAAAAGTTGAAGATAGTATTAAGACAATTTATAAAAAAATTAATTGGATTTGATATCTTGAGAATTGACGAAGTTATGAATTTTTTTCTCCCCAAAAAACTATTTTTTACGTCCCTTGAGCCCAATTTTAGTTTTATTAAAAATCTGTCATACATAAATTTTTGGCCAATTTTTTAAAAGTATTAATAACTTTAAACAGAGTGTATATGTATTATAATTAAGAAGTTATGGGGTTTTTCCTTTTTTCTCAAAACCCCTCCCTATTTCTACCCCATTGGTCCGATTTTGCCCATTAACGAACTTGACCGAGATTTTATGCCCCTTGATTTTTTGTATCAGTTTATTTGTGCAGAATTATGGAAGTTATCGTGTCCATAAAAAAGGTGATATATATATATATATATATATATATATATATAGAAAGATAGATAGATAGATAGATAAAGTTTTTTACTGGGGCGGTTTTGGGTTATAGGGGTCATGATCGGAGTAGATCTGCAAATTTTTTTCGGAAATTCCTACATAGGGGAGATCCCAATAGGTAGTATTTCATACGAAATCTACCTAAAAACATACTTTGCAACAGAAGATTTATTTGTTTAAACGTGTCTTCTTCATATGTTGTGGTCATTTAAAATCTATTTAATTTCATTCACTCAACAAATTTCGGTTTTGAAGTATGTTTTTTTAATTACAAAAAGCCTTATATAATAATAGAAATTTATCACTAAATCTGCAATCGTAAAGTACGTAATAAACATTTAAAAAATACTGGTATTTAAGCATAAGAGGTTTTTTATTACTCTCAAAATTCAGGGCCGACTGATACATCACAACATACCACAGTTTACTGCTACTTCAGAGAAATTAAGGATTACTAATCTAATTCAGCGACTCAGTGCTGCCAGTTTGGCCTACAGATTTGTTCTGAAATTTCAAGTCCATACCAGAAATTGGGAATAGTTTTTTGTGCCTTATTTAATGAGAGATTATTAGTGATTTTTTTAAACCAAAATTTCTTCTTTCAAAATGCAGAGATCGAATTTGAAATTTTGGAATAAAAATGGAGGCCAAACTGGAAAAACAAAACAGACAAAAAACCCTGGACCAACTAATTATATTTATTTTCTATTTTTGCCGATGGAAATTAAACAAATTCCAAAAAGTAAAAAAAAAATCCTGCATGCAAAATAAAAGGGCAAATCTCTGTGAAATATCTATTATGAAAGAAAAAACGTTCATGTATTCTGTAACAAAAACATGGGCGCATTTTTACTTTTTTGCATAGAACAGAACTTTTTCACTGGCTAAAAAAATAGATATTTTTCTACTAATACGAATATGTGATTTTAAAGATATATAATTCAGATATCCGAAAGTATTTTTCATAAAATGCGACATAGATATCAGATAAAATATATTCCTTTTCACATAGTTTGAAAAATTCAAAAGGCGTCACGAAAACAATTTCTCATAGCCTACTAAAACGTTTAAGAAAACGTGAAAGGGAGAACGATAAGATATGCAAATATTTTAAAGATTAAATATACTGTTTGGATACCACGAAATGTCGATTAAGTGTTTTATGTTCTAAATATTTTCTGAGCAAAACTTTGATCGTCTGTTTGTTAAAATCACGTTTTATCAAAAGGATATTTGATATTTATAATTCATGTGACAAATATCGATATTATCATAAATAACGTCGACAATATATATATTCATACTGTATATTCACAGTACTAGTTCATATTCATAGCATACATACATATTCATAATACGATAAATTACAATGACATTTTTTATATTTGCGTTATTCAAATCTTTAGATATTTAATTTCTTAACCCTTGAATGCCTGTTTTTCAAAAATCATTGAAATAATGTTGTTCGGCTTTCATTTTTTATATAAATAATGGGAAAATTACTTTAAAAAATCATATTTTATTTTAAATATGGTTTACAGCTAAAAAACAGTTTGTTACTAATCGGCAATACTGGTCTTTAATTGAAAAAATATTTTTCCTTGATAAAATTCTATGATATTAAACACACAAGAATTTTAGGAACTACAGTAAGAAATAAATTTTACTTGCTCACTGCAGAACAAAATAGGGTATTTCGCAAGCTTCCAAACAAAACAAAAAGAACAAGTAGCAACAGTTGAAAAAATAAATCTATCTTTATTCTTAAACAGCACAAGTGTTGCCATTTACATGTTGAAAATCGATTTAATAATATTTTCAGAATGTATTTTATTGGCAACATTAGGCATTATAGCTTCAATATTATTCTAGTAGTATTTTAGAGCCTAAATTGGGTATGGTGCCCGAAAAGCAACAGCCGGCATTTAAGGGTTAATACATATGTTATATAAAAATTTTACTTGCAATATTCATTTAAATTATTCTAAATTTTCGGCATACACATTATTTTCATATTTCTAAATAATCACTATTAAAACGCGTATATTAATAATTATCTTATTCAAAATCTTGATTTAAAACTTTTAATCCCTTCATAAATTTTTATCACCTACCAAAACTATTATATTCTGAGAGAAACTACTTTTTGTTTTCGAATATTTTTAAAAGCCATTTTTACTATTTTCATTTCTAATTTTATTCCACGAATGGACTTCACGCGCATTTGCTTTCGACGGACGTTTTACACCGAAATACTTCCGTGAGCAGATTCGGAACTCCATTTATATTAAGCTTCTCTATCTCTGGCGATTGGCTGAGTTATGGTGCGCTTTCGCTGAGTGGTTCGTTCCTGAAGTTTGCATTCCAATTTGTTTTCCTACGCAAGTGCTAACAAAACCGGCGTGCATGAGCTCAGATAAGATAATTCTGTGTTGTTCGATTGTTTTTAAACATGTTTCCAGGTATCTTACCGTCAAGTAGATCGTCTAAATTTGTTGATTTAAGATCTTTTTATGATTAGATCTTATCGATCTATTTAAAATCCCAGATGTGCTTACCTACTGTAAATTTTCGGTGTTATCTATTTATATAAAATCCAAGTCTCTGTGTGTCCCTCACTATTCCGGTAGGACCGCCTCATTGAAAGGAGTAATTGTTGAAAAATATTAATGCAGGGTTACCACAGTAGCGCCAAATGTTAGCCAACTTGGCGATAGGTGGATAATTTGGCGAAGTTCCCATTTAAAACCATTAATCTTTCATAATGGAGGTCACCGAAATTTAATTTAAACTCCACTCTTTTAAGATATTTTTTCGAAATCGACGGGTGAGAATTTAAAGTACATCTTTACATCTTCCTTCCGATGCTACTAATAAAATAACCGCCAATAGACAACGGTGTACTGTGTGAGATCCTAACTGCGAGATTTTAATGTGCTTTAGGTACTTTTCCAGTATAGGTACGTGCCTTGGCGAAAAAGGAAATTTGGTAACATATTTTCCGGGAACCTATTCACTGTTTCATTTTATATACACACGCATTTTTTTCGATATTTATACGATTTATTTAACATAAAAAAGCCGTTTCTCTAATTTTATACAGAAACAGATGTAATTTGTACATAAAAACATCAATAATATACATATAAAACAAACAAAAACGCTCATCAAATTTGTTTTCATAGCTGTTTATATGATTTGACAACAAATCTCGATATTTTTCCGTTATACGGACACCATGCCAAAATGTATGCTAATGCGCCAATTATTTCAAAATGCTAAAAGATATTTGTAATTTTATGCCAGCAGTTTAATTTGAGTTTTATTTTATTGCTTTATTTTATAGCAGTTATTTGTTCACTTATTTTAAGTATATATTTGTGATTTGATGAAATAGTTCGTAAAAGTCTGGAATTTTCAAATGTTATATTTTTTAAATGCTCACTTTAGTATCGACAATGGTTTTTCTTTTATTTTTCAAATGCTTCAATTCACGATTTTGCGCCAACTATTACGCTTGGCGACAATGGTGTCCGCATAACGGAAAAGTACCCAAATCTCACTTTCTGATGCCCAAATTACACCAAGCATTTTTCAAAAAAATGCCAAAGCCCCCACAGTGGAAAAGTACCAAACTGTCTATTATTTTGCGCTATCCGTGTTATAGTTTATACTATAGGCAAGGAGAGTTGAGCAGAGAGTTTAAACATTAAATATTAAAGTTTCGGCACAAATGTCATATACGCCCCATATTGGGGCGATTTTTTTCTGACGCCAATGTCATATACACAATGAGTACTTAACTGGCGCCAAAGTGTCGTAGTTTTGCTTGATATGGTAATCCGGATGTTGTTGTTTATGCTGTTGATGTTTTCGCCAAATTTGCGTCGGAAAAAAAATCGCGCCAATATATGATAACGTATATGACAACTGTGCCAAAGTTTCTATAAAGCAGTATAAGACTAAAAAATTAAGAATAAAATAAATGCAAAATAAGACTAAAGAAGAAAGAAAAATCATGCGTTAAGCATAGAATATGAAACATTTTCCAACACATCCTGAATGCTTTAACAAAACTTCGTTATTTAGGGAAATAAGGTAAATAAGATAGCGTTACTTCTTAGATATCCCGTCGACCAATTTCGCCAAATTATATAAATCGCCAAATCAATAGTAAAACATTAACAAAAATACAAATAAAACGTCGAATTAATGGTTTTATTGGCCATTATTGGCATTTAATCTTACAATTAATTAATTAATGGCAACCATTATTGGCAATTAATCTTACAATTAATTAATTAATGGCAACCATTATTGGCAATCAATCTTACAATTTGGCGACAGTAATTTGGTCGACGGTATAACTAAGAAGTACCAAGATAACTAAGTAAACATTTTAGAAAACGCATAAAAAATTTAAAAATTGATTTCAGCAGTTACCGTCCATAGTCAATAGTACCGTTATTACATGCCACTATTTAGCTAAAATTTAATTTAAACTACTCTTAAAACTACTGAAATCACATTTCCAGATATTATCATCCATAGACGGTTATGTATCCAATTCTTTGCGTGACCATGTATATCATTTTATCTATATTCTACAAACATTTCTTAGGAAACTAAATGCAGTTCAGCGTAAAAATGCATAACTCCTTTAAAAACCACCTTTAAGCAATTTACTCTCATACTCAGTAACCCTTACGAATTCTTTTGTGTAGCCCTGCATATGAACTGTAGCATTTATACACACAGTATAGTATGCATAAATGTAGTGAAACATAAAAGCGCATATCATAATTAAAAATGCATTTCTAGCAATCATTGTTAAAATATAGTTTTTGTTTTATGTTAATTCATATTTTGTCTCACGTGAACTTATGACATTATGCATTGATTAGTTGGTCATTAGTAACAGACAACTAAACTCGTTGTATCTGATAGAAAATGTAATAGAAAAATGGCTGTTCTGTTATCCATATTGATGTTATTAAAATTCATTTCGTAAGTTTCTTTTCTAAATAATGCGTTCCTTTCTTTCTTATTAATGTGTACTTAATTTAATTATCAATCGACTCAAAGCTATCATACTCTGCATATAAGAACACTAATCATTTTTAATAGGTTATGGGCTTTTCAGCTCGCTTTGAATTGCGCTAGTTAGCTCAAGTCTGATTGATTAGAATTATATATAGATAAGTTAGGTTTTGCTCATAGCAAGTGAAGTAAAACATTAGTTTATTTTAGTAGAGAAGATTATCATTAAAAGATTTTGAAATCGCATTAAAGTTTAAGAAGAAATGGATTTAACAAAGCAAGTTAAGTTATTGACTGGTGTAGTAGACTGGCCAATATGGAAACGCAAGATTAGAGATTTACTTGATTATCACGAAGGAGCACTTGATGTTATAGATGGTAAATTAAAGAAAACTGAACCATTAAGTAGCACTGCTGAAGATAGAGAAATCAAGGAACATAAAGTAAGTTCTGATTTGTATCGTAAAGCTAACAGTTACGTAAAATCCGTGATAGCAAGTACCGTAACTGATGTAGTTTATCAAAAGATTATGCATAAAGAAACAGCATATGAAATGTGGGAAGCGTTAAAGCATCATTTTGAAGCAACGTCAAAAGATCAGTTATTTAAGATATGTACAGAATTTTTCGCATTTAATTGGGCGTTAGGCGATGATGTATCAACTCACATAGCTAAGTTAAGAACCATTTGGAGTGAATTAAATAACGGGCTTAAAGATATTGGTGTAAATAAGTTACCTGATTTAATGTTAGTTTGTAAAGTATTGCAAATTTTGCCTCGAAAATTTGAAACCTTTAAGTCTAGCTGGATGTTGTTGTCTAAAAACGAAGACAGAACATTTGATGAATTAACAGAGCAACTTTGTATGTTTGAGAGAAATTTCATCAAAGTTGAAAACGGCGATATTCCTGTTCAGGAAGCACTAGCAGCTTCAAGATTAGAAAAACAGAATAAAGATAAAAATTCCAAATTTATCAAGAAGTCATATAGAGCTGACATTTGTAACTACTGTAACCGTCAAGGTCACTGGGTAAGAAATTGTAGAAAATGGATTTCCGATGGAAAACCAGTCAAAAAGTCGCCAAGTACTGATACTAAATATATAAAGAAAACCGCTAGTGGTGCAGCGATGTCTATTTCTGTCGAAACGTATACTTCGGAAGCAGATTCAACAGCGTTTTGGATTGATAATGGAGCAACTCAACATATCACGAACTGTTCAGAGTACTTTACTGATTTCACGCAATTTCTTAGTCCTTGTAGCATTAAGGCTGCTGGAAAGGAAAGATTGGCTGCAATCAGAAAAGGAACTATTCGTTTTAAATCTTTTGCTGGAGGAAAGTGTCAAGAAATTCAGCTGAAGGATGTCTGGTATGTACCCGAAGTCAACAAAAATTTATTTTCAGTGTTGGCTGCTCAAGACAGAAATCAAGACAGTGAATTTCGATCGACATCTACTGAATGTTGGTTAAAGATAAATGATCAAGTGGTACTGTATGGAACACGCAATGTATCTGGATCTTTGTTTAAGGCAATAATTGAGCCAATCATTCCAAATCAAATTTTAGAAATAAACAATGCTGAGAAAAACCATTCTTTATTACAACTTTATCATGAAAGATGGGGTCATCAAGATAAATGTCACATCAAACAAAAGCTCGAAAAAGAGTTAGGAATCAAAGTTCAACTGGAAAATAAGTTATGTGAACCTTGCATTTATGGAAAAGCACATCGCTTACCTTTTGGAAACAGAAAGAAAGCAACAGAACCAGGTGAACTTAT
Organism: Maratus speciosus; assembly: GCA_963932465.1. Classification (NCBI taxonomy): domain Eukaryota; kingdom Metazoa; phylum Arthropoda; class Arachnida; order Araneae; family Salticidae; genus Maratus; species Maratus speciosus. The sequence goes on from OZ010794.1 coordinate 253,322,550, forward strand.
TTCGGCTGATGTCTGTGGCCCGTTTCCTGAATCTTTTCAAAAGAAACGATACTTAGTTGTATTTAAAGATAGCTTCACAAAGTTTAGGTATGGTTACATCATAAGAGAGAAGTCAGAAGTTAATAATATGTTAAAACATATGCTTGCTCATGCCAAAACTATGGGACACAAAATTAAAGAATTTTTGAGCGATAATGGAGGAGAATTTGACAATAAAGAAATTGAAGCAATTCTACGTGAAGAAGAAATTACAAAAAGACCTACCGCACCTTTTACGCCACAACAGAATGGATCAAGTGAAAGAGAGAACAGAACAATTGTAGAAATGGCAAGAACATTCAAACATTCGAATCCAAAAATTAGTTTTCCGGATGCAATGTGGGCCGAACTAGTATCTTCTGCGATATATATCCTAAATAGAACGGGAAAATCTTCAGTAGAGGGAGTTAGTCCTTATGAATTGTGGATCAAGAAGAAACCTAGAGTAAAGCATTTACGTGTAATAGGTTCTACATGTTATGCTCATATTCCTGTACAAAAGCGAAGAAAAATGGAGAAGAAAGCTATCAAAGGTTATCTTGTAGGCTACGATTCTGATGAGCGTTACAGAATGTGGATTAAAGAAGAAAACAGGATGATTTTTTCTAGAGATGTCATTTTTCATGAAAAATTGAATAAATGTGATAATTCAGTTCATTTACCATTCAACGATAATAAGCAAGAAAATACAAGTAATCTTTCTAATCAGGGAAAGTATGAAGATGAACAACTTGAAGAAGATGAAAAGCAAGATGATTTAAGTGACAGCGATGTTGATAGTGATGAAGAAGTTAAACCATCACATGATATGCAATTGAGAGAACGTGACAAGATTCGAAAGCCTGCACGGTTTGATGATTATATAATGGAAGCTGAGTCATTAATTTATGAAAATGAAAATCCTGAAACATACATAGAAGCAATCAACAGCAAAGAAAGTTCTAATTGGAAGAAAGCTATGGAAAATGAAATAAAATCTTTAAAAGAAAATGAGACCTGGGAATTAGTTAATTTACCAGAAGGTGCCAAAGCTATACCATGTAAGTGGGTTTATAGAATCAAAACAAATCCAGATGGCAGTATTAACAAGTATAAAGCCAGGCTTGTTATAAAAGGTTATAGTCAACGTCAAGGCATTGATTATATTGAGACTTTTAGTCCAGTAGCAAAATTAGAAACAGTACGAGCCGTATTGAGTATAGCAGCAGAAGAAAAAATGTATTTATCACAATTTGATGTATCTACAGCATTTTTGTATGGAGAATTAGAAGAAACAATCTACATGCAACAACCAGAAGACTATGAGGACGGCACAAAGAGAGTATGCAAGCTCAAGCGAAGCTTGTATGGTTTAAAACAAGCTCCACGTTGTTGGAATAAGTGTTTTGGTCAATTTTTATTAAAACTTGATTTCAAAGTGAGTGATGCCGATCCATGTTTATACATTCGAGAGAAGAATGGAAAAAAGTTAATTATAGCATTGTACGTAGATGATGGATTAATTGCTGCAAATGATCAACAAGAGTGCGAAATCATCATTGAAAAGTTAAAAGCCAGATTCAAGATAGTTACTGGAAAAGCTTCTTGTTTTTTAGGGCTTGAAATTGAATATCAGAAAAAAGGAGATATTACTATTAGTCAAAAAGGATATGCCAAGAAAATTCTTAAGAGATTTGGATTTGAAAATTGCAAGCCAGTAGCAACACCAATGTTAAAAGAATCAAGATCGCAAAATACTGAAGAATCTAAGAAAGTTATTTTTCCGTATAGACAAGCAGTTGGAGCTCTAATGTACCTAATGGTAGGAACGAGACCAGATCTAGCTTACAGCGTAGGAGTTTTATCAAGAACGCTAGAGCACCCATCTGCTGAAGATGTAGTGAGAGTAAAAAGAGTTTTTCGCTACATATCAAAAACAAGAAATTTTGGTATTACTTATCGCGCAACAAATTCAAATAGAGTATTAAAGTGTTACAGTGATGCAGATTTTGGAGGATGCATAATAATTGGAAGATCAACATCTGAGTCAGTGATAATATATGCTGGAGGTGCAATCTCGTGGCGCAGTCAAAGACAAACCATCGTGGCTACTTCAACAACAGAGGCTGAAGTTATAGCAGCATCTGAAACAACTAAAGAAATTATTTGGCTCAGAAGATTGTATGAAGGAATAGTAAAACTAAAAGAAATACCTATTCTTCAAGTAGACAATAGTGCAGCTGTAAAACTTGCCCATAATCCAGAATATCACAGGAGAACAAAACATATAGAAATAAAGCATTTCTTCGTTCGTGAGAAGGTGTTAGAAGGCAAGTTAGTTGCAGAGCAAATTTCAACTGAGAAACAGTTTGCAGATATTATGACCAAACCGTTAGCCAAAACTCGATTACTGATATTGTGTGATCAAATGGGATTATCAGGCTAAAGACTAAATATGTAATTAACAAGGGAAAGTGTTAAAATATAGTTTTTGTTTTATGTTAATTCATATTTTGTCTCACGTGAACTTATGACATTATGCATTGATTAGTTGGTCATTAGTAACAGACAACTAAACTCGTTGTATCTGATAGAAAATGTAATAGAAAAAATGGCTGTTCATGTCATCAACATCCATATTGATGTTATTAAAATTCATTTCGTAAGTTTCTTTTCTAAATAATGCGTTCCTTTCTTTCTTATTAATGTGTACTTAATTTAATTATCAATCGACTCAAAGCTATCATACCCTGCATATAAGAACACTAATAATTTTTAATAATCATTGCTTATGTACAATACTTCGGAGAAAAGTTTCTTGGCGAGAAAGAAGTTTGCCAACGTATTTTCTGGCAACCTATTTACTGCTTCATACTCACAAGCAATTTTTTCCATATGTATACAATTTATCACAGATGTCATATACGCCCCCCATATTGGCGCGATTTTTTTCCGACGCCAATTTGGCGAAAACATCAACAGCATAAACAACATTCGGGTTACCATTACAAGCAAAATAACGACACTTTGTCACCAGTTAAGTACCCGGTGCGTATATGACATCGGCGTCAAAAAAAAATCGCGTCAATATGGGCGTATATGACATCTGTGCCGACAATTTAATATAAAAAAAGCTATTTACCCATTTTTATAAAGAAACAGAAGTAATTTTTGCACAGATGTCATATACGCATGGGGGTTGACGTAATTTTTCTATGACGTCAATTTGGCGGAAATCTCGCTTTCGAATACCAGTTACTTATATATTTTTCAATTATTTGCTATCATTTTGAAAAGGAAATAACTATAAGTAAATAAAAGTTTGAATAATAACTATAGAACAAAGCAGTTTATATAATTAAAAAACAGAAAATAAAAGTAAATAAACAATTTATAAATAAATAAAAAACAATAGCCGGGTTACCATAGCAGGCAAAATAACACCATTTTGGCGCCAGTTAGGTATCCCGGTTCATATCTGAAATCTGTGCCGTAATTTTTATATAAAAAAAATTAGGAACAGATGTCATATTCGCCCCATATTGGCGCGATTTCTTTCGGTTGCCAATTTGGCGAAAACATCACCAGCATAAACAACATAATCCGGGTTACCACATCAAACAAAATAACGACACTTTGGCGCAAGTTAAGTACCTGTTGCCTATATGATATTGGCGACAGAAAAAAATCGCGCCAATATTGGGCGAATATGACATCTGTACCAAAAATTATATATATTTAGAAACGATTTTTTTATGTATATAAGTGCATATATAAACAAAGATAAAAGATCATTAGATTTGTTTTCATAGCTGTTTATATATTTTCGCAACATATCTCACTTTCTGATGCAGGCATCGCGTCAAGCTTTTTTTAATAATGCGCTATAATGGAAAAGTACTTAAATAAATAATTAACAGAAATAACAAATTATACAAACTAAAACTTTTCATTTCGAGATCAAAGCATTGTTTTTAATTTCGATTAAAAATACATATATCCTTGGATAACTTCAATTGAAATTAGGTTCACAGCTTAATATCTCATTCCATAAACCTAAACAAACACAAGTGATTCATTCATCGTGAAACGTCAAAAATATTAAATCATTGAGGTAATCATTCACAAAGTAAGTTCTCCAACAATCAATGGGTAATATTCTAATGACGTCATAGTAGGTAAAATGGTGGCGGTATCGTTTGTTTATGGTTTGTAATCACAAAGATTTAATTTTGCAATGTCTCTTAGTTACATTATTTTATTGTCATATTTATAAGCTCAGAACAAAAGCCTATTTTTTCATTATTTAGTTATTAAAGACAGAAAAAAATCATAAATGCATGATTTGAAAATTTTAAATAATTTTCTTTCTTAATACTAAAAAATAACATCGGGAAGTAACAGCGGGTTTAAGTTAAATAAGTTTAACTGTTTAATTCTGTTGTAATATTCAAAATAATTGTATTTATTAGATTTCAGTACTCAACATCAGGGCCCGATTAAACTTTGAAGTTAGAGGAATTACAATGTCATTTCAGGACCTTTCTTTTGGAGAAGCTTTTCAAAATTCCACATATACATGGAAAATCTTCAGTGTTAGAAATATTATTCCTAGGACTGACACAAGAACGGCCTGCAATTTTACACAAGTTTTTGAAAGCTACTTTATATCAGAAATTTTACTAAAAACTGGTTACTTTTTTGTTATAGCGGCCCACACTATTAGTATTATGACAAGTTGCAGCCAATTTCGCCAACGTCGTAACCAAGATAGTGAAGCACACACATATAATACCATATAATACCATTTCATGAAATCGTATAGGATAATTTAATAGTTTTTAACCTTACTTCAAGTGTGTTATTTATTTATTTTTAAGGCTCAACAATCTAAATTGTCCAATATATAAATTAAAAAAAAATGTAAACAAAAATTGAATAGACATGACCGCAAAAAGCCTCAAATCTGCATAACACTTGGAACCAAACTGTGCAGATTAGACGTCTTCTACTGTACACAGTTTTTCATAAATGTGTTTCGTTCTTAAAATGTGTTATTTTCATCTATCACTGCGGAACAAGCGAGATAACTCATATTCTTGCACATGAGTTGTATATATCTTTATATCTAAATTTCCGTCATTTTTGACGGGCTACCTTTCCAGTGACCTTATAAAAATTGATAATTTATGAGATACAAATGTTTTTACCATTTTTATAAACACCAGTTTTCTCAAAAGCTAAATCACCGAATTTCAAGCCATTAACATAGTTCATAGAGATACCAAAGACGCATACAAGGTAATTTTTATTTATTGTTTTATTAATAACAGCTCAAAATAAAAATTTGGTTTAATTCTATGCATAACTTCATACACTTTTGGACGGTACAATATTCAAAATCGCACAAAAATCGCTATTACAGCGCCCCCTACCGGTGAATTTTTTCCAAATTCAGGGAGGACCAGCTTGTTATAGCCAAAAACTTAAAATAAAAATTTGATTCAATTCTATGCATAACTTCATACACTTTTGGATGGTACAATATTCAAAATCGCACAAAAATCGCATTTACAGCGCCCCCTACCGGCGAATTTTTTCCAAATTCAGGGAGGACCTGCTTGCCATATCCAAAAACTTAAAATAAAAATTTGGTTCAATTCCATGCATAACTCAATACACTTTTGGATGGTACAATATTCAAAATCGCACAAAACTTGCTATATCAGCGCCCCCTACCGGCGATTTTTTTCCAAATTCGAGGAGGACCTGCTTGCCATAGCCAAAAACTTAAAATAAAATTTTGGTTTAATTCTATGCATAACTTCATACACTTTTTGATGGTACAATGGCGACGGACAGACGGACAGACGGACAGACGGACAGACGGACACACAGACAGACAGACATTTTCTATAAACATGTTTTTTGGAATATCTGACCCCTAAAACATGTAAATCCGTCGAAAACCGGAAGTCGAAAAAAATTTCGATTACAATACTTTCTTCTATTGAAGATAGAAGAAAGTAAAAATAGCGATAACATAGGTCCCAACTTGTACGGTTTTTGTTACCACTAAAATTTAATAGAAATTTTTGTCTTGTTTCATCGTTAGAAGTTATTAAGTTTTTGCAATTGTTTAGGTATTTAAGCATTGCGCGTCAGCGCAATTTAATCTTCAATTTAATCATCAATCAATCAATCATCATCATCATCAATCATCAATCAATCTTCAATTTAATCAAAAAATTTAATCTTCAATTGTCTTAACCAATTTGTTACAAAAATTTAACATTAAATGTAGAACTAATTGAATGAAATGACTTAATATCTGTCCCTTCTCGCACTTAGACAATGTAGGAAATAAATTTTGTTTTTTTAATTTGTTCTTCAAATTATGTTTTTGTTTAATAATTTAAGTTTAAATTTTAGTGGCGAGAAAAATCCATACAAGTTGGCAGCTATGCGATAATAAAATTAAAAAAAAGTAATAATCATATGTTTTGTTTAACCGGAAATCGCCATTTTGTCCTGTCAAATTTTTGTCATATGTGCCTATATAATATATATACAGTGGCGGTCAAAAGTTTCCGGCCAGTTAGTTTCTTTGATTTGTTTGCCAGAACGTTCGAGCGAAGAAAAGGCGCAATCTCTCCAAAAGTTAGGAATATGCAAATGACCACTGGCCAAGTGATCATTTTGAATGGATACTGCAGACGCTTGATAAAAAGGGAAGGAGTTCGAAATTCGCGTGTGCAAAAGTTTCCGACTATCCGTGATTCATTAGTTTTTGCTATCGGTAAAGTGTCTTTTTTGCTGTTTTTGTTAATTAATCAATAACGTAATTGAAATTAAAAAATGAAAATCTCAACAATTATTGTTCGTAAATGAGTGATTTGTTTGTCGCTAAAGTGCCAATCCTCCCGTGAGATTGCGGCAAAGTTATCGATCGGAAAATCTACTGTGAACGATATTTTTAAAAAATATAAAAATGGCCATGGTCTTCAGGACTTGCCACGGTCCGGTAGACCCCAGAAAACAACTATTCGTGTGGACAGAATTATCAGGAGAAAGGCAGTTGATGACTCTCATAAAAATGCCGCTGTAATATCCCGTGATTTACGGAGTGAAAATATTGCTGAAATAAGTTGGTCTACCGTGTCAAGAATGGAGTTATGAATAAAGAGGAGGAGACATATAGTGTAGTGTCTACCAGTTGCGAGTGAAGTAACTGAGGAGGTTGTCACAAGATGGCGGCTTCTTTTTTTAAATCGGATCTTCAGTTTCTGATTACTGCCAGGGTAAACATCCCACCAGTAAAATTGAATAGAAAATTTCGTCTTATTCAAGCGTATTTCGCATAGAAATTTTCCTCAAAAATGTCATAAAAATTTCTATTTGTTTTTACTGGTGTCAGTATGCCTTGTAAAACTGTCAGATTATTTCCCTGGTTGTCACAATATGGCGGAAACTCAGGACCTAACTACCGCCAAAGTAACCTCCTACCAGTAAAAATGAAAATCTGTTTCTACCATTATTAAAGACTGAAATTTTGTAATGATAAGGCATTTAAATAAGTTGTGGATTTCTATATAAATCTACTGGTGGAAGATTTCACCGGCGGTAAACAACGTCTGTGATATCGGTTACAGTTGAAGCTTCACTATTTTAAGGCTATGCCAGTTCCTCTTTATTAATAGTTCCATGGTGTCAAGACGCGTACGTGACGTAGGACTTTATGAAAGAGTGTTAAAAGTGTTAAAAAGTAAGAGTGTTAAAAAACTTTTTATAAGTAAAAAAAATCAGAGGGCCCGACTGGCGTTTGCCCAGGAACAGAAAGACTGGTCAAGTGAAAACTGAAAAAAAGTTCTATTTTCCGATGAATCTAAGTTCAACCTTTTTGGGAGTAATGGAAGACACTAAGTCAGACGACCTAAAAACAAAAGGTATGATTCGACATATGCCATTCCTACAATGAAGCATGCCGGAGGACACGTTATGCTGTGGGGAGCATTTTCTGGGGAAGATATCAGTCCTTTAGTTGAAATACGCGACAAGATGAATGGTGCATTGTACAAGAATATCTTGCAGGATCATTTATCGCCTTATGGGAAGAAATATTGTGGTCGCAACTATTTGTTTCAGCACGATAACGACCCAAAAGATACATGCAAGCTCGTCATACAGTGGCTTTTGCACACAAAAATTCCGCTTTTGAAATGGCGAGCCCAATCACCCGATCTGAATCCAATAGAAAATCTTTGAAACGAACTTGATAAACGTGTACAGCAGGGGTATCAAACTGTGGCCGCCGGATACCACTAAAATTTTATAGAAATCATTGCCTTATCTAATCATCGAATCTCTGCGATCCAAGAAGTCGACTTTTTCTGTAAAATTCTAGTGGTATCCGGCGGGCCACAGTTTGACACCCCTGGTGTACGGAATTATAATTATTCCAATTCAGCAGAATTTCCCCAAAAATTACAAGAAAAATGGGAAAAACTTATAGACAATCTTCAGCCGTTCATTGAATCGATTCCACGTCGCTTGCCCGCAGTACTTGGAGTACTTATTGCTAAAGGTATGACGACAAAATACTAACTGTAAATATTTTTTATCACTGTTATTTTCTATTATAACACCAATTTTTTCCAAACTTGCCAAGATGGCAGGAAACTTTTGAGAACATTCGCTTACCTTTGCAATTAATTTTGTCAATTAAATTTATTGATATTTATTTCTTATTCCATGAATAAGTTCCTAACTATTATGTCAATAAAATGTATAATTACCGCTTTGAGATTCCTCTTCATATCGGTATACTTAAAAATTAGCCAAAAATTTTATGCTGGCCGGAAACATTTGACCGCCACTGTAAATGCCGTGATTGTGTGGTAGGCACCAGGTATAGATATTTGCAAGTAGGTTAAAAGAAAAGGATAAACATCATATGAAGATGGTTTTTGGGGCGTAGCTACTGAGATTCGCATTCGGAAACTGTTTGGAATAAAGTCTGCAGACAATATGTTACCTGCTGTATTTTAGATTTAAATAAACATATAGGGCAGAGATGGCAAATCTTTTCAAATCCGAGTGTCAGATTCTTTGGAAAAATATTTCACATGATGATGCTGAGCCAACCCAGCAAAGAAAGAGACAGAGGGCCATCAGCTGGAAAAAAGATGGCAGCCAGCAGTGCCATCAGCAGTAAAGTGCTAGGGTGCCATTATTTAAACCTGTCGAAAAGTGTCCGAGCCGAATGCAGCTGGCACATCAGTGATGGCCAGCATTGGTATGCCATCACATTACTTCAATCCGGCACTTTTCCTGCAGTGCTAGCACTTATCCACTGCTATTCCTTTGGTGGCCCAGCACTTTCCCTTACAAAAATTTCTTATAGAATTCTATAAAAAACAAAGTATTTTATAATTATGGCTCTTTTTTCTATAAGCTAGTTTCACCAAGAGCTATAGAAATATCTGTAGAAGTGTCTATAATAGAAATGCCTATAGAAATATTTGAACTGCATGTGCTCACACTCCCAAATACTGTCCGCGCTCGATACTGCTTGGTTTTCATGATCGGACATGAACTAGTGCTTTCAGCGTACGCTACGACTGCACGTAGTTTCAAGCGCTCATTATACTACTTCTAGTTTGTTTCTTTTGTGATTTACGTTCCCAATCATTAAACTGGTATAGAAATTATTCTATTGTATAGAAATCCTATGTATTTTATACGCTTTTTTTTTATTATTGATTCTGATCTGCATAAATTATGAAAACCGAAATCCTTTGTAACCTAGTAGAACCAGGTTTAAGGAGAAAAAAAGTGCGTTGAAATAAAGAATTTATTTATTCATTTACTTATTTATTTTGTTGATGGCAGTGGTGCTATATTTTTTACGGTTTAAGAAAAAATTAGCTTCACAGCTTAAATTGTGTTACGATATTCATTTCAGATTTGTGTTCAAATACTCAGTGTCTTCGATATTAGCAGCGCCACCTAGCGTAAGGGTTCCTAGCAATAATACTGCAAAAGTTCGTGCACTTCTATGTAGTGGTGGGCCAGCGCATGAGATAAAATGGATGCCCACCAATATTTTATCTGATGATTTTCAACAGCAAAGTTGACTGAAGCTGTCCAACAGTGGTCATGCAGTGGTAGACCATCAGCCAGCCCTTCTTCGTCATTGCCAGCACCTATCTTGCTGCTGGCCAGCAATTTCCTCTTTGCTGGGAACAACCAAAAATGCAGAGTATCAGATAACAATTAATAAAACTTAACCCTTAAACGCGGATTTTTTTATTTTGTTTCGAAAACATTATATATGATTCTCTGAAAGGTTTTATTACACAGGAAAAGTAATGAAAAATAAATCAGAGATACATTTTTGGTATAAAATGTCAATCTTTTCTTCTGGTGCACATCTGCAATACAAGTAAAACCTGCTGTCGTATGGCTGTTTTACGCTAAAATATTGCAAAGTAGTAAATATTTTAATAAGTATGCCTCCAAATATCTTATTTTATATAATTATCTATTTTATACAACTTAACCTTTAACCCTTTAATTCCCATGATAGAATACGTTCTAGAAATTACGTAGTTCAGAGAATATAACTTTACACCAGAAAGTTTCAATGGTTAATTTCGCTTTATTTAAATACGGAATGTCTGTTATTAATTAAAGCAAATATCGCTATTTTAATTTTCTGGCGTGAATTAGGTACATACGAATAAAAAAAATCTATTAAAGTCAAAACACTGTTATTTGCATACATCCAAAGCTGCGCACTAAAGGGTTAATTAAAATTTTGTTTTTAAGATTAAAAAAATATCATATGTGTAAAATTTGGTGTTATACGTTAGAAAGTAGTTATTAGGTCATTAAGTATGATACGTTCAATTTAAAATGCCCCATCTGGCGTGTTTTTTATTAAGAAATTCCAAATTTGTCCCAGAATGTTTTAATAGTTATTTTTGGTCACAATATTAAAATATTTATTTGCTTAAAAGACGTTATGAAAACACATTAAAAGTAAATTAAAAATATGTATTTACATGTTTCAACTCTTTTACTGAGTCGTCATCAGAATGTATAACAGAAAATTACAAATACAATGACTATGTAAAATGGAAAAAAAAATCATCGAATATAAACAAGTAATCATACAACGCGCCCTACATTTTCGCAATCGCGCGTGTTCCCTCTATGTCCCGACGCCGTAAGTTGTCCGACCATTCAACCCATAAATTCGGGATACGAAAAGATAATGTATCGTTATAAACTCCTGAACCTCTCAAATAAATTTCAATGGACTCTCTTATGAATAATTGTAAATAAAAATTAGATCTGTAGATTATTCTACTCTCATTAAAAAGTATGTTAACCCCTTGAGGGGCATCGGTATATATTATATACCACCTACGATTAATGAAGTTTTACACCAGAAAAATTTTATTAAATTTTACTTTTCTAACTTTGGTGGGAAAAAGCCGTAAAATTGCTTTTACTTATTTTGAAATAGAATTTTTCAAAGATTCCGGTAGGAATTCAGCATTTCACAAACGTAATTGCTTGCCCCTCAAGGGGTCAATGTTTTCTATTTGATTCAGCCGGCATAAAGCGGTGTAACTTCTATTATATTTTATGTCCGCTATATGTTCTTTACACCTAATATTGAATTTTCGTTGGGTTATACCGATACGAGAGTAGAATAATCTGCAGATCTAATTTTTATTTACAATTATTTATAAGAGAGTCCACTGAAATTTATTTGAGAGGTTTAGAAGTTTGTAACGATACATTATCTTTTCGTATCCCGAATTTATGGGTTGATTGGTTGGACAACTTACGGCGTCGCGACATAGAGGGAACACGCGCGATTGCGAAAATGTAGGGCGCGTTGTATGATTACTTGTTTACATTCGATCATTTTTTCCATTTTTCATAGGCATTATATTTGCAATTTTCTATTATACATTCTGATGACGACTCAGTGAAAGAGTTGAAACATGTCAATATAGACTTTGAATTTACTTGTAATGTGTTTTTATAACGTCTTTTAAGCTAACAAATATTTTAATATTGAGATCTGGTTAGCAGCGGACGTAATTTTGGCTTATTACTCGCACTTATTTACAGTTATTTTTGGTTACAAAAAAATAAATAAATAAATAAATAAATAAATAAAATTAAATTTAAAAAATCGATATTTCGAGAATAAAATAAGATAAAATTACTATTAAAATATTTCTAGTGTGAACTTGACATTTCTGAATAAAGAAACAACCAGATTTGGAAGATTAAAATCGGTCGTTTCATACTTAACCCTTATCTGACCTATGTCACTTCCCAAGTGACATCGGAAGCAGCATCTCATACACGAATTTTATTCGACTAGCACTATTTTTTTAAATAAGCACTTTTACTTGTACTTTAACATCATATGAAAGAGAAATTTACTATAAAATTTATTTTTAATATATATTGGCGGAAAGATAATATAAAAATAGAATCATGTATACGTCCGATAAGGGTTAATGATCTAATAAAAGACAGCTATTGATGTTGTTGCTTAGTTACCTAATAAAAGAATGCTAATTTTGAGGTTGCTTTTGATGTTGTTTGCCAAATTAGCTTAGTACTTAGTTACTTTTTAGAGAATGCAAGCTGTGTTGGGGTCATCATTTGATAAGAGGTTTCAAACTTGAGTTTTTAATAGTTTCTAAAAATAATGACTCGCAAAGAAAATTCTGAAAAGTGCAAGTACCAGCTTCTTTAACACGTTGAGTGCCGCGGTGACTGACACTGAAGCTGAAAAATTTACAATGTTTTAAGTAATTTTTAAGAAACTATAATCCTGTAATAAATAAAAGGTAAGTAAATTTAAAAAAAATTTTCAGTAATTACTTAAAATAATATATATATACTAGGGGGCTCTGCCCCCTACAAGCTACGCTCGCCAACTCCCGTTCAGACACCGCAGAATCTAAAAACACGCTAATCTGATCGGTTTACAAAATATTATAGAAGATTGAATTATACTGAAAAAAGCTATGCAGATCTCCCTGTAAACGGGTTTCCATTCACTTTCGTTTGATTTCAAAAATTTAAGGCCGAATCAGTTGCTGTTAAGACATTCAATGGTTGTTTTCGTGTTTTATTAACCCTAGATCTACCGGGAATTTTATTCAAGTTTTAATAAAACGTTCTACACCAGAATTTTTATTTAAAACTATTTAACTTATTTATTTACCTTATATTTGTCTGGTTTATATACTTAGTTTATTTTAAAGAAATTTCTGGTTTGAATGAATATTTTGTATGTACCTGTCGGGTCCAATGGACCCGTCTGGTAGACGGAGGGTTAAAGAAGATCAGTTAAACGTTTGAAAAGTAGCTAAAAATAAAAGGAATTAAGTGTACAGAGTCTTTGTCTCTCTGTATTTTAAAACAATTTCTATAACAATAGCCTAAGTCTTGTGACTATCATCTAGAGTTCCGGGCGAACCACTTCGCTTTTTATATTCCTAGTGCCATTTTGGTACTTTAATATTAGCCAGGTACAGGTGATAAGTCGCCAAATATTATTCTATCGCCATCATTTCATCTATATTATAATAGTCCAAGTCATGTAACTGCCATAAATAAATACGCTCTGATCCCTTCGCTTTTCATATGAAAGTTTGGCCCAGATATCATGTACGTGATTGGATGGTACGATATTGGCGTGATTTTTTTCCGACGCTAATTTGGGGAAAAGATCAACAGTATAAACAACAACATCCGGCTTATCAAATCAAGCAAAATAACGATACCATGGCGCCAGTTAAGTAGCCGTTGCGTATATGGTATTGGCGTCAGAAAAATATAGCGTCAATATGGGACCGTATGTGGCATCCGTGCCGAAAGTTTTCCATTTTGATTTTTAAAAAATAAATTCTTTTTTTCAAATAATACTACATAAAAGCATTGTCGCAAAGAATTCTTGGTACTGTTACGCTAGCCGGGTGCAAATCTCGCCAATAACTATTTCTCAACTCGCCAGTTAGCATTTCTTTTTATTTTTCGAGTGATAAATTATAACATTGCTTTGAAGTTGGAATTAAATGTCACCGTTTGTTACATCATTTAATATTTGGCCAGATGTCATATACGCACCCGGTTTGGCGTGATTTTTTTTTTTTACGAAAATTTGGCGAAGTCCTCGTTTTCGAATACCAGTTACATATGTATTTTTGGTACTACTTAGTTATCCCGTCGACCAAAAATCTATCACCAAACTATAAGATTAAATGCCAATAATGGTTGATAAATGTCGCATTCACTTGACTTTAAGCAAGTTACACGTCTTTACGTCATCAAGTGATTTTTATTTCGACGTTTTATTTGTATATTTATCAATGTTATACTATTTTCTTTGTTCTTTCGTTATTTAAAATAAAAATTATGTCAATTTGTATAATTTGGCGAAATGGGTCGATGGAATAACTAAGTAGTACCGTATTTTTTAATTATTTTCTATTATTTTTTTTTAAGGAAAATAACAAAAAAATAATAAACTATAGAACAAAACAATTTATGTAATTTAAAAAAAGAAAATAAAATAATAAACACTTATTATTAAATAAACAACAATAGCCGGGTTACCATGTCAACCAAAATAATGCCATTTTGGCGGCAATTAGGTACCCCAGTGCGTATATGGCATCTGTGCCTAATATTTTTCTTTTCATTTCGTTTAAAAAAATAAAGAAGTGAAAGCCATTTATTTTAAATGTTTCTGCTTGTATTAAGTAAAATGATAATGAAATACAAATTGAATTATGAATAAAAGTAACATGATACATTTCTTAGCATACATTTAAGGGAGGCCAGGCTTCTCGCCAAATTAATTTAAAATAGTAACCTTTTCTAAAATCTGAAAAAAAATAACTGTTTGATTAAAATTTGAGTTGCCAACATTAGAACAAGTGGGTAAGTGTGATCATACATCGCACAAAGGGTTTCGTTTAATATTCCTTTCAAAACACTTTCTTTCAAAATGTCCAGTACATTTATCGCCATGGAATACCTTCTAAATTTTGGCAAACACATCCTAAACTATGTTAAAGTTTCAAACATATTCGCCTTGTTATATTTCCTAATTTTGTTCGCCCCCCCCCCCCAAAAAAATGCTACGATATATCAAATGACGGGTATCTGCCAAATTTAGAAAAGTGCCCCCCTTGGGGGGAGTGGGCAGATGGTCACCATGATTTTTGACGCGGTCTGATTTTAAAAATTTATGTTATGTTTTATAAGCCATATTAAAGTTTCAAACAGATCGTCCAGTTATATTTCCTAATTTTGTTCGCGCACCTCCCTCAACCCCCCCCCTCCTCGAAATGCGACGCGCCTTCTTCTTTATAATTTATTATCGTGTGTTATAAAGTATCTTAAAGTTTAAAACAGATTGAATTGTTAGATTTCCTACTTTAAATGAAATCGCGGTCTGTTAATTCCACATTCCACCACCAGGGAGCGCACTGTATTCTTAACAAAAGCGTATCTGAACGAAACTCCTTTACACAACCCATTAGTAGATATGTTACTCGAGGGGGTGGCGGTCTTCAGCAAGAATTTAAGATAATATTTGAAATTACTATTCGGAAATAGTGGTAATTTAACTTTTGACATATTTATATTTAATAAGTATAAGTAGCATGTATCTGAGGACTCCATCAAAAAACGCACCTGAAACGGTATGAAACAAAAAAGAAATATTTTGCCCCTCCCCCTCTCCCCACCTTCCCGAAATTTCACGCGCCATTTTTTATAAACTTTTTCTAATGTGTTATAAACTATCGTAAAATTTCAAACAGATCGCCTTGTTATATTTCCTAATTTTAACAAAAATGTTAGTTCCACATTCCACCACCAGGAAGCGCACTCTATTCTTAACAAAACTGTATCGGAAGGAAACTCCGTTAAACAACCTATAAGTAGATATGTTACTCGAGGTGGTGGCGGTCTTAATAAGAAATTAAGATATTTGCTGAAATTACTATTAGGAAATAGTGGTAACTAAACTTTAGACAATTTTATATTAAATAAGTAGCATATATCTCAGGACTCACTCAAAAAGTCACCTAAAGCGGTCAGAAACGCTAATTTTTTAAATAGAAATCTAGCGCACCCCCCCCCCTCCCCGGAATTTTGCGTGTCATTCTTTCTTACACTTTATCTTATGTGTTATAAAATATCTTAAAGTTTCAAACAGATCGACTTGTTAGACTTCCTAATTTTAACAAAATCGCGTTATGTTAGTTGCACATTCCACCACCAGGGAATGCACTCTATTCTTAACAAAAGCATATCTGAACGAAACTCCTTTACGCAATCTTTCCGTAGATAGATGTGTCGGAATGGTGGCGGTCTTAAACAAGAATTTAAAATATTTGCTGAGGTAACAAACGCTAAGATTTTAAAAATAATTCTAGTTTAACAAAAATGTTAGTTCCACATTCCACTACCAGGGAGCGCACTGTATTCTTAACAAAACTGTATCGGAAGGAAACTCCGTTAACCCTCCGTCTACCAGACGGGTCCATTGGACCCGACAGGTACATACAAAATATTCATTCAAACCAGAAATTTCTTTAAAATAAACTAAGTATATAAACCAGACAAAAATAAGGTAAATAAATAAGTTAAATAGTTTTAAATAAAAATTCTGGTGTAGAACGTTTTATTAAAACTTGAATAAAATTCGCGGTAGATCTAGGGTTAAACAACCTATAAGTAGATATGTTACTCGAGGTGGTAGCGGTCTTAATAAGAAATTAAGATATTTGCTGAAATTACTATTAGGAAATAGTGGTAACTAAGCTTTAGACAATTTTATATTAAATAAGTAGCATATATCTCAGGACTCCCTCAAAAAGTCACCTAAAGTGGTCAGAAACGCTAATTTTTTAAATAGAAATCTTGCGCCCCCCCCCCCTCCCCGGAATTTCGCGTGTCATTCTTTCTTACACTTTATCTTATGTGTTATAAAATATCTTAAAGTTTCAAACAATTCGACTTGTTAGACTTCCTAATTTTAACAAAATCGCGTTATGTTAGTTCCACATTCCACCACCAGGGAATGCACTCTATTCTTAACAAAAGCATATCTGAACGAAACTTCTTTACGCAATCTTCCGTCGGGATAGTGGCGGTCTTAAACAAGAATTTAAAATATTTGCTGCGGTAACAAACGCTAAGATTTTAAAAATAATTCTAGCTTCCCCCCCCCCCCCCCTCCTCGAAATATCACACTCCATTCTTTTTTACACTTTTTTCTATGTGTTATAAACTATCTTAAAGTTTCAAACAGACTGAGTGCGGTCTTAACCAATAATTCAAAATATTTTCTGAAATTACTATTAGAAAATAGTGGTTGATGATGATGAATGAGTTATATTTATCTCATATCGCTGTTCAAAAAGCCCAGGCAAATTATTAGATTTCTTAATTTAAGTTAATTCGTGGTTAAATAAGCGTCTCTTCATTTTAATCGATGCATTTGATAGGAATAAACCGATTAATTAATTAATAATTAATATTTCAGCTTGTAATTAAGATAGGACTTAGATATGGGTATCAATGAAATCAGCGAGAAATTTGACATCGGGATGCCAAAAAATTTAATCAAAAAATTTAATATTTAAAAAGTTAAAATTTCGTATTAAAATATGCTATTATGGAAAAACGCAGCGTCGTCATGTCTACCTGCTTTCCCGCCGAATTGAAATCTTTTTATTTCCTTGTCTTTCCAATTAAAGAAATTAAATTTTTATCGATCGATTTTTAGTGGATATTTTAACTTATACAGATCGCAGAAATGTGAACTTTATACCAAATGAAAGTAGATTTTTTTCTGCGTCTGTCTATTCCATTTACAAATTTCTCGCACCAATATTTTCTGATATACGATTTCGCTTTAAAATCTCCACTTCATTTTTCGGCTTAATTTCCTCCGTGGTAACCGTGCATTCGGCTGATTTTACTGGCAATCCTTAGGAGAAACACGGATGATTTCGAGAAAGTCCGTTTGAATTTGCGTTAAAAAGGTGGATTGGTTAATTTTAGAAGTTAATTAGCCCGTAATTCGGTTAATTACCAACTTTTTCAAAATTTTATGATTTGTTGTTTGATGTGAGGTGTTCAGCTATAAGTACCCAAAATTTCAAGTCTCTAACATGTATAGTTTCTGAGAACGGGCTCTGTGACGGACAGACGGACAGACAGACAGACAGACAGACAGACAGAGGAGCGAGACGAATAGGGTTTCGTGAGATGAACGAAACCCTAAAAATGTATATAAAATTAGAAAAAAATTAATATTTCGAAAACTAATTCGAATTTAAAAATTCTAATACCAGTTTTGAAATCTGCGGATCAATATTGATTTTTGGTGTTAATTTCATCGCAAAGTATTCCTTTTTATAGGAGAAATCACCGTGAAACATAATTAGTTGTTTAATCAGTCGATTCAAAGAATCGTTACATTTCAGGCGTTTCATATATTCGTTTCATAAATTCGTTTCATTAGGATTTTATATATATAGGGTAGATATATATAGTTTTATATCATATTTTAGACCGTCGGTCATTGGTGAATGACGCGTTCTAAACGGAAAGTTCAGTGTCGGTCACCGGTGACTGACGTGGCGCTTAACGTGTTAAACAGATAGTTCTTCGTGTCATTCAAAGTTGTCATAATTTATCGGGAATTTTTGCTTATAATGCCTTATAATCTCTCATTTCCGATAATCTTCTAATAAGAATTTTCTTTTTTAGCAAATATGTTGATTGGGATTTATTAAGCATTTCAGTTTCTTCAATCTGTATGACAACAGCAACCAATCGAAAACAGACAAATTAAGTTAGTCTAAATTCATGTGTTTTGTACAATTTCACTCATTTTGATTTAGAACTTAAAACTATGCTATGCCGAAAATAGTTTACGTTCGTGCAAACTTTCACATGCCATAGTTTTACGGCTTTATTCTCAATGCTGTAGATAATGCTTCGGTACTGAAAAATGGCAATGATATCGGCAACAACAAGGGGGAAGAATATTTTTGCCATGGAATACAACGATTTTCTTCGATATCGAAATATAATGACAATGATCATAAAGAGTTTGAATCGAACAGTCTTTTCACCACTTTTAATAAAAAATGTTTATCGTTAACAGTTTTAACTATTTCAATCTCGCAATTTCCGTTTGCTTACATTGTGTTTAATCTTTCAGAAATGAATTTAATGATCGTGCGGTTTCGAATTTATTGAATTTAGTGACTTTCTAAAGAGTCATTCACTCCTGTAACTCCGTGATACATAGAAAAACAGGAATATAAAAATAACTCGCAATTTTCGATTGTTGCCATTGTGTTGAACATTTAAGGGACGTTTAAAAATGAATACTCATGATTGTACGGATTTGCATTTATTGAATTTTGTGACTTTTTGAAGAGTCATTCATTCCGATAAGACTTGATACCTAGTAAAACAGAAGTACAAAAATTAGTTTATCTTGTTTTGTAAAAGACATTTCTTCCGTTCCGAAAATTTCCCCCACAGCTCTTATAAGGAGTTAATGCTTGTGACTAAATAAGTTTAAGGGGGTCCGGGACAAATTTTAAAATAATTTTTATTTATTGAGTTAAAATTCTGAATTTTTTTGTGATGGTTAATCTTATCATTTGTAAACAAAATCACATGATAAAACTTCTCATAATTTTTTAAAAAATATTTTAAATTTAAAATTTATTAAAAAAAGTGGGGTAATTTAAAATCGTTATAACTCGAAATATTATTTATAGAATTTCAATATTTTTTTTCATTAGAATAAACAGAAATATATAGGTTTTAACATGGATTCAGTATTTTTTAAAATATTAATTTATAAAAAAAATTAAAAATATTTAACACAAAAAAAAAGTGATGCAACATTTTTTTTTAAATCATATTTTCAAAAGTAAATATTTTTTTTTCAACTATGCTGAATCAAAATTGAAGTAAAACAATTGAAAAAAATATGTTCCAAGTTTGAACCCTTTACCTTTAACGATTCTCGAGTTATAAGATTTTAAATACGAGAAATGATGAAAAAAAACTATCATGAAGAAAACGCATTTTTACAAGAAGTCGTTTCCATGACAGCCATTGCTTTAAAGCTAGATTTTGAAAACAAACCAAAACGCAAAAATTAGTATTTTTTGTTCCGATTCAGATAGAAACACGATTTAAATGTCATTTAAAGCAGGAAAAAAAGAGAATTTTTTAATGAAATAAAATGTTTTTGCAAAATGTGAAGAATTTTTGTCCCGGACCCACTTAACACCCACGCAGTGAGGGATATTTATTGTGGGCAATGCATATGATCTCAAATCGTTGGCTTTGTTTGATTTGCTACGATATCATCCCACAATAGTAATAAAAAATTCAATAGTTGTGAATGTTTCTACGTAAAAACTTAATGTTCCAGAAAAAGAATGCAAATAGCTGAAGGAAGCAACTTTTCCCCAATGTCAATTGGCTAGACGTTTTTAGTGGAAAATACTATGTGTGCAAATTGTCGTAAAATACAAATCTACGAAAAAAAATATATACCGAACTAGGAACTTCCTGGAATTTCTTATAATATTTCTTTTTCAGAAAAATATTTATTTTAATTGAAAATACATTTTTATATTCACAGAAATTAAAAAGCTCAAAATTGAGGGACTTTTTGTTGTTAACTACAAAGTAATGCTAGGCAGAATAAATAATTTTACTATTGGAATAAATCATTCCGGCATGCGCAAAAACATGGATTCTAATCTTTGTATATATTTTAAATCAATTATCATCAGAAATTTCGTATAGAAAAAGAAGTAAAATCATAGTTGCCAGCCTTCAAAGCTTTTTTAGTCAATTATCTTCAGAAATTTTGAAGATAAAAAGGTTTTTCTTTAATGGGGATCTAAAATAAAAAGCTTCTTTTTCAATGCAAATTTCTTGTAGAAGTTGAATAATAAAAAAAAAGATTTGTATCTATGCTTTTGCGTATCCCGGAATGATTCATTCGAATAGTAAAATCTTTCATTCTGCCCATTACTACTATAAAGCCTCATCCACCGTTGCAAGTTTGGAGATTTCGGTTATTCCAAATATCTACCAATTTTTCACAATAGTAATATTTGCTTTAATTAGCCACAGAAATCTTATCCATAAAAAAGCAACATTTGCGAATTGTAGATATCGTGAGTGAAATATTGGCGGGTATAAACCTAACCGCGCAAAATTTGCATAATCTCAGGAAAAAGAGGAGTTGAATCAGCACAAAGACTTCTTATATAAAACATCCTGATCAAATTACATTCATTTGCGTGCGAAATTCTAATTAATTTTCATTAAAAGTGGTATAAAACTATTTCAATAAAACTGATTATGATAATTGTCATTACATTTCGATACCGAAGAATGCTGTTGATTTCGATAGCAAAAATATTCTCCTCTATTGTTTTTCCCGACACCAACGCTAATAAGCACAAATTAAAATTTGTGCGAATTGTAATAAAAAAGCTTAAACATTTAACAACGATTTTACGTAAAAATAACGTACAGAACGACAAAAAAAATCCAATACGATCGTTTCGAGGATTCCTGGATCCCCTTCTTCAGAGAGCAAAAATTAATTAGAATGGATTCGAAGAACCCCTCGGTTATAGCCCCGAGTAATGGCTTATGGACTATTTTTTTCTCTCCAACCAATAAAATTTCTTTCTCCAATCTTAAAGATCCTATTGACGACCATAATACCTGGGACATTTACAGAATTTTTTGTGAGTCATTAGAGAATTTTTTGTGGCCTCCCTTACATTGGGCAGACGAAGCGTGCTCTTAGAATTAGGCTGAAAGAACACCAGAATTACGTTAGAAAGCGGGATTTTGAGAAATCTACAATAGCGAAACATTGTTGGACTTCCAATCACCAGTTCAATTATACAGAGGCTAAAATTATTCAAAAATGTAGCTCAGTTTTTGATCTAGACTTTTACGAAGCTCACTATATTCATAAACATGCTTCCTCCTTGGTAAATGATATGACCAGCACCCCTTTTCTTTCACCAGTGTAGAGAGATCCTGCGCAGTGACTCTTTTTCAGGTAGTTCTGGTCAATTACGTCATTTCTTTAGGATATATAAACTCTTGTTTCCGCCTTTTCAATCTGTCCATAAGCCTGTACTCGGGGCTATAACCGAGGGGTTCTTCGAACCCATTCTAATTCTTTTTTTCTCACTGAGGAAGGGCATCCAGGAATCCTCGAAACGATCGTATGGGTTTTTTTTTTTTTTTTTTTTTGTCGTTCTGTACGTTATCTGTGCGTAAAATCGTTGTTAAGGATTTTAGCTTTTTTATTACCAACGTTAATTTTAGGCATTGAAGTAGTATCGGCAGCGTTGAAAATAGTTGCCTAATATGTTTATTTAAATATAAAAGACAGCAATTCCAGTGGTGGAAAATTGGCGCAGAGGAGGAGCCTATTGACACCAATAAATTTTAGTAGTATTTTTCACCTTATCTAATGACTGAATTTCTGAGTTTTTATTAAGGTGAAGAAATCTACAAAATATTAGTGGTGTCAATAGGCTCCTCCTCTGCGCCAATTTTCCACCACTGCAATTCTCCTAAAGTGCAGAACTATGGCACATTTTTTTTTCTTTTTTTAACTTCTGCCAGTGTTCATGGGGGGATATTTATCCAAAATGTCTAGCACCTTTTTTTTTATTATAATCCTTAGTCTATTCAGAAATCTGAGATTAAATAAAGCGAAGATTTCTAGTCGGAAAAAGTTGTTAATAATTTGAATAAAAAAATCACAAATGTGGCAATGGTTGCTTTTTTGCTTTACCCAGGAATCTTCATGTGTAAATCTGAATATTTTTTCTTTCTTTCTTCCTCAAACTGTATATATTTACATCCATTAATAATACAATTAATATGCTTACCTACTAATATCAGAACAGCTCACTAATGTATAATCACAAAATGACCACAGATTTCCTTTACGTTTATAATTAACTTTCTCTTCTTATTAACTAAGCTAAGTCAGTCCTAAACTGAAATATTTTACAATTCAAACAATGTTTGATTTAATACTTCTTTACATATTTCTTATCTATTTCAATTTATCGAATAATTTGAAAATCCTTATTTTTGCTATTATTTTTTAAGAACCTAATAATAAAAGCATTAATTAAGTGATTACTAAATCTGTTGACTTGAAAACTCAACTCTTTTTTCTAGCACCAATATAATTTCAAGTATTTGATTTCACTAGCAAAATTTTTAAAATGTTTCCTGCAAGAGCGTAAATTCTTTGTTTTATGAATGTGATTCTTAACATACACGATTAAACAAATTGCTCCCTCTTTGGAAGTTCTTAATGTCGACATTAGTTTTACACGAAATGCAATTTAAATGCAAATACGTTGGAAAAGTTCAGAAACCGAAACCCATTTGTAAAGCAGGTTATGAGTCTTAAGAGACTCTGAAATAAGATGCTTAACATTACGTGATCTTTTACATTCAACTCTTTTATTAATGCCATACTTAAAGGGCGGTGCTTAAATACAAGATTACGTCACTTTATGCAGTTTCAATGAGTACTATTTTCAGTTAGTACAGCAAAATTTTCCATTAATCTTCTGATAATGGTCCAGTACTGGCGAGTTTTTTATTTTCAAACGTAGTACAATTTACAAAAAAGCTTCTTTGTGGCAGATTTCTCTTACCAATACGCGAGTATTTTGTATGGCAGAGGTTAGTTTTGAAAATGTGGTACGAATAAAAAAAAGAAAGTCGTTGGGTCGTGGGGTTATGTCCCAGTCCCGTAATCAAAAAAGTTAATAAGCAGAACACAGAACAACTGATTTCATTTTAACAGCTAGACGGCTACAATTTGTTTTGAAAGCATAATAAAAATGGAGCAAAAAATGTGACCAATAATGCACAATTGGATCTTATTGGCAGAGCTCCCAAATGGTCCGCCAACTGAATACCAATATTATATTAGAAAATTTTGCTTTTTAGATTTTTCTCACAAACCGCCCCGGAATCACATTTGGAAGTTAATTCTAGCGCAAACCTACCATAAAATTTTTTGTTAAAATTTATTGGTATTTATTTGGCGGACCATTTGGGAGCCATGTATTGGTCATTATTATGCAAAATTGAACTTAAATCTGACTTTAATGTTTCTTGCCAGTTATTAAACTAGCTTATAAGTTAGTGTTAAAGGAAGTTCATGCAACTGAGGTTACGACTGCCCAACATAGCGCACACTGATTACTACTACCCAGATAGCATGCACATTAGCAGCAAGTTTGATTTTTTCCGATATTATTTTACCGTGTCAAAGTTGACTTGACAAATTTGCTGCAAATCTCCCGCAAGGTATACCATTACCCACCTGCATGAGTAGTTTGTTGTGAACCTGATGCAAGAATGTCTTTATTCACGAAAGTGACGAAAGCAGAAAATCCCTCTGTTGAGAAAATAATCAATCAGCACATGCGCAGAAATTGGGTGCTACTCAAAGGCAAGACACACACATCATTGTTACTGTTATGGAATCTCATTTTCATTGATTGGTTAAGTTAAGGTACCCACAAAATGTATTTATTATTTTAACTCTTCAAATGTAGTTAGTTTTTGTAAAGTGAAATTTTATCTATAATCTACAACTTATTTCATATAAAAATTCTAACAAATTAAAAACTTACGTTAATTTACTAAATTATGTTGACGTCTTCGGTCATTTTAAATTTATATAGAAAATTGTAATTTTTAAAAGAATTTTTCTCAATATTATAGGATTTTTTTTAAATATCGTTTTAACACATTGCCGACGGGCAATTTTTATCAAATCTGAAATTTAAAACAGTAGAAGCTCCTCTCTCTTCTGAAAATCTTTTGTAAATTGGTGATCTAGATAGGTTTCCCAACGTTATGCATCGGTAAATATCTTTCAATGTACGAATTTAATATAGTAAAATGTCTTACAATCTATAAAAATGTGGACAGCATTATATAAATGCATTTTCTGTAGGGTAGAAACCACGCCCTTAGTCAATGATGTTTTTTGAATGAAAACGAGAATTCTCGTCTCTTGTCGTGAATGTGTTGATATTTATTTATTTATTTATTTTCGCCTATAACACAATTCAAATCTATGATTTTTAACTTATTCGGGACTGCATCACATATACAAATTTTATTCGGTTGGCACCGCTTTTTTTAAACGCTATACTTATCAAAAACCAAAAAAAGACTCTATCTTATAAGTTGAGATATTACCATTAAATGTTAATGGTATTAAAAGCGATGGATGCATCTTCTGACGGTGTGTATACATTGTGTATGCGTCGATAGACCTGAAGGGGTTAAATTTGTAGCGTAACAGTTGCTACTTTGATCTCCTTTTTTATTTTCAAATTTTATATTCACACCGGAAATTTTGAAAGAAGAAGCTGTATTAGCTTGCACGGCAAGTTAGCTGCAAGTTCAAAGTGTGGAGACTTCGGCGCTTGCATTATCTTGCTGCAGTCTTGTTATGAACTTTCTGTCTTGTCATGCTGAACTTGTTTCAACTTTACAGGTTTGCAAAGCAAAACTGCTGCAAATTTTCTGCAAACTAAAATTGTTATGGGGATAATTTCTTGTAAAAACTTCTGAGAGACATTAAGAAAAGATTTCAGTAAAAAATTACTAATATTTCAGGGAGCCATGTTGTTTATTCTTGATTTGGATACACTTTATTTAAAAAATCTCTTATTAAATGAACTTATATGTTACTCATGAAAGTATTGTCTATTTGACCAATCAAAAGCCTGCATTTTTTGCAAAACTTTCCCTGTTTTAAGTAAGCAAATTTTCTGATTGGTCAGTCTCGTTTTGCTAATAGCGCAAAATCTGTCTGGATCGCTGCCAAAATCATGTTAATATAAGCAAAATACTTATATTTTCAGTAGAAAATTTATAAACATTCCAATCATACATTTTTTACTACAAAATTAGACGGCATACCCCATATTTTTTTTTTATCTTTTTAATAAATATACGTGCAGATATTTTTTTTCAATAATGTACACTTATTACATTTTATTTTTATAACTCTTGAAAGGATTGTAACGCTTGAAAGAGTAGTACATTTTTGTATCACTTTAGTTTTAGTGCCAACATGCCACATCCCAGATAGCATTTTTAATTTGCAGAAAATTTGCAGCAGTCTTGCTTTGAAAACCTGAGAAGTTGCTGCAAGCTCAGCATGACAAGACTGAAAGTTCATAACAAGACTGCAGCAAGATAACGCAAATGCTGAAGTCTCCACACTTTGAACTTGCAGCTAACTTGTCGTGCAAGTTAAATTCATGCTGTATCAAATTTATTGCAAATTAACAGCAAACAAGTAATCAAAAATACTGCGAACTTGCGGCAAAGTAGTAATCTTTCCACGCCCCACTATCTATTTACAACTGTTATACTACTACGTTTAACTCCTTCGGAGGGATCCATAGACCTGATCAGGCTTACTGAAAGTGCATGCATCGTTTTTATCGCCATAAACAATACGAGGTAATATTTGTACTTTTCGAAACGAGCCTTTTGTGATATTTGATAAGTATAGCGTTTGGAAAAAGAGGTGCCACCCGAATAAAATTTCTGCAATTTCGGCGTATGTACTGATTGTCTATTCTCTCAACAGAGGGATTTTTTGCTTTCGTCACTTTCGTGAATTAAAGACAGTCTTCCCATCTATTTCGCAACAAACTACACATGCAAGTGAGGGATTTTATATCTTGCGGGAAATTTGCTGCGAATTTCTCAATTCAAATTTGTCACGGCAAGATAATGTCAGAAAAAATCAAACTTGCTGCTGATATTCATGCTATCTCTGATTGGCACCAGTGTTTTATAAGAATTTTTTCTATGTATAGTGTACATGAAGAAAAACTTTCATTTATTTCCAAATAATATTTGGGTGTCACTCAATCTTTTCAACGTTGTACCAGTAATGTCTTACGGAAATCTTCGTCTTATTTAATTTTACAATCTTGGAGATTAAATAAAACAAAGATTTCTGTAAGGAATTACTGGTATCTAGTGGCCGCCTAATCAGGATTGCCAGTTTGGCCTCCATTTTTGATTAAAAATTGCGAGTTCATACCAGAATTTAAGAAGGGATTTTTTCCTTTGTTTATTTAGAGACATTTTGTGATTACATAAGTTAAAAACTCTTGTTTTAGAAATTCCGGTATCAGTTTGAAATTTCGGATGAAAGCGGAGCTCAAACTGACAACCCTGCGCCTGGTTGCACCAGTGTTGCCAGATGGGCTACTTTTTTTTAAATTCAGATTCTTGATTGACACCACTTTTTTGAAATGGTAAAATACGCCTTATTTAATGCCATATTAATTAAGACGAAAACAAAGGTAAATTTACCATTTCAGAAAAGGGGTGGCAATCAAGAAATCTGAATTTAAAAAAGTAGCCCGCTGGCAACACTGGGTTGAACAGCTTTGAGTAAGAAAAATTTTATTTAAAAAGTTTAAACATTAAGCACTAATGTGTACTTTCTAAGAATAACACCTTAAAACAATATCGTAGTGGCATCCCAAAGAATTCTGTTACATTATGATCAATTTCAGAAAATCTTTTGCATTGTTTTTAAAGGTGTAACACCATTTCAAATATATTGAAATTTGTTTACATCACTTTCACTGCAAGATGCTTACTGTAGAATAGGGTTTTCATAGCATTAATTGTTCGTTTACAAGGACTTACAAAAGAATTGATTAAGAGTACTTACTGCCTTTGTGCAAGAGTTGCTCGAAGTATGGTTTTAATTTTTGTATGCGTTTTTCGAACAACTAATTTTTTTGAGATCGTATACTGGGAACAAAAACGAATTCGAGTACATTTATGCTTATTGACAGAAATTACTGAAAAGAAATTTACGACTGTGTTATGTTGTTTCCGAACTGAACTGAGATTTTGCATACTATGTAGTATAGAGTGTAGTATCTGTAGAGTGTAGTATAGAGTGTAGTATCTGTAGAGTGTAGTATAGAGTGTAGTATCTATGTAGTATCTGAAATGCTTCAACAAACTTAGGGGGATGATAGTACTCATCAAGACGAACAAAAAAACAATGGAACATGGCGTCGCAAATGACATTTAAAGGGTGAAAATCGCAAAACTGATATCTCAAAACAAATATCGAAATCTCGCGTGCTGCTTTTCTGCAGAAGTGGCTAGTAGCATGAAGCTGGTTTTCCTTTCACTTTGTGCATATCCGGTCTGAAAGAGATAACAAAAACTTGGAAGAAAGCCAAACAAATCTGTGAGCAGGAATCCACGTATGCAGGACTCCCGAAGTCTTCGAGAGTGTCTGCCAGTCGTTCCTCTGTAGATGTACTCTGTGTAATAATGTCCGCGGCCGACACTTTGAACAATTGTTGCAAAATATTTGTTTTCTCTGGACATCACGAGCTGTATTGTACCTATTCTGTGCAATAAATAATTTTCTGGAGTGTTTCTTTCTTGTCTCAGTTTGTCCATTTCCAGACGAATTTTCTCGATTTTCATCCTTTAAACGTCATTTGCGACCCCATGTTCCATTGCATTTTTTGTTCGTCTTCATGAGTACTATCATCCCTCTAAGTTTCGTGAAGCTTTTCAGATACACCCTGTATATACAAATTAGTAGATCCCATATAGGGCTGCACAAAAAAAATCAGATACTTTTCTGACTATTGATGGCAATTCCTGAAATTGGGTACTGAAAAGTATTACGCGTTTTCCAAATTGTTTACTTATACATGGACCGGGCTAGTAGAGCTTATCTCATAGACAGGCCTGTCCTTCTAGTTGAATGTGTTTACTAGACTTCATATTTCACCTTAATTTAAACTTTCTAATGGTTTTTGCATTATGTTCTTATTGTTTTACTCATAAACCTTATATTATTCTTATATTATTTTTAACAATTATGCCTCAGTTCTCCATACCTCTTGACAAACGTTAATACATTTCCATTCTTTTTTTTAAGTTCCTTGAAAAATGAATACTCAGTGAATTTTTATATAGAAAAGCGAAGGATAAACTCTTTGATGGTAAAACAGAATAAATTTCTATTCGCTTGCTTATCGTAATCAGACGTTAAAACTAAATAAACAAAAACACTCTCTTAAAATGACATAAGCTAATATTTAGATAACCGACAAAACTAATTAATTTAGATCAAATTAGATAACTATGTAAATAGGAATTGGATCGTACCAGAAAGCAAAAAATAAGAACTGCTATATATCCCAGCCGATATTAATATTGTTTACGAGACGAAGACAATAATCAGTATGCGCAGTTTATTCTTCTGTGAAATCAATTCAAAGAAAAATTCACAATTAAACTTTTACTAACAACCGTTTAAACAAAAATAAATATAAAATTCAAAATTCAAATTCAAATTCAAATAAAAGGTAAATAACAGTTTGTAATTTCATTTCTAATAATTCACGTTTATCCATACATCATAAAAGCATTTTATGTAGTGAGCATCAAAAAGCTTATTAACCCCTTAAGGGGCGGTGATGCCGTCATGGCATCGTATAATTGTAATCCCTAATTGCCACATTGGCACCAGATTTTTTGAATGAAAACTTCCCTTTTAATAAATAGCGAAAATATACTTTTACTTCTTTACAAATAAATTTTCTTGTAAATACTGGTGCTAATCAATTATTTCAACAGTTTACAAATACAATTACCTTGCCCCTGAAAGGGTTAAGGGCAGTTACAAGCCCCTATACCTGCCATGTTAAATGAATGTACTTTTTCTGAAAAACTATCTAAGATATTCACTTGAAATTTTTTATATACATAATATGAATAATACCTAATAACGTGAAGTCAACTTTATAAACAGATATTCTTTAGTTATTTTTTTTTTTAAATCTGGAATAAAACCCACTTTTAAATAACAAAAAACTTCCATTTTTCCAAAGAATTTTTTTTAATAAAAATTTTGTAGAAATTTATGTAACAAATGTTCACTTCAGAATGATCAAGGATAGGTGTGAAATATTCTGGAACGATTTCAAGCAATAATATGTAGTAGTTTCTATAAAAAGGTACGTCGAAGTTCAAATATCAACATTTTGAGAAAATTCAGTTTAAAGTTTACGTCTGTAATGTTCCTATATGATGTAATCAAACTGAATTACTTACTTTTTTTTAACTTCTTGTTGTAGTAGAAACAAAAGTAATATACCTTTCGAAAGAGGGAAAATAAAGGATTCAAAATATTAAAAAATATAAAAAAATACTTTTTTCACGAATTTGACTTCCAACTGCACTTAACAAGAAAGAAAATACCCATCTGCCATTACTGCGCTTTTTTAACATTTCAAAATTGCATGCCTTTGACTGTAAGCAAAAATTTACATGAAAATAAAGAAATAGAACATGTCTTTGTTAGCAACTGAGTATATATTATTAATTTTAATTTGTTGAAAAAATGGTGTTAGGAAAATAAAATGTAATTTTTTTTAAATACTATAAAAACAAGAAATACACAAGGCGTTTCGAAAAAGTCTTGTCTTTCATCATCAGGTTGCAAACAAGACTGCTAGCTTTGAAAGCTAGAAAAAGCCGCAGCACTATGTCAAGTATTAAGGCAGTCTTTGTTTATTCAAATTAGATGTTCCTCTACCACAAAAATCCAAATATACATCTTATACTCAGTGCCGGCGCAACCATCGGACAAGAGGGGCCGTTATCCAGGGCCCTTCGCAATTGTGGTCTTTTTATGTGCCCCTAATCTCTCTAT
Source organism: Maratus speciosus (assembly GCA_963932465.1). Classification (NCBI taxonomy): domain Eukaryota; kingdom Metazoa; phylum Arthropoda; class Arachnida; order Araneae; family Salticidae; genus Maratus; species Maratus speciosus. Next base: position 253,353,484 of record OZ010794.1, read on the forward strand.
ACAATTCGAAATAACATTTTTTCTCTATGAAATAATAATATTTGTGCAATATGTTTGTTTTAAAATATTTTTTCATGCAAAAAATGCGAGTATTCAATTTATTTCTGACAGACAAAATTGATATAATTGCCGAGGAATGTGTAGATTCGACGATCCATAAATATCCGAAAATATAAGATCTGAAATTAATATTGAAGACAAAAAAGAAAATAAACATATAAAATATTGTAAATGATAAAAGATTTTGTGAAATTAAAAATAATTGTTCCCATTAAATGTGAAAGTAGTGGTATTTTTCATACATTTTATTGTCTATATTATGTATTGTTCTATCATATATACATTTTAAATACTAAGGGGCTCGGCCCCCTACGAGCTACGCTCGCCAACCCCCGTCCAGACACCGCACCTAAATGCACGCTAATGTGATCGGCTTTAAAAAGATTTCGAAAGATTGAATTATAATTTAAAAAACAGTGGCGATCTCCCTATAAACGGATTTCTATTCATTTCTCTTTGATTGGGGAAATTTTAACGCCAAATCCGCTGCAGTACTACTTGATTATCCCGTCGACTAATTTCGCCAAATTATATAAATCGCCAAACTACTCGCCAAATTATACAAATTGATATAATTTCTATTTTAAATAACGAAAGAACAAATAAATTAGTACAACATTAATAAAAATACAAATAAAACGTCGAAATAAAAATAACTTGATGACGTAGACACGTGTAAAACATTTCAAAATAAGCTAATATAAAAGGAATTAAGTAAACAGAATCTTTGTCTCCCGGTATTTTTTAACAAAGCGAAAAGAAAGTTCTTTTAAATGAGACATTTTAAATTAATCGTTTTTAATCTGACGTAATTTTGACCAAACTATTCTTTCTCTTTTTAATATTCACGTGAAAATACTTGTGTTAGAAATGAAATATTATTTGCGCTTTCCTAAGAAAAATAGTTGAAAAGTATCTGCTCAAAATATCAAATAAATGTCTAGCGCAATTTCTAAATTTAAACAGTTTTGCAATATTATTTTGTGTTCGTTTTATGTAATAACTGTAATGTGACGTAAATATGACGTAATTTCTCCTATTTAAGACTTCTAACGCATGTTAATAAATTTATTATTTTACAAATTCCTTTCTCTCTTAAAATTCACGTGTAATTATAGTTTTACGACGTAATTTTTAATAAGTTCCTGCTTTTTGTACATAATTATTTAATTCTAATTCCAATGTTTTTTCTGTTTATAATAGTCACGTGTAAATAAATTTTTAATTTATTACACGTATAAATATTTTTTTTTTTGAAGCAAACATTATTGTTTCCGCTGTTGGCAACAGTTTAAATTAATATCACTTTCTAAAATCTGTAAAAAATATCTCTCGAAATGCTGAAAATTTTAATTTAAAATAGAAATAAAACCTCAAAAAAATGAATCAAATTAAAAAACTAAATACAATCTGCACACCGGGAACTTCAAACGTATAAAATGATCTAAAAATGATTAAATTCCCATGAATAGTTTTTGCTCCTATAAAACTTTTTTAGTGGAACGATTTTGTCCAACTTTAGCATTAAATATTTCTTAAAATAATTCTTTGATTTGAAAACTGTCTACATCAGCGTGTTTATCAAACATTTCTGTATAATACTACCGATTTTCATATTTTTGTATGCACTATTTTTCTTAATATTAACGAAGAAAGACCTCCGGTCACAAAAAATTCAAAACCGGCGGCGGCGGTGACAGCGGTAGTTACTTTTTTTTAGAATAGAGAGAAATTATTAGTCCGGTATTCCAGTGTACTTCGAGTCCCACTAATTGCCTTGTCAGTGGCCTGCGCAGAGTTGCCCGATTGGGAACTTTTTTGTCTCCAGATTGTTAATTGTCACCGCTTTTTTAATATAGAAATATTCGGCCCTTTTAAAAATAGATTAAAATTTCTGAAAAATAAGGCGAATTATGATATTTTAAAAAAGTGGTGACAGTAAAATAATTTGAATTAAAAAGGTCCCCAATCGGGCAACACTGGCCCTGCGCGACGTTGCGTCGACCCTGTTTATACGTGTGGAATAATGATTAGCTACTGCTTTTATAAAGGTACTCTGTGGTCGAGTAAGTTTTGAGATTTTGCGTGCTATTTTGGTGTCCCGAATTCTAACATTTGTGCATGAATGAGCTATCAATTCTGTCATTCCTTTAAATTTCAAAAAGTATCTCTGAATCTCCGGGAATCTAATTGGAAAGTTATTTCTTGAAATGATATGACATTTAGGTAGTTGTGCTTGTGTAGTGGTTGTATATTCTGTGGTAGGCGTTTGATTCGATGTACTTGAACACATCTTGCCTTCAATGGATAATTAGTCTGGATTTTGAATAACGTCGAGTTGTTCACGTGCCAACTGCAAAATGCGTTTTCCTATTAGCTGCTTCAGACAAAAGCATAGCTGCCAACATCTTACGCTTTTTCAGACCACAAAAATTTTATTGTAAATATTACCTTTTTAAATCGCCGTAATCTGCCGATTAAATAAGGCAAAAATTTCTATTAAATTTTTGTGATCTGAAAAAGCGGAAGAGTTGGCAGCTATGCAAAAGTCGACAGCCACCGCCCACTGTACTAGGCACAGGAATGCCAGTTTGGGTTCCATTTTTATCAGAAATTTCGAGTTACCAAAAATACAGAATAGTATTTTATGTTTTAATTAATGAGAAATTTGTAGCCATCACATAAAGTAAAAGCACTTTATTCGAAATTTCGGGTATGAATTTGAAATTTTGGATAAAAATTGGAAGCCAAACTGGCAACTCTGACTAGGACAGAGCGCTGACACAAAAATGGCGGCTGACGAAGGCGGATTTTTTTTTAACTTATGTAAGGTCGTTTAAATTTAGACACCAGTATTTTATAAAAAATATTCTTTGACTTGTTTAATCTCAGAAAAAGAAAGCGGAAAAAACTTTTCAAAATTATTGGTACCAAAATTCAAGGAGCCGCACACACACTGAAAATATTCAGCCTTCGGCAGTCGCCATTTCTGTGTCAGCGCTCCGGCCTAGTATTCAGCGAACGGTGCTACAGCTTTGAATGTCATCAGCTTGATGCAAAGTTAAACTTCATGATTTGTGCAACTGATTATTGAAATCAACTGAGTAACAGATAGCATGAACATTAGCAGCAAGTTTGATTTTTTTCTGATATTATCTTGCCGTGAAAATTTTGAATTGAGAAATTCGCAGCAAATCTCCCACAAGGTATACCATCACCCATTTGCATGAGTAGTTTGTTTCGAAGCTGATGACAAGACTGTTTTTAATTCACGAAAGTGACGAAAGCAAAAAGCCTCTCTGTTGAGAGACTAGAAAATCAGTAGATACGCAGAAATTTTATTCGGTAGCCACCGCTTTTTATAAATGCTATACTTATCAAATACCAAAAGAACGCTCGAACTGAAATGTGCAAATATTACCTTAACTTTCTTATGGTGATAAAACCGTTGCATGCACCTTCTGACGGTGAATTCCCGTCAACAGACCTGTGGTCAGGTCTATGGGCCCCTTCGAAGAGGCTAAACATATAGTGTGGCATGGGAAAATTACTACTTTGCATTAAGTTTGCAGTTTTATTTTTATTACTTATTTGCTGTGAATTTGCAATAAATTTGATACAGCTTGAATTTAACTTGCACGACAAGTTATCTGCAAGTTCAAAGTGTGATGACTTCGGCGTATGCGTTATCTTGCTGCAGTCTTGTTATGAACCTTGAGTCTTGTCATGCTGAGCTTACTGCAACTTTGCAGGTTTTCAAAGAAAGACTGTTGCAAATTTTCAGCAAACTAAAAATGCTATGTGGGGTTCCATTTCTGTAGTAATATTATACCCAGATAGCAATTTTAATTTGCAGAAAATTTGCAGCAGTCTTGCTTTGAAAACCTGTAAAACTGCAGCAAGCTCAGCATGACAAGACTTAAAGTTCATAACAAGTCTTCAGCAAGATAACGTAAACGACGAAGTCACCACACTTTGAACTTGCAGCTAACTTGTCGTGAAAGTTAAATTCATGCTGTATAAAATTTATTGCAAATTAACGGCAAAAATTAATGAAAAGCACTGCAAACTTTCTGCAAAGTAGGTATCTTTCCATGCCCCACTATTTGTTTACAACTGTTACACTCTAAGTTTAACCCCAATCGGAGGAGCCCATAGACCGGATCAGGTCTATTGATGCGAACACCCCGCCGGAATGTGCATGTATCGTTTTCACCACCATAAACAAGTTAGGGTAATGTTTGTACTTTTCAATGCGAGCCTTTTAGGTATTTGAAAAGTATACCTTTTAGAAAAAGCGGTGCCAACCGAATAAAATTTCTGCGTATGTGCTGATTGTCTATTCTCTTAACAGAGAGATTTCTTGCTTTCGTTACTTTCGAGAATTACAGTCAATCTTGCCATCAGTTTCACAACGGCAAGATAATATCGGAAAAATCAAACTTGCTATTAATGTTCATGCTTTCTGGGTAGGGAAACAAGTGATATTTTATAGTAAGTTAAAGTGACTTTCTTCAGTTCCTGCAGAAAGATCGAAAGGCCATCTTGATTTGAGCAAATAATTTGAATTGAATGAGGATTTTTGGGCTTAACTCCCCTCTCCCGGGCCTTAGTAGATTTGAGCTTATTTTTAAAGCGGATATTTAAGTCTGCCCACTCCACAGCCTAAATCGTTACTATTGCTGTAAATAAATTATTGTTCCGTGTTGTTAAACTTGTAACCCTACGTTCAAGTGAATTGCCCGAAAGGGCATGTCACAGTTTGAGTTGTATGAAAGGATATTTCTATTATACAAATTTTTACGCGTACATTTTGTACCCGAAATCCTAAAATGTATGTCTCCTATACAAAACCTAACAATATTTGCTGTATTTTCCGACGTACCAGCCGCGGGTAAAATACGTCTCTTTTAAACCAGAAATTTTATTGTTTATGTAATGGGAAGTAGTACCAAGTAGAAATAAGTTACACTTTGTTAACTTCTTAAAGGGCATTCGTACTTTTATAGAATAGAATTTATAGAACATTTAATTTTAGCCTCCAAATGCCACAATAGCATCAGATCTTCGGAAGAAAATTTTGCTTTTTGTAACAATTGTGAAGAAAACGTTCACATATATTCAAATACATAGCAGCCAACTTTTACGCTTTTTTCATACCACTAAAATTCTTTAGTAAATATTGTCTTCTTTAATCGTCGGAATCTCATGATTAAATAAGGGGGAAATCACTTAAACTTTAGTGATTGCAAAAAAGCGTAAAAGTTGGTAGCTATGCAAATAAATTTATACGTAAGCACTGTTATCATTCAATGATTTCAATATTTTCTCAACCGAAGTATAGACGTGGAAAAAAAAAACACCCCAAGTAACTTTTCAACATATTATCGTAGAAGAAAGTAAGTGGTACCAAACGATTCGAAATTAAGTCTACTTTTAAATGATGTATATAAAATTTGCTTAGGGGTCATCTACACATTAAAACGAACCCAAACTTCATTTTTTTCAATAGCAATACCCAATATTAACAAGATATTTCAAATCTTCGGTTCAAACTGTGCCTAGACAACAAATTTCAAGTCATTTGAATGATAAGTTTTTGAATTATAAACATTCAAAATTTAGTGCTTCTAATGTTAAATTACATTTTCATATTTTTATTAATATCTCCTGAAATTATACTCCTAATGTGCTATTTTTTTGTGCAGCAATAATACCAAAATTTTTTATATACCCAAACATAAATACTTTGAATTTGCAATTTTTATAATTTTCCGATATAAATTATGAATTATGAAATTAATATTCGAAAAACTTATGAATTGCAACCAATGATCTTTTATATGTGTTTAGATTTATTAAGTCCTGCTTTATGGAAATCCAAAATTTTGCATTTTTCTTCCAAGTAATTTTCAAATTATGCTTTAAAAACGGCAAAATGATGGTTTAAGGGTCTATGATAAAAGTGACTAGATATTTTGAAATTCCTTATGCTATTCTGTAATCCAGCAGTCTTCAATGACTGCTTGAGTGGCGCTTAACCCTTTAATGCGCGAATTTTTATTTTGTTTCGAAAAAAATATACATATGATTCTCTGAAAGGTCTATTACACAGGAAAAATAATGAAAAAAATCAGAGATACATTTTTCATGTAATATGTCAATCTTTCCTTCTGTTGCATATCTGCGATAGAAGTAAAAAACGACTGTCGTGTGGCTGTTTTGCGCTAAAATATTGCAAATTAGTAAATATTTTAATAAGCATGTCTCCAAATACCTTACTTTATACAATTATTTATTTTATAAAACTTAACCTTTAACCCTTTAAATCCCATGATGGAATACGTTCTGGAAATTACGTAGTTCAGAGAATCTGACCTTACACCAGAAAGTTTCAATGGTTAATTTCGCTTGATTTAAATACGGAATGTCTATTGTTAAATAAAGCAAATATTGCTATTTTAACTTTCTGGTGTGAATTAGGTATATACGAATAAAAAATTTCATTTAATTCAAAACACTGGTGTTTGCATATATGCAAAGCTGCGCACTAAAGAGTTAAGATGCCTTGATCAAGAACATCCTCTCTCGTTGAACCTTTCTTGATTAACAATCGAGTACCGAACTTCAATTTGGATACAGCCTCCAAAATACGCTCGTTTTAAAATAATTAATTTCTCGGAAACTTATCGTACGAATTGCATAAAAATTTGTTTTTAGGCTAATTGAGGGTGTAGAGTTCATTTATGCTTTCAGAATTGTATACTGCTATTGAAAAAAAAACAAAGTTATGATTCATTTTAATATGTAGATGACCGCCTAAGCACCTTTTATATATATCACATTAAGTAGACTTTATTACCAATCGTGTGGTACCAGTAACTTTCTTCTACGATAATTTTTTGCAGAGTTAATAAGGGGGTGTTTACTTTTTTTCTCCACGGCTGTACTTTACTTCTGAAAGAGTTAAATAAATGTTTTGGCCGGAAACAGATTTATTTGAACAGCGGCTTAAACGCCCGAAATTACGACAATCCCTTGAAATTTATACAAAACGCATAAAGCAGTAACATAAAGAAAAAAATATTTACTAGCATTTATGTAATTTACTAAAAAATATGCAGCACAATCATATTAGGCAAATCCATATACGCTTCACCAATAAAATGCCTATTTTTATTATGACGCACATAAATACAACAATTTTAACGTTGTGAGACAATGGAAATACCTTCTTTAAAATGTGAATGCATTACCCTTGTAAAACAATATAAGTATCCGATAAAGTAATGTCGATATTTTATTCACAGTCTTTTATGTTGTTTTATCTCTATATATATACCGAAGTGTATAAAGAAACTATAAACTAAGTACAATATAAATCTTTTATAAGGCTTTTATATCAGGAAAGATTTTTTAGAATGAATTACATGGCTTACCACATCCAAAACTCTGTCAGACATGCTTCAGAATATATTATTTTTTTTTCAGAGATTTACCGGCCTAAACGGAAGGAAATATTTAAGGCATATTTTGTCAAGATAAAGGGATACTTTGAAAAAGAAATAATGACTTTTTTGTAATACTCAAGAACATAAAAGTTTTATTAATATTAAAATTGAAGTTGCTCTAATCTTATTCTTCATCATTTTGATTTGCAAAAATTTCAAGGATTTATAAATATTTAGATAGAATAAATTGACGTGATTTCAAATATCGTCTTCAAAAGACATTTTTATTCTATTTTCGTCTAAAACTTTTGAATTAAGATTTATTGGTTTTTCGTTTAATCTTTTTTTGTTTGTTATGATTAAATTATTCAAGAATGATTTATCTTTAAGGATATATTAGGGAACCATAGATGATAGTCTTTGGAAAACAAGAATCTGTGTTATTATGTAAAATAAAGATAACTTTGAAATTTCTTGTAGCTATTTTTAATTTTTAGTGTCAAAACTAGTTGTTAGCAATATTACCAATTATGCACGTTTTTTTTAATTTATTCAAGCTGTTTCCCAGATTTTTTAGAATAGAAATATTTCATTTATTTAATCACCGAAAGTATGTTATTCAATAAAGCAAAAAAATATTTATTTGGAACAGGGTTGCCAGTTTAGCCTTTTTTAAATTACGAAATTTTGTATTCATACCAGAAATTGCTTATAGTACTCTTTTTCTCTTTATTTAATGAGCAGATATTTCGCAGTTGCTCAAAGAAAATGTTCTCTGTTCAAAATTTCCGGTATAAATTTGAAATTTTTGAACAAAAAAAAAGTGGCAACCCTGATTTGAGAATCATGGTAAGCTTTTAATTAAAAAATATGTCTGCAAAATTGGAATCCCTATGTCTGGAGTATAAATTGTTTTATCGAATATTATTTTTATGTTTTGATATTCTCCAAAATATCGCATTAAGATTTTGTATCACTTAGAGAAGTTGACATTTGGAGAATTAAGCCATCTGAAACGGTATTTACAAAATTTTATTCTATTCAACTATGTATCACAAATACAGTTTTAAAGCATCATCTCAAATATTCTTAACTGATCACTTTACATTTGCAAAGTTAATTCCCAACTAAAACTATTAATTCTTTTGGACAAATAGCTGTTGTGGTGGAAAGCTTTAAGATAATTTTCTTTCTTAGCGAGACTCCATTTATATGCTAATATAAAGAAATGGCACCTCAGAGGGTTAGTTACAGATTAAATCCATCAAACACTAAAATATAATATTTAAATTTTACTTTACTGTTAAATCTAAAATTTACTTTATCTCCTTAACACTAAAACGCCCGGAAATTTTACTCATGTTTCAAAAAATATTTGACACCAGAATTTTTATTTAAAATTATTTGACTGATTTATTTAACGTAAGTCTGCGTGGTTAAAATTTAACTTATTTTATGAAAGAATTTCTGGTTCCAGTTGACATTTAATCATCTGTTCGGAGTCGGATCGACTCCTTCCGGGCATTCTAGTGTTAACTAAGAAAATTATTCATTATGTATTTTTTAGTAATTACATACGTATGTATTGGTATAAATTGACTACATAATCAATACAGATAACGTCAAAGCTTTCAAATATACAGTGATAAAGATTTTAAATCATACGTACAAAATTATAGCAACTATATACTCTATTATGTTTTTCTATTGTTCCAGCAGATATGACACAAAACAAACTCAAGTTAATGAGGACGGACCCTGCTTATATTAACTATATACATCTTTGTTAGCTTATGCTTTTTATTATTTATAAAAAATCAAGTCCTAACGCTTAGTTCCTTATAAATACATAGCTGCTAACTTATACGTCATTTTCTTAACGCTATTTACTAAGAGAAATGCTTTCCCTTTTTTAATCTCAGAAGTTTGATGATTTAATGAGACAAATTTACTTTAAAACATAGTGGCAACAAAAGCGAGTAAAAGTAGGCAACTAATGCTACTTATATTTTGTAAGACACAATGCAATGATTATCTTATCCATTCCGTCGAATAGACATAACTTATATATTTAAGTCTAATTATTCCAGAGATGTAACAAAGCTCGTTTTGTGTAAATCTCTGCCATGTAGGCGTACTTATCGCTATGTCTCACATATGATAAATATTGCATTAACCCCATTACATTAGACAAGAAAAGATTACAATATCCTGCTACTAAAAAATAAAAACATACGCACGATATGTTGAACGTATTACGTATACATTGTACCCGTTCTGAAAAATTCCGCATTCGTAGCATTTAAAAAAGTATAATTAAGTTATATATTAACCCTCTCGATGCGTAACTAATTCTTCGCGATGAGCGTCTTTTACAGAATTTTTAATCATTTATCACCGGTTCTTTAAAGCAGAAATTTTTAACTATCGTAATCGGAGGAAAATGTCCTGATTAAGTCAGACAAAGTTTCCGCTGAAAAATAACTGGTGGAAATAACCAAATAGTATTAATTCGACGGAAAATTGCATGCTCGAGCATATCTCGGGCTGCGCAGCGAAAGGGTTATGTGTATGATGCTGATAGGCCCTCCTTGACATCTTCTACATCGTAATTAAGATCCTTCACATTTATCTCATTGGCATTTGCCTTAAATACGTGCGAGGCGTATGCGAAGATAAATAAATAGATCAGTTTGTAGATTAAATTCTAGAATTAGATCGCATACCCAAATTTCCCCACGTTTGAAAAATTACAATTATGTACCCAGGTCTGCCATTTAACGTTTCATTTTTAAGTCAAGTTATTGTAAACAATTGTAATATAAACATACCTAAATTAGAAAGCTATAGATGCTTTCGTAACAATGCGTTTTTGAATTTGATATTTCTGCTTACAGACTTTAAATGAAATATCATTTAAGCTTTTTTAGATGCGTTCGTAATTATATAAATACGTAGCACCGATAGTCGCCGCCTGGTCCGTCTGTCTGTCCGTCTACTCGCATATAACAGCGCAAAAACTTCCCAGAATAGTTTGTAATTTAATATACATAATGTTTGCAGAATTTTGTCGAGTCATTTTAAATTTTATGAAAATCGAATCAAAACATAAAAAAGTTATTAATGAGAGATTCTCCATTCTATTAAATCCTACCATACGTAATTAATTCAGTGATATCCCATGGTAGGTAATGATTCTAGGTCGCCATGGTGATTATGGGATGTTTAAGATGGAGTCATTTTATTTCTGTATTATTTAATTTAATATGTATGATCGTAATAAATTTTGTATTCATATATTTTTGCACAAGAGTACAACAGCTATTGCACCAAGATCTGAATATTTATCAAAGTAGCTGCAGTACGAACGCCCCTCATTTGCCACGTTTGACGTACTATTTCCAACTTGATCTTCTTAGAAAGTGCCTTGTTACCTAAAACCTTGTCACGTTGAAACATGGTATAAATATATTGTATAACTTAACTCCTTGAGGGGCTTTAGGATATACTTTATCCCACCTACGATTAATGAAGATTTACACCAGAAAAATTTTATGAAATTTTACTTTTCTAACTTTGGTGGAAAAAAGTCGTAAAATTGCTTTTCCTTAATTCGAAATAAAATTTTTCTAATTTTCCGGTGGGAATTCAGCATTACACAAACGTAATTGATTGCCCCTCAAGGGCTTAAGGGGACGAAGGACCTTAAAAATCAATTTTTATTTTTTTGTAAATTCCTCTTTAAATATTACTCAGAGGTACATTATATGCATTAGGGAAAACATTTATCACAAAAAAAATGTTATTTTTGAGAACAAAGTGGAATTTTACGCATCGTCTTAGAAATGTTCGAAATGCCCCCTGTGCGTTCCATATCAATGAAAATCTCAAATATTTTTTTTATATAAAAGCTTGGTTTATATATAAATAAAACTGTGCATCGAATTTTATGTATTTAAATATAAAGGCATAAAAAAAAATTCAAAATGTTTTGAATTTTTTTCGAAAAAATTTCAAAATTTTTCAATATATTTTTTTTTACCTTTATATTCAAATATATAAAATTCGATACACAGTTTTATTTATATATATAAACCAAACTCTTATAACAAATATTGGGGATTTTGATTGATATGGAACGCGCAGGGGGCATTTCGAAGATTTCTAAGACGACGCGTAAAACTCGATTTTTTTCCTCAAAAATATTTTTTTTTTTTTTTTTTTTTTTTTTTTTGATAAATGCATGCCATAATGCATATAATGTACCCTTGAATAATATTTAAAGTGAAATTTACAAAAAATAAAAAATTGATTTTTAAGGTTTTTAAGGTCTCTTATCCCCTTAAATAATTAAAAAAAAAAATGTTACTTTTTATAAAATAAAAATTTAGTTTTCATTCATATTACACCATCCCAAATTACACAGACAGGGGATATGCAAAAGCAAATTTCAGTATTTGAGACCATTTGAAAATAATTTCTAGACTATTATTTGTGTAATTAAGCTTCCGCTTTTATTTTTCGTAAGAAAATTCCTAAGCGCCACCTATAAGCTTTAAACTATTGTAGCATTTGGGAAGAAGATAACATGCTAAGAATCAAACAATCTAAATGAGACGCCACTGAAACTTTAAACTCTTAAACTAAGAATCTAAACTCTCAAATTCCGTTTCATAGCATCATCTGAAGTATCCTTAACTTATTACATTACAAAGTTAATTCGCAACTAAAACTATTAATTCCTGTTGAACAAATACCTTTTGTGGTGGAACGCTTAAAGATAACTTTGCCCTTACTGAAACTCTATTTATATGCTAATGCAAAGAAATACTATTTCTTCAGAGTATCAGTTACAGAATAAGTTTACCAAACGCTAAAACAGAACATTTAAACTTTATTTGGCTGTTAAAGTAGAAATTTATTTTATCTTATTAACAAAGAAAATTATTTATTATGTACGTTTTAATTATTACATATTTGCCGATACAATATAGATCCGTAATTAATATGTATAATATTGACATCCAAAATAAAACTAAAAATAATTAAATGGCACACATAAAAGTTTTTTGTGTGCCTTTTTTTTAAGAACACAATGAAAAAGAGAAAAAGGAAAAAGAAAGTTTATTTGAAAGAACATTTAATCCTTTCAGGGGTAAGTAATTGTGTTGCTCTAATGTCGAATTCACGCCGGAATGTCCCAAAACTTTTATTGCAAAATAAGAAAAAGCAATTATACGACGATTTTAACCACCAAAGTTAGAAAAGTAAAATTTAGTAAACTTTTTCTGGTTCAAATCTTCATTATTCGTCGGTGTGATAAAATATATCTACCGCCCCTCAAGGGGTTAAAAATAAATTATGTGGTATTATATTGCATAGAATTATTATTTAGTCGGGTATGAAAATTCTCCGTCCCAAATGATTACTAGCTACCACTAAATTTTAATGGTATTTCTCGTCTTATTTTATGACGAAATTTCTGAGATTTAATAAAGCAAGGAATACTATTAAAATTGAGTGGTGAAAATCAACCATTTTGGGACGGAGTAATCTCATCCCTGTTTAGTTTAAGGGGACCGGGTAAGCTCTATCTCAGCCATGTTAAAATACACCAACTTTATGTGCCTTTTCTTCTAGAAATGGTGAAAGATAGAAGTCTAGATTTTTTAGAGTAGTTGAAATAACATGCTTTACATATTTTAACAGACCATTTTCTTTCTAAATGAAACTGAAAATTAATTATTAATTATTTACTGAAAGACATTCTTAAATTAGCATTTTTGGTAAGATTTCACTTCCTAAAATAAATAATTCTCAACAAATCATTGAATCCCTGTGTTAAAGTACGCACTATAACATAATATAAGTATTTAGAAAAATCTGAGTTCTTAAGTTTAATAGCTATTGAAAAGAAGGAACACAAACCTGAAAAATCGAAGTTTTGGGAAAAAGTCAATTAAAGCTATGAAGCAGTGTTTCCAGTGGGCTATTTTTTTTTAATTCTGATTTCTTGATTGGTACCACTTTTTTGAAATAGTAAAATTCGCCTTATTTAATAACACATTATTTAAGGCAAAAACAATGGAAATTTTACCACTTCAGAAAAGAGGTGCCAATCAAGAAATCTGAATTTTTAAAAAAGTAGCCCACTGCTGTGAAGGGCTCTTAGAAAATATGAAAAAATCCAAGAGTTTTTATATATAATGTGTAATACATCGTTGAACAAATAAATGTTTAAACTATTTACAGGGTTCATACAGGGTTGGGAAGAAAAAATCCAAGGAGTACCCAAAAAATCCAAGGAGTCCAAAAAATTTTAAGGATTTGCCTTTTTTTTTTTTTTTTTTTTTTTTTTTTTTTTTGTGCTGCATCGTTATGTGGTATGCACACTCCAATTTTTAATACCCAATTTGGAGAGAAAAACATTTAAAAAACAAATTTTACTCTATTAGAATCTAATTGTTAGTGCTGAAATTGCACAGTATTCACAATATATTGCTTACTGATTTCGTAAGTTTAAATACAAAATCGACAATCTACTTTTTTGACCAATGGTCATGTCACAGGGGTGATTCTGAGTAAAAAAAAAAAAATTCTGAAATTCACAGCAAATCTTCTGAGAAGTTACACCAGAGAGCAACAGAGAGGGGTGGGGTGGGGGGAGGAAATCAACTCCCGACACTATCTGTGTGTTTTCTCCGTGGCTCTTTGATGAAATTTGTGGGTTTTTTCGCGATCTTTTGACGAAATTTGTCGATTTTTCGCGATCTTCTGACTAAATTTTCGGGGGTTTTCGCGATCTTTCGACGAAATTTGTGCGGTTTTTCGCGATCTTTCGACGAAATTTGTGGTTTTTTTCGCGATCTTTCGACGAAGTTTGTGGGTTTTTTCGCGATCTTTTAACGAAATTTGTGGGTTTTTTCGCGATCTTTTAACGAAATTTGTGGATTTTTTTCGCGATCTTTTGACGAAATATGCAGGGATTTTCGCGATTATTTGACGAAATTTGCGTTTTTTCGCGATTATTTGACGAAATTTGAGTTCCCCCCCGCGATCCTTTGACGAAATTGGCGATTTTTCTGCAAACGATGGACAACATTTTTTTTTCGGCGAACATATGTCCGAATTTTTGGATTGGTGACCGACTTTTTAAAATTTTCGGAAATGAATGCCTTACAATTTCGGAAAATTCGGACTAGAATCACACCTAGGTCATATAAATAGAGATTAGTCAAACCCCAAACACTTATTATGTATATCACATACATGATACATGTTAAAGAAAACTTTAAAATAAAAAAAAAAGAATGCTAATGCAACATACAAGAAAAAATATAACAAGTTTTGAATTTATTCTTTTAGAACAGCGGTAATCGCTTTCTTTGGAGGTGAAATTTTGACGAATTCGCATTTTTTTCGCGATTTTCTGGGGGAAATTCGCGTTTCTTTCGCGATCTTCTCGGAGAAATTCGCTTATTTTTTTGGCGACCTTCTGGGAAAATTCACTTTCTTCGCGATCTTTTAATGGAATTCGCGTTTTATTTCGATTGTTTAACGAATCTGATGTTTTTTCGCGATCTTTTGATGGAATCCGCGTGTTTTTCATGCTCCTTTGACGAAATTTCCGTGTTTTTCGCGATTCTTTTTACGAAATTTGAGTGTTTTTCGCGATCCTTTGACGAAATTTGAGTGTTTTACGCGATCCTTTGAGGAAATTCGAGTGTTTTTCGCGATCATTTGAGGAAATTCGAGTGTTTTTCGCGATCTTTTGAGGAAATTTACGTGTTTTTCACGATCTTCTGGGGAAATTCGCATTTTTCGCAATCTTCTAATGGAATTAGCGTTTTATTTCGAACGTTTTTTTTTTCGTGATCTTTTGACGAAAATCGTGTTTTTCGCGATCCTTTGAGGAAATTTGCGTATTTTTCGCAATCTTTTGAGGAAATTCGCATTTTGTGCGATCTTTTGAGGAAATCTGCTTTTTTCTCGATCTTTAACGAAATTCGCGTTTTTTCATGATCCTTTGAGTAAATTCGCGTTTTTTCGCTGTCTTTTAAGAAATTCGCGTCTTTTTAAGAAATCCGAGTTTTCCCGCAAACTGTTGGAGAAATTCGCGTTTTTTCACGATCCTTAGACAAAATTTAAGAATTTTTTTCCGCGATCGATTGACGAAATTTGACGGTATTTTTTGGAACATATTTGCGAAAAACGTGATTTTTCCGAGATTCTTGTCTAAATGCCAAGCATCGATAAAATTTAAAGTAAAGGTCGGCTAACAGTATCGAAAACGGACTTTACGGACCTAATAATTGAAAAACGGGCCTAGTGAGAGCCCTGCTATTAAGATTACCCTACCCAATCAATGTTGTACAACATGCATAATGGTTTTACCGTGCGTTTTTCAATCACAATTTTTTTTTTCCCTCGGCAGCAATATCGCGTGCGTCCGAAGCCGCAATAGAATATAAGGAGTTTCTAAGTAGTGGTTTGCTTATCCAAGTAGTTCTAAGTACTACTTGGGAATGTTTGCATTTCTAAGGAGTTTCCAAGGAGTCTAAGGAGTCTGTGCGAACCCTGTATTTAACAATATAAAAAATGAGAAATCGATTTTTTGGTCGAATTTCGCTTACCCGGTCCCCTTAAAAAGTCTATTTTTGAATAAGTATTAATTTTTCTTCCTTTTATAAAAATTTTCTTTCCCGTGTCGTGCACACTGACGAAGACAAGAACAGGTCTCTCGAAACAGGTCTGTGTAATTTTTACATGTTACTGAAGTATAATTTTTTTACTATTGTTATTAAAGTGACATACTTTTAATATCGTATTGGATATGAAATTTTTTTCACATAGCAAAGTTAACCCATTTGGCATTTCATTTTATCGGACAATATTAATTAATTTAGGCAACATTTTAATATTTATAGGGAATGTAAATGATAAGAAGAAAGATATTAACACGTTCACTGCTGCAAAAAGTAAGAATTTTCACATTTCTTCTTGACAGTCGTTTGCCACAACAAATTCTGAAAGGTAAATTTCGCTTTACTATTACAGCGAAATTTCTGCCAATAAATAAGGCAGTTTTTATTATTTTAAAATAATGGTGAGAAAGTAATATATTAAAGCCACGAATATTAAAGCTACGAGTATACTCTTAGTGTGGCAGTCAACGTGTTAACAATAGTTTTCTTCATACAATTAAATCCTATCATAAGTAATTAATTCAATGATATCCCATGATTGGCAATTATTCTAGGTTGCTCTAGTGATAGCATCCTATTTATGATGAAGTCCTATTATTTTCATATTACTGAATTTAATGTATAGAATGGTATTAAATTTTGTATTCATGCATTTTTGCATAAGCGTGCAACAGCTATTGCACCAAAATATGAATATTCATAAAACTAGTTATAGTACGAACGCACCCGTTTGCCACGTTTGACGTACAATTTCCAACTTGTTCTTCTTAGAGAGGGCCTTGGTTACATAAACCTTCTCACGCCGAAACATGGTATGAACATATTGTATAAGTTAAATATTTCAAAAAAAATTATGTTACGTTTTATAAAATAAAAATGCTGTTTATATTCCTATTACACCACTGTAGCCAAATTATCTCGACAGGGAATATGAAAAAGCAAATTTGAGAATTTGAGATGATTCGAAAATAATTTCTAGAGTATTATTTGTGTAACTAGCTTCCGTTTTTATTTTTCCTGAGATAATTCCTTAGCGTCACCTTAAAACTTTGAACTATTGTAGCATCTGTTAAGAAGATAACACGTTAAGATTCAAACAATCTGATCTGGACTCCACGGAAACTTTACACTATTAAGCTTAGTAACTAAATTCTGAAATTCCGTTTTATAGCACCGTCTGAAGTATCCGTAACTTATTACTTTACAAAGTCAGTTCACAACTAAAACTATTAATTCCTGTTCAACAAATAGTTTTTGTGGTGGTAAGCTTGAAGATAATTTTACCCTTACTGAAACTATATTTATATGTTATTACAAAGAAATACTATTTCTTCAGGGTATCAGTTACAGAGTAAGTACCAAACGCTAAAACAGAACATTTAAACTTTATCTGGCTGTTCAAGAAGAAATTCATTTTATCTTTTTAACAAAGAAATTAATTCACTATGTATATTTGAACGAGTACTTATTTGCCGATACAACATAGATCGGTAATTAATGTGTACAATATTGACTTCTAAAATAAAAACTAAAAATAATTAAATCGTACCCACAAAAGTTTTCTTTAAATGATTGAAAGCCTTTTTTAAGAAGACAATAAAAAAGGGAAAAAGAAAAAAGAAAGTTTATTTGAAAGAACATTTAAAAATAAATTATGTGGTATTATATTACATAGAATTATTTAGTATAAAAAGTCTATTTTCGAAAACGTATTAACTTTTCTTTGGAATAAAACTTTTGTATAAATTTTCTTTCCGCATTTCATGCACTCAGACAAAGACAATCTTACACGCTGTCGAAACGGGTCTGCGTGATTTTTACATTTTATTGAAGTATAATTTTATTACGATTATTATTAAAGTGATATAATTTTAATATCATATTGCATATGTCTTTTCGCTTCGCATAGTAAAGATTAACCCATTTATCATTTAAGGCTAATTCCATACGTACTTGTAGTGTAAGTCACAGGCTGTGATTTTTGGCTACCAGTATTTTAGAACGGAAAATGTCACTTAGTTTATCGGTGATATCTCATTCATTGAATAAGGCGAGAAAACCTTTCGAAAATAACGGTGGCCAACGAGGATTTCAGTTATCCGCTATGTGACTTACACTACCAAAACCCATGGAATTAGCCTTAATTTTATCAGGCCCTATCAATTAACCTTCCGTCTACCAGACGGGTCCATTGGACCCGACATGTACATTCAAAATATTTATTCAAACCAGAAATTTCTTCAAAACAAACTAAATGTATAAATCAGACAATAATAAGTTAAATAAACAAATTAAATAGTTTTAAGTAAAAATTCTGGTGTAGAATGTTTTTATAAAACTTGAGTAAAATTTCCGGTAGTTCTAGGGTTAACTTAGGTAACTTTTTAATATTTACTGGGAATGAAAGTGAAATGCAGAAACAATTCAATTACCATTTATATAATAACACATACAAGCTATACACCAAATATCGATTCACATTGTTTGAGATATTCTGAGAGATAATAATAACCGAATAATTACTTTTTTACAATGTTTTTATTACTTTACTTTTGTGGCGACCGATTTTGGTTCAGTGGATTTCTTAAATTAACTAACACTATCTTAAAATTAAATCAATTGGCACTTACTCAATTAATTCCACGGGATATCAAATTTTCTCTTCTTTTAATTGGAAGACACATATTTACATCTATTATACACTATAATACATTTTATTTACAAAAGCGAAACGCGTTCTTAAAAACAGAATATTCTTTCAACAACACCATCTCGAAGAAAAAACAGAGAGAGTGCGCGCGATGAGCCCAGGAGGGGTTACCTTACATAAACAATAGATCCATTGCTATCCCGTTATCGCCCATTTGGCGTCAAAACATATAATTCTCCACACACTCCCCACCTGGACTCATGAGAGTACATAATGATAAATCAACATAAACATTCTTATAATAAACTTGACCTTAAATGACAACTCAAATGATAAAATAGAAAATTTTCAATCTACAGGCGTTGAAGTATAAAGAATTAAACATAAAATAATAAAGTCATGATCAATATAAATAAATAAAAAAAATGATGCTCTTATAACATGTAGCTACATGAACATATCTGGCCAGATATTTTACCTGAATAAGATTAACTGAATATATATATATATATATATATACATAATATAAACAAATTAAATACCATTATTAATTCAATTATCTTGTCAATTTGAAATAAAGTACAATTATGCATAAATGAAAGATTTTTACTAAATAAACAACAAATTGCAAACACACCCCAAAAAAAAAATATTTCCAACATGAATTTATAAAACAAACACACTTTGATATTCAAACACTAGTAGAAAAAATAAATTTCAAATCAAGTACTGAAATCACTTATCATTCAGATGTCTAGTTCAAAAGGATACAAAAGTTGTATTGGTTTTCTCAGCAGTCCTTTAGCAGTTTTTATTATGCAAGCACGAATAAGTTTATCTCTGCCAATAATGACTTCCTTAACTATTCCTAAGTCCCACAACAGTTTAGATTTAGCAGTACCATCTACTAAAACAACATCGCCAATTTTTAAGTTTTTGTGTCTTTCAGGAGTTTTAAATTCATGAACTGAACTTAAATTCAATAAGTATTGTTCCTTCCACTTAATCCAGTGCTGTTTCAACAACTTACTTTGATATCGTTTTCTCCTTAACAAAGTTTCTTTAGTAGAAATTTTATTTTCTAATTCGGCAAAATGTAGAGGAAAACTGATGATCTCTCTTCCTAGCTGAAGGAAATGGGCCGGGGTAAGTGGCTCTGGCTCGCCGAAATCACTTGTTGTGTAGGTTAGCGGTCTCATATTTATTATGGCTTCTATTTCTGTCAAAATTGTTGCCAATTCTTCAAATGTGATGAGAGCTCTTCCCAAAATTTTTCTTAAGGGTTCTTTTACACTTTTTACGAGCCTTTCGTAAAACCCTCCCCACCATGGGGCACGCTCGACGATAAATTTCCATGTATTACCTTTATTCGATATAAAATCCTGGAGTTCTTGATCTTTAATGATTTTCTCAAATTGTTGTAATTCTTTATCAGCAGCCTTAAAACTCTTTGCATTATCCGAAAAAATCATTTTACAGTTTCCGCGTCTTGAAATAAATCGACGAAAACACAAAAGGAAAGATTTTGTAGTCATATCCCTGGCTGCTTCCAGATGTATTGCTCTTGTTGTGGCACAGGTGAACAGTACAATATA
This sequence comes from Maratus speciosus, assembly GCA_963932465.1. Lineage (NCBI taxonomy): Eukaryota > Metazoa > Arthropoda > Arachnida > Araneae > Salticidae > Maratus > Maratus speciosus. The sequence goes on from OZ010794.1 coordinate 253,373,945, forward strand.
TGACTTTGACGTCTCTTTATTCTCTGTTCTTACGATTATCGGTCCTGCAAAATCCAATCCTATAACGGTAAACGCAGGAGATTCTGATATTCTTTCCTTCGGAAGTTGGCCAGTTAGTTGGTCAGCTGCTTTCGCATTGTATTTTTTACAAGTTAAAAATTTCCTGACACTTTTCCTAATTAATTGTCTTCCTTGAGGAATCCAAAATTTTTTTCGGATTTGTGCAAGTGTCAAAGAAACTCCACTATGCAACATTTTTCTGTGTTCTTGCATAATCAGCAACTCGGTAAATTTTTCATTCTTTGGCAATATGACTGGATTGCTTTCATTTAAACTAAATGAGCCTTCATTAAGTCTGCTTCTGAATCGTAAAATTTTATTTTTATCCAAATATGGACATAACGAATAAATTCTTGAGGTCTTCTTAATGGGATTTCCTTCTTCTAATGACTCAATTTCTTCCTTATAATTTTTCATTTGTACTTCTTTAATTAATAATTCTTCAGCTTCTGTCAATTCTTCAGCAGATAATACACCTTTATGTTTAATTGGACTTCTTAGATTGAAGACAAATCTTTTAATTCTTGCCACTGTTCTAATTGCCTTCAATAAAGAACTAAAACGCTCAATCTCTATAAGTGGTTTCTGTTGTTCTGATGAACAAAGGTTTTGGGAAATTACTTTTCCTTTAGCTTCTAGTTGCTTCATATCTTCATCTACTTCTCTATCTTCCTTGGGCCATAAATTTGAATCCTTAATTAACCATGGAGGCCCTGACCACCATAGATCATCGCTCTCGAGGTCGAGAAGTGAGAGTCCTCTCGTAAGTCGGTCAGCAGGATTTGAGCTACCGGGACAATGTCGCCAGTTCATCGGATTTGTCAAAGTTTGTATTTCCGATACTCTATTGCTGACAAATGGCTTCCAAGTACTAGATGAACTCTTGATCCAGTGAAGTACGATGTTCGAGTCAGTCCAATAGTGTACTTTATTTTCACTTATCTTGAGAATGGACATTACTCGTTTTCCAAGTCTAGCTCCAATCATAGCACCCATTAACTCCAAACGTGGTAAAGTTAACTTTTTTATGGGAGCTAATCTGCTTTTTGATGTAACAAAACTTGTCTTTATGCTATTATTGTTGTTATATCTAAGATAAATAACACTTCCATAGGCTTTAATACTTGCATCACTAAAACAGTGGACTTCTACATTATCAAAACATTCGATGTCCTGGAAATAATACCTTGGGATTTTTATTTTACTAAGATATGGAATCTGTGAGCACCAATTATCCCATTTTTTCTCTAAATGTTCTGGCAATTTCTGGTCCCAATCGATACCGTGTTCCCATGATGATTGAAAAATCATTTTTATTAAAATCGTGAATGGAGATAAAAACCCAATGGGGTCAAAAATTCTCCCAGCCGCTCGAATTACAGTTCTTTTAGACTTTTCCTGACGATGAACAAATTCTAAAAGACTATGATTATCAAATCTAAAAATGTCTTCTTCCGTGTCCCATATTAAGCCTAAGATTTTAAATGGAATTGTATCAGCTGATGTATCAGGGCAAACGTTCATATCTAATGATTTTAAATGTTCCTTTAAAATAGTAGAATTACTTTGCCACTTCCGCAAGGACATATTTGCTTGTTGAAAAATATCTAACGATTCTTTTGAAAATTTTAAAGCTTCACTAACAGTATCTGCTCCTAACAAAAGGTCGTCAACATACATGGAAGATTTAATTTTGGAACAAGTTTCCGGATACGAAGTTGCATACTTTTTCACATGATGCTTAATTACTGCTCCTAACAGGAATGGACTCGAAGTAACGCCAAATAATACGCGGCACATTTTCATAATTATAAAGTTTAATGGAGCATTTTTATCTTGAGGGAGTTCTTCGATCCACAAAAATCGTGTCATATCTCTGTCAGTCTCAGCAAGGCTTATCTGCAAGAATGCCCTTTCAATGTCTGCCACTACGGCAATCTTATTGCTTCGAAATTGTAAAATTAAATCAAATAAATCAGAGTTCAAATTCGGACCTGGAAAGAGTATATCATTTAGAGAAGGTTCAGAAGGAGCGTGAGATGATGCATCGAAAACGATGCGCAGTTTGGTTGTTTGTTTGTCCGTTCGAATCACAGGGTGGTGGGGTAAATAGTATGTCAAATTACCATTGGTCGAATTTATTTCCTGGGGTTCAACAACTTCTACTATTCCCAAAGCCTTATATTCATTAATTATATCTTTATATTCTTTAAACAATGCAGGATTATTCATAAATCGTTTAATTAAACTTTCAATTCTCCTTTTGGCAATTTCATAATTATTAGGAAGATCAAGATTATCATATCTCATAGGTAGTTTAACTTCATATCTGTTGTTCTTAAATTCAATCGAATTTTCAAATTGTTCTAGTATTTGTTTATCACACAAATCTTTGTTCGTATTATCTTCTTGAATTCCCAACCCTTCTATAGTCCAGAATTTTTCAATTTGAACTGAAATTTTATCATCTTTATTATTATCCCAAATAGATATGTACATAGCGCTTACTAAATTATTTCTATTAACTTCCTCTGAGAATTTGCCGTGAAGTGTCCAGCCTAATTTAGTTTCATTCAGAACAAGAGTTGGTGAAATACGTTTATATTTTCCTGTCATAATTGACCAATAGTAATCGCTACCAATCAATAAATCTATTTCATTATCACCATCATCTAATTCATTAGAAACGTCTGATAACTCTATACCCATATTTTTAATTTTTTTATATAACTCAGAACTTGGTGCTCGTATTATATCGGAACAGATTCTTTCCGTTTCTAACGCTTCCAGAGATATTATATTGTCCGAATTATTGTCTTTTAGGAAAATCTTTACTCTATTATGATTATCAACAATAGGTTTCTTTCCAGCAAAGGTATGAATTTTTAATGATTCCTGCCCTGTCACCTCTAAATTTAAACGATTAGATAAATTCTTCCCAATAAATGTTCGCTGCGAAGCGCTATCTAATAATATTCGAACATTAATATTTTGATTCTTTCCAATCATAATTCCTTTCAATGTTTGAAAATAAATATATTCATCTGGATTACAACAAAGTGATGAAACTGTTATTTTTTCATATTTCTTATTTTCCTTTCCCCCCGGTTCACGCTCAGTCGAAAGATGGTCAATTTTATTTTCATTCGATGATCTTTCTTTTTGTTTTTTGTTACAAAGAGAATTTTGATGCGTTCTCGAAAAACAAATTGTGCAACGAATTTCAGTGTTTCTGCAATTCTGTTTTCGGTGGAACCGTTTGTAACATCTAAAACATTTAGCTTGTTTTAATAAAGATTCTTTTCGTTGTTCCAAATTTAACTTACACGAACTTGCGTCGTGTTTTTGAGAGCAAAAGGGGCAAAGGTTTTCAGTAATTGTATTTAATGTGAATGCCGAAGGATTTTTTATTTTTCCTTGGTGAAAGTGTTTGGGAGAATTTTGTTTAAATTTATTTTCATGGGATTTAGTATTCTCAAAACTGATAGAAGTAACATTAATAGCCTTTTCTCGCGCTTCTGTTTCACGTTTCAGAAACAACAATAAATCATTTACACTAACATCCTTTTTATCGCATTGTTCTCTGTGAAATTGTAATACGAGATCATCCGGTATACATTTATAAATAATGGGTAATAATAAGCAACCATATTGGTCTGACTTCACATCAAGCGCTTCGAGACATCGTATTTGTATAGTTATCTCATCAAATAATTTTCTCAAAGAATGTATGTCATTTGATCTTCGTACTGCTTCTAAGTTTAATAATTTGTTAGTGTGCTCGGAAATTAAAACATCTCTTTTCCCAAAACGGTCCTTTAATATATTTATTGCCGTTACATAATTTTCACTTGTTAATGGAAGCCCATTAATAGCGGCAGCTGCTGAATCAGAAATTAAAGATTTTAAGTAAGTAAACTTTTCAATTTGCTGAAGAGCTTCATTTTCGTGAATAGCAACTTTAAACTGAGGCCAAAATTCTTGAAATTCGCAAATGTCGCCTGTAAATTTATTTAACCCTAGAACTACCGAAAATTTTACTCAAGTTTTATAAAAATATTACACATCAGAATTCTTATTTAAAACTATTGAACTTATTTACTTAACTCATTATTGTCTGGTTTACATATTTAGTTTATTTTAAAGAAATTTCTGGTTAGAACAAATATTTCGAATGTACCCATCGGGTCCATTGGACCCGTCTGGTAGACGGAGGGTTAAAGAAATTCGCGGCAATTTCGTATTCGACTTTAATTGACTGTCTGATATGGAGGGCGTAGTTACTTTTGGTTCACTCGTGATAGTTGAATTTATGTTTAAATTTTTCAAATATCTACTGGCTCTAGATTTGCAAGTCACAATAGCTTCCTTATATTCTATCGAAGTTTCTATATCTGTTTCTAAATTATCGGTTTCAATTTCCGATTCAATTGACTCATCCAATTTTTCTAATGTTTATTTGTGTTCAAGTAATGCTTCTAAAGAGTCCTCAACTATTTCCGGTTTGGAATCACTTTCTTTTTTAATTTCACTATCAATCCTTTTTATCAATTTCGTTACTGTGGTTCTAATTGATCCGCGTTTTGCTATGTTTCGTTTTAAAACTTCACTTTGATTCATCTTTATATTCACTCATTCAAAGAATTATGTCTTCCAATATATCGTAAGTTTAAGAGAAATTTTAAATAATTTACCCGTTTAATGAAATGCCAGTAGCGTAGTTATCAATTTATATTCCCGGTCGAATGCACCAGTGTGGCGACCGATTTTGGTTCAGTGGATTTCTTAAATTAACTAACACTATCTTAAAATTAAATCAATTGGCACTTACTCAATTAATTCCACGGGATATCAAATTTTCTCTTCTTTTAATTGGAAGACACATATTTACATCTATTATACACTATAATACATTTTATTTACAAAAGCGAAACGCGTTCTTAAAAACAGAATATTCTTTCAACAACACCATCTCGAAGAAAAAACAGAGAGAGTGCGCGCGATGTGCCCAGGAGGGGTTACCTTACGTAAACAATAGATCCATTGCTATCCCGTTATCGCCCATTTGGCGTCAAAACATATAATTCTCCACACAACTTTTGTACTAAGAAGGGAACCACTTTAGGTGCTGTTCGCACCTAGCATCGACACCTGGTGCATTTTGTAGCCCTATACATAAAAGTTAGAGAACCGATAAAATTTCTTTGTTAAAATTATATTTTGTATACTTTTTTATACTTTTAATTTTTTATTATTACATTTTTATTTGTTTATTTCACGCCAAAAGTGAGTTAAGTCACCAAATATGGCGCTATAATTTATCCGGGGAATAAATGTACAGTACATATTAGAATTATATCAGATTACGAATTATTTGCGAATTGATAGCTTAAGAAACAAGAATTGGGTTTTTTCTTTTTTTTCTATGCAGACGATAAATATATAAATAGTAAATATATTTCTAAAAGCTTTCAAGATTATTGAAAACTATTTTTTAGTGAAATACAAAATAAGCAAACTATTGTCTTTTGAAATCGAATGGAGTAAAGTTTCGAATGCTTAAAATGAAATGTTGGTGTATTAAATGGTTCTTCGGTAAAAGTAGTCATAAATTAAATTCATATTTTTACACAGTTTATAAAAATTACTGAGGCTAATTATGTCGGACAAATATGTATGACATTTGGCTAGGGTTGCCGGAAAGATCTACTTTTCAGAATAATCGCCAACTTTTTTCCCGCCAAAAATGTGAATATAATGTTGCAATTTTTCAAAATCAAATTCCTGCGTTCTTAAAGAAATTTTTAAACTTTTTTCAATATTTTATGCTTATTATTAACTAATTTTTATTTTTAAATTCTTTTCTTTAAAAAACTTCAATGTAAATAGTCCTATAAGTGGTCTCGAAAATTGCATTTTCAGAAAGTTATGCTGCTGTAAAATCAAGAAATATTATTTTAACAGAAAAATTTTATCGATTTTCAAACTTCGTAATATAGAGCTTTAAAATGCACCAGGTCACAATGCTAGGTGCGAGCAGAACCAAAGGTGGTTCCCTCGTAAGTGAAAGTTGTCAAACATCACGTGTTAAAAAGAAAAATTTTGTTAAATAAGAAAATTTCCCCAGTTATATTAACCCCTCAACAGTATTTTTTTTACACAAAAAACTAAAAATAGGGACGAATCACCACTCTTCTGTACTGAAATAAATTGTATAATCCATTTATTATCAGCCAATTACTAAACCAAAAATCCCAAAAAATCTTTCGTAAGCCGTTAGTTTTAGGAATTAACTAAAATTTAAAAAATATAAATTGCTTAAATTTAAAAACAGAAAGTTGCGCTTTTAGTGCCAGAAAACAATGGAATTTCATAAAATTTAAGTATCATAACTCGGTAAGTTTTGTTCTATAAAAAGGAATATTTCTTTCTTGCAAGTCAGAGCATGGATAAAGATTTTCTAAATATAATTTACAGGACGCAGAGACGGAAAAAAATTTAAATTTTGGAACTTTTACAAAAATAACTAGTAAAACGTAAATGGGCTTTAATATTATGGAGAACAGCATTTAACCCTTTCCGGCACAGAAAATTTCTGCTCGTAAAATGACGAAATGATAGACTAATACCAGTATTTACAAGCGAACTTCTTATAAAGTAGAATCTTGCTTTTTTAAAATTTTCATTGTAAAAGCAAAATTTTATTAAAATATTCTTGGTGCCGTTCGTAAGTTTGGAATTAAATTTAGGTAGTCCCGCCGTGGGATCACTGCGCTTGAAAGGGTTAACACTATACAGCGTAGTGCCTAGTCTTGCTAATTGCCCCGCGTAAATCGGAGCCCAAAAATGCTCTGGACACCAGTATTTTCAAATAATTGTCTTCGCCTTATCTAATGGCAGAATTATCTGTGATTAAAAATGGCGAAATAAACTGTCAGAAATTAGAGGTAACCAGAGCCTTTGGAGACTTGATTTACGCGGAATACTGGCAATACTACACTAGTGTGCAATAGTTACTACCATAAGAACACGGCCAGTCGATGTGAACTGCCCTTGAAGTCACAAATGGTCACAAATGTCGTAGTCACTACAATGAACTGAAATGTGATATCTTTCATTCGTCTCATTCTTACTCTGATTTGGTCACTGCACTGAGATGACACTATGACTGCTGCTATTTGACGAGTCACCAGGTTACATTACAATGAAGTTACCTTGTGACTCTCGTGTGACCTTCTTTTTGAGACTCCATTGTAAAGTCATCATGATAGCTTTTTTTTGACGAATTCTCAAGTGACAGAAAAGGAAATAATCTGGTGACTTTTCACAAAGGAACGCAATAATGATTTCACAGTAGTGTCTCGGTCATTTGAAAGTCACCATGTGACTTCATTGTAACATTATTTGGTGACTCATCCTAATGCAATGCTCACGATGACTTCACAATTGAGTCTTCAAATGACAGTCACACGAGAATCACAAGGTGACTTCCTTGTAATGTCACCTCGTGACTCATCACAAAGCAACAATCACAGTGACTTTTCAATGGAGTCACCATATGGCGATCATCTGATATTAATAATGAAACGAATGAAAGATCCCATATTTTGTTTCACCTTAGTGATTTTGACTCTTATAACCATGTGTGACTTGATGGAGATGTCACATCGACTAACTGTGATGTAGGGATAGTACTTATTTGAATTATAATTTTGTTTATTTGTGTACTCGCGTGCTTGAAAATTAACATTTTATGATTGTTGCTTAAGTTTTAAACACCAGTGTAGTAGTGAGGGATATCAATTCAAATTTAACTTTTAATAAGTACATTCAGTTACAAGTAACCAACTACTATATTTAAACAAAAATATCCGTCTTATGTAATCATACTAGCGTGCTAATAAAAAAGGTCAAAACATTTTCTTTAAAGTTTTCTAGTATCTAACCCTAAATCTGAGTATAGAAAACATATTTCCTAAAGAAAAATCCGTGCAGTGTAGGGTTAAAGATATTTTTAATTGAACTATAATTCTATTATTAGCGGTTTACGATTTAGCTATTGGACAAAGATAAGAGGGAACACCGTATAAACTCTCTCTCAAAAGTAACCGGACACTTTCGAATGAAGTCATTTCGCCGAATATTTAGAGAAATACTTGATGACTTGTTCTTGAATTTTGTGGATATAAAGAACATGTTTGATCACATGATTTTTCATTGAAGATTCAGTCATGAAACCAGCAACAAAAGCGTTGAAAAAATGTTGAACTATGCTTTCATGGGTAATCTTTCTTATAGACATTTATTTGACAGATTAAAATTTTGTTGTTCAGCAACAGTATTTATATTCTATTTCTGTATTAGTAGTTTATATCTTGGCATGTTATACGGAGGTTGCTTACTTTACTGAATAGGATTTATATTTAACCCTAGAACTACCGGAAATTTTACTCAAGTTTTATAAAAACATTCTACACCAGAATTTTTACTTAAAACTATTTAATTTGTTTATTTAACTTATTATTGTCTGATTTATACATTTAGTTTGTTTTGAAGAAATTTCTGGTTTGAATAAATATTTTGAATGTACATGTCGGGTCCAATGTACATGTCGGGTCCAATGGACCCGTCTGGTAGACGGAAGGTTAATATGAATTTCCTGTTTAACTACGCTTCTTACTATGCTTGCTACGTGCAAGGTGTGTCTATTAAATTCCAGGACTGTACGTGTAGTTAAAGAATGAAAATGTGTAGAAAGGCGTCATCATGCGGACGTGATAGCGTAACCAATGAGGTTCGAAGGTGGAACAAATGCGCAGTGATTGCGTCAGCATTTCCGGTTTGGAGAAGGTAAACGCAGGTAGTTCATTAGAGCGCGTATCACGGTCGGTGATGGAGCAAAGAGTGAATATCAAATTTTGTTTCAAAACTGGGAAAACGCCGAATGAAACCTACAAGTTACTGAAAATTGCATATGGAGATGCTGCTATGTCCCGCTCCCGTACTTGCAAATGGTATGCATGCTTTCGCGGTGGCAGGGAAAGCACAGAAGATTACCAGCGCAGTGGGCGACCTATCACAAAACGAACAGAAAATGAGATTGCAAAAGTCCACGCTTTGGTGACTACAGATCGCCGAAAGACCCTTAGAATGCTTGCAGACGAGTTAAATATGGAAAAGAACACGGTGCACAAGATTTTGATGGAGAATTTGGGAAAGAGAAAGATTTGTTCGCAGTTTATGCCGGATTTTTTGACAGACGATCAGAAGCAATGCTGAATGGAAGCTTGTGGAGACTTGATCGACACAGCTGACCGAGATTCGACGTTTCTGTAATCGATCGTGACAGGCGACGAATCCTGGTGTTACCAGGACAATTCCGAAACAAAAAGACAGAGTAAAGAATGGAGATCACCATTTTCTTCAATACAGAAACAATTCCGTTCCCAGAAGTCGAAAGTGAAAGTCTTGATGATCGCTTTCTTTGATGCACAAAAACTGATCCATTACGAGTTTGTGCCACCTAATCAAACTGTCAACAAAGAGTTCTACGAAGTTGTTTTGCATCGGTTAGTTAAAAGAGTACACCGTGTGCGAACGAATCTGGATAAAGGCAGCTGGTTTCTACTGCACAACAACGCGAGGCCCCACTGTGCTCTCAATGTGAAGCGCTTTTTGACAAAACATGACATCGTAGAGGTTATTCATCCCCCGTATTTTCCTGATTCGTCACCTCCTGGCTTTTATTTGTTCCCAAAACTCAAGACTGTTCTGAAAGGGCATCGATTTCAGGACGTAGATGACATAAACGAAAACGTAACCGCACAACTTCGAAGCATATCTTCAGAGGACTACGAAGCATGTTTTCAGAATTTGTACCGCCGTGCATAAAAGTGTGTGAGTGCCGGAGGTGATTATTTTGAGGACTATTAAACGCATGTTTGTTTTTAATTATTCATTCCGTTGTATTACGATAAATTTATGATCGAGTTTGAGTTGACGATAAACGAGAATGGAATCCGCGAGAATAAAATCCGACAGTAGTAAAAATACACATCTGTTGGTAAAAGATGAGACGCAAAGCTAACCCTTTAGTGCGCAGCTTTGCATATATGCAAACAACAGTATTTTGAATTTAATAGATTTTTTTTATTCGTATATACCTAATTCACACCAGAAAATTAAAATGGCAATATTTGCTTTAATTAATAATAGACATTCTGTTCTTGAATAAAGTGAAGTTAATCATTAAAACTTTCTGGTGTAGAGTCTGATTCTCTGAATTTCTAAAATTTTAGGACGTATTCTATCATGGGAATTAACAAAATAAAAAATCGCGCATTTAAGGAGTAAAAGCTTTCAAAGTTAGCTACAGAAAAGAAAAGCAAAAGCTCTTGTTGTTTATTGAATAAGCAAAGGACACTATTATTCTTTGGTAATCATCTGTTTAAGTATTAAGCAACTATCTGTACATTTTATGTCCCATTAAATGATTATATTTGTCTTCATATTCGATTGTGAAATATCTTGCGTTAAATTATCAGCCTTTATCCCACAATAACATTACCCTTTTTAATGCTAGATAAAACAAAGCTAATTATATTATTTTAAAAAGGGGTGGTAATGAAACAATTTAAATTTTAAAATTTAGGTGACTGGCAATACGGCAAAATAAAATTTTAACCAACCCCAAAGGGGACACATTTACAGGGCTCGCACCGTTCCTAAAATTTTCACACTTTGCTACCAGTATTTTAAATTAGAATTCTTCGTGGTAGATACTTTTAACATCTATAACAGAATTATAGAATAAAGATTATCGTTTGAATTTAGTGGTAGCAAAGTGCGAAAATTTTAGGAACGCTGCGAGCCCTGCATTTATGCATAATTTGTGTGTGATAGTTAAAAAAAGATACCAATTTTTTTACGTTTTGCCTAATTTACTGACATAACAACTAATTAACATGGAACTATTAATAAATAGGACCTCACATATCCTTAAAATAGTGAAGCTTCAACTGTAACTGCTTTCGCTGAGGTTCATTACCGCCGGGACAAACTTCCACCAATAAATTTAAATAGAAATTTTCTCCTTATTTAAAATCTTTATTAATGCAAATTTCAGTTTTAAATACTGACAATAACAGATAATAATTTTTACTGGAGGAAGTTTATCTCGGCGGTAGTCAGGTTTCACCATATTATGACAACCTAGACAACCTCCTGTCAGTGTCAGTGAAAAAAGTTATGATACCTCAACAAAATACCACCAGAAAAACACATAAAAGTTTTTATATGTATTTAAACATATAAAAATTTTTAACATATCTGTGACAGAATTTTTTCTTGAATAAGGTGCTTAAAATAGATGAAATTTTCTATTGAAATGTACTGGTGGTTATTTACCCCAGCGGTAATCAGAAACAGATGTCCTATGTAAAAAATGAGCCGCCATCTTTTGACAGCCTCCTCAGTTATTTCACTCGCATCTACTGTTGCCAGGTTCACCGCTTAAATTCCCTGGACACCACTAATTTCTTACAGTTTATATCGCCATCTTTAACCCCTTGAGGGGCGGCGTGGTATATTTTATCCCACTTACGATTAATGAAGCTTTGCACCAGAAAAATTTTATTAAATGTTACCTTTCTAACTTTAGTGGAAAAAGTTGCAAAATTGCTTTTCGTTATTTTGCAATAAATCTGTTTGCAGATTCCGGTGTGAATTCGATATTACTTTCCCCTCGAGGAGTTAATCGCAGATAATTCTGCCATTAGATAAGACGAAGGAAATTACTTTAAAATACTGGTGACCAGGGTATTTCGAGCCGTCCGGTACCGTGTCAAACTATCCAATATGAAAACAGTGTTGCCAGTGGGCTACTTTTTAGGATTTCGTTCATCTGACGAAACCCAATTCGTCTCACTCCTCTGTCTTTCTGTCTGTCTGTCACAGAGCCCGTTCTCAGAAACTATATATATTGGAGACTTCAAATTTTGGATACTTATAGCTGAACACCTCATATCAAACGACAAATCATAAAATTTTGAAAAAGTCTTATATTTACCCCTCTGGTCTCTAACTTGTGTATTTTAAGCTTTTTTTTATCTAACTGAGCCCCGAATTAAGTTGAAGACTTGAAATTTTGAATACTTCTAGCTTAACACTTACGATCACACGAAATATCATAAAAATTTCAAAAAGTCTTATATTTACCCCTCCAGTATCAAACATGTGTATTTTAAGCAATTTTTCTGACCTCCACCATTTTCACACGGGTGTCACTTTTCTGACTTTTGCCGACACCCCTTTGACCACTCTTTCATATTATGCACCATAGCCTGACATATTTTAGTTCCACTTTTTACCGCCAGGTGGCGTCTAACTATCTCGGGTGCTATGGGCCCGAACCACTCGACTAATATATGTACGGATATGTTGTAAAACGGACTGTCGTTCGGATAGATGTTTTTTTAGAATAGTGTGCGCCCCCTGTGATTTTCCTAAACGATAAAGTGTTTTGAAAGGAATATTAAACGGAACCCTCTGTGCGATCTGTGATCACACTTATCCACTTGTTTTATATTCAGATTTCTTTATTGGCACCACCTATCTGAAATGGTAAAATTCCCCTTGTTTTCGCCTTACTTAATATGTCATTAATTAAGGCAAATTTTACTATTTCAAAAAAGTGGTGCCAATCAAGAAATTTGAATTTTAAAAAAGTAGTCCACTGGCAATTCTGTTTTCATACTGGATTTTTTGGCATGGCACCGACGATGTCTCCTTCTATTTATTCTTAACTCCATTGTAACTAAGGAATGCTTCTCGTACTGTTTAGCATTTTATAGAATTATTAGCGTCTCGTAAGAAAGTTCACGATTACTTTATAATCGGTACATATTTTAGTAAAATAAATTTCTTCTAGTTACAATCGTTGAACATTCCTCTACTAAATAAGTTCAAATATAATATACGTAATTTCTGGTAGTAAAGTGATGTTTCAAATGAAAATCAAATTTCAAATTAATTGCTTAAAAGGCGCAAAGGCCTACCTAGTAAAAAAGATCCCATCCCGGGGCTCGAACCCGGGCCATCAGTATAGCACACTGACATTCTACCGAATAAACCACATGGAATGACACACAGACTGGAACTTCTCACTATTACATGTTGGCAAGGCCTAATAATTTCATAATCATTATGAAATATTTTTCCGTGAGCCACCGAAATGGGGTAAACAGGAAACATAATTAAATCCAGCAGCGATTGAAGCTATATTAATACTTGGAATTTTTTCTATAGAGAAACTTTCGCCTTGCATACAATATTTCAAATGAAAATCAAATTTCAAATTAATTGTTTAAAAGGCGCAAAGGCCAACCTAGTGAAAAAGATTCTATGGAAAAGAAATCTGTGTAAAAGTTTCCAATAGTAAAGTGATGTGTTTTCCGTTTTCTTTTGCAACGCTGTGTTGAGTTGAGTTGGGTTGATTGTTGACGGCCGATTATCTACTCGAAGGATATAGGCCCTTGGGGGGAGTGCCCTTCGTGGGGGTCTTTCTAAGGGACCCTAACCCATATTTACGCATGGAAAATCCAAGGCTTCGAAGAAAACCACGAAAACTCCGAAACGGTTAGGACGACGGGCGCGATTGGGTTTGAACCCAGCACCTCCCGTCTGCCAGCTTCGAGAGCAGAACCTCTCAGCCACTTTGCAACGCTGTGATATGCCGATATGTTGGACTCGATCGTGTGCCCTACAAAAATTCAAAATATTAGTATGACCCTTCATCAAACATTTTAGAGACCTTTGACCACATTAGTACCTTCGTCACATAAGCTTCAATTTAATAAAAACATTTTCAAGCGTTTTTAATTAATCTTCAATAAATATATTTTTCGGAAATCATTTAATGGATCCAATAAAATAATACTTTGAATAAAACTGTGATGTTTTCAAGAAAAAAGTGTTATTTCTAAATTATATATAATCCTATTTCTGTATATTTATTGACATTCATTTATGATTCTGTAAGATTAATAGTCATTACAAAAAACATTTGCCAATAAAGACAAATTACTTTTCAAATAAATTACAGTTTGGAATAGTTTAGTAAAAAATTAGGTTGTTATTACCTGTTTATTTACACAGGTACATTCTATGCAAGAACATAATTACATAAGCCAAATACTGAATGAAAGAGTCAAGCAAATAAATTCTGTTTATATGCTGATGAAATGGGCAACACCTCAGATATCTGATGTTGGAAGTTCGGACAAGCGTACGATTAGTTAATTATGCTACACTTTCTTAGGCACGAACTTTCTTAATCAAAACTTTAAGAAAGTAGTCAGAATATTGCATTATCTTATTAGAGAATTGTATCTGCAGTTGAATACAAATATTTATGAGCAGAACAAATGTATTACAAATGAAAAAGAAAGAAATAATCTTAATCGTAAAATATTGTTTCTGGTTGTAAGTTTAAATAATTAGTAGCTTTAAATACATATATAATAAACTAATTTTGAATATAGTTCTTGCAGCATATTTTAATAAGTAATATAAAAAAACACGTTTTGCAGAATTTTCCATTTTAATAATTATGGAAATTTTTGATTCAGTTATCTATACCGTCAGATCAACACTAATTATATATTATTTTTAACGACTTTATCTGATGTTCATTCTTTTCTGAAATTATCCCTTTCAGGGGCAAAATAAGTCTATTCTGAAATGTTGAAATGATTGAATGTAACCAAAATTAATGAACAACATTACTTGAATACAAATAAATTATTTTCTTCACATACCATATAACAGAAAAATTTTCTTTAAAAGTCCGCGGTGCAAATGGCAGTTTCGAATTTAAATTAAATGGTATATAATTGGTATACCGCTGCCTTTCAATGGGTTAATAAAGGAGTTACGTTAAAAATTAACTTAAACAAAATTTAAAACCAGTAAAATCCTGTGGGTTTTAAGAGTTTCAAAAATTATTATACTATGCAGTGTTGCCAGCTCGAATTTTTTTTTTTAATTCTGATTTCTTAATTCCCACCACTTTTTTAAAATAAAAATATTCGCTTTATTAAGTAACAGATTAAATAATGGGAAAATGAGGCCAATTATACTATTTTGGAAAAAGTGGTGTGAATCAAGAAATCTGAATTTTTAAAAAAGTAACGAACTGGCAACATTGAAACGGTGTATTAAGTTTTTGATAAATTTTAATTTTTTTTCCTTTAGATCCACAAAACACAAAATGGACACATCCAAACAGCCAACAACAACAAAAAAATAATAATAATAAATAAACCTGTGTATATAAATTTAAATATTCCTGTACTTTAACTTTATTTTCACTTCTATGCATGCAATTGCCAAGTGGTAACCTTATATTAAGAACTACGATATTTGTTTGTCATTACTTATACAAAATGGCAATCATAATATTTAATCTAACAATTTCTGTCATTAAGCAAAGTACTGAATATTAATTTTCGTAAATAGTGGTACTCCTCAAATTCGAAGTTTTTAAACCTTTGCGCCCGGCGTCTCTTACACAAATTTAATTTGATCGGCACCACTTTTTTAAAAGAAGCTTCGTTCAAGTACTCAATTTCAAAAATGCTCTTATTAAATAAGGTACATTTTATTTTCCTTTATTACTGGTGCCAAAAACAAATTTTGCCAAGAAAGATTATGTCTCCGCAGCGGAGCCCACGAGTGCAAAGGGTTAACATTTGAAGACCGCTGAAGTAGAGATTGCTTTGATGCCTATAGCAACTTTGGCTGTCGCCTCAAATGATCTTTATTTATACACGGACACAGATGTCACGAACCAGATATCCCAAATTTATTTCTTATATACCTTTAAACTCACAATCACATTCATGTCTCACTCTAGGATTCGAACCCAGACTTCCAGCGTGGCAGCAGCCTCCGTTTACTGACTACGCCTCCGGCCGACAAATTAGAAGTTTTAGCAGGTATTTAGTATGAATTATGTATTTAGTATGTAATTATGAAACATTAATACTTTATTAATTCATGGAAATATTTCAGAGAAAAACATTCACCTTGCATACAATATTTTAAATAAAAATCAAATTTCAAATTAATTGCTTAATAGGCGCAAAGGCCAACCCAGTGAAAAAGATTTCATGCCGGGACTCGACATCCCGGCGTGGAATCTTTTTCACTGGGTTGGCCTTTGCGCCTATTAGGCAATTAATTTGAAATTTGATTTTCTTTTGAAACATTGTATGCAAGGCGAGTGTTTCTCTCAGAAAATAATTCCATGAATTAATATAGTTTCAATCGATGCTGGATTTAATTGTGCTTCGTGTTTGCCCATGTCGGTGGCTCACGTAAATATATTCCATCTTGTGCTGCGTTGCCAACCTGCCAACCTGCAACAGTGAGAAGTTCCAAGCTGGGTATCGTTCCATGTGGTTTAGTCGGTAATACGTCAGTGCGCTATACTAATGGTCCGGGTTCGAGTCCCGGCATGGAATCTTTTTCACTGGGTTGGCCTTCGCGCCTATTAGGCAATTAATTTGAAATTTGATTTTCTTTTGAAACATTGTATGAAAGGCGAATGTTTCTCTCAGAAAAAAATTCCATGAATTAATATAGTTTCAATCGATGCTGGATTTAATTGTGCTTCGTGTTTGCCCATGTCGGTGGCTCACGTAAATATATTCCATCTTGTGCTGCGTTTGTACCCTTGCCAACCTGCAACAGTGAGAACTTCCAGGCTGGGTATCGTTCCATGTAGTTTAGTCGGTAGTACGTCAGTGCGCTATACTAATGGCCCGGGTTCGAGTCCCGGCATGGAATCTTTTTCACTGGGTTGGCCTTTGCGCGAATCAAGCAATTAATTTAAAATTTGATTCTCATTTGAAACATTAATACTTGTTTGAAATATATTTTTCAATAAATGTTAGCAAATTTTCATTTATATTTTATGAAGTTGAATGCAAAATATCAATATACAAATATATAGTTTTAGGTATACTAATAACATTTAGGCTGCCATTGTCTCTTTACTAGAATCCGTAAATTGTATTCAAGAACTTATTTACGTGATGAACAGTTACTGAAATACTCAAGTGAATAATTTCTATTTATATGCTGATGGAATGGGCAGCACATGAGATGCTCGATGTTGGAAGTTGGAATCGCTAAATTATGCTAAATTATTAATAACAACCAATTATCAATATTTATTAGCAGAAAATCTGTAATATAACAAACACCTAATGAACTCATTATTTAGAAAATCTAAACGTGTTGTTTTTCCTATTAGTTAATTTAAATAACTAGCAGTTTTAAATAGATGCATAAATAATTAATTTCGAATGTAGCAATTTCAAAATATTTTAGTAAGTAATATTTTTAAAACTAAAAAAAAAATGTTTATAACATTTTGCATTTTAATTAATACCTAAAACTTTGGCACAATAAATCGTAACAAAAGTTATGTAAAATAATACTTTAAAACAAACTTAAACAACCTACAGCAAAAATTATTTAAATTGTGTTACATTCAAATTTATTTACATACATATATTTATACACAAACACACACACACGCACATATATCTCTATATAATAAAAGGCAGTGTAACGCATCCGGGGCGAATCCATCAATCTTACCCGTCTCCAAGGAAGAGACTCAAGGGTGAAAGGTTCCATTCTCCCATTGGTTGACAAGAAACAAGAATCCCGCGATTACTGCTCAAGGTTACAAGTCCTGATAATTGAGCAGTGGTAGACACTTCTTCCTAACAAATCAGAAGCATATCGCTTTTCACCACCAACATAAATCGCCAAGTGTCACTTGAGATTATTTAAAGTATTAAGTTGCAATCGTATTAAATTTTCTTTGCGACATGTAAGGAATTTAAATTTATTGCATATTTATTAAATTTTTGTTTTATTAAGAAATCTTAATTTTCTTATAGTACATTATTCGGAAAACCTGGTTTACCCAGAAATATTGTAACTGCTAATTGTGTGTTTATTAGAACATGAAGTAGCCGACCTTTGCTCATCTAAACGCTACCATATTGTCAATTATTTTTTATTTTTTTTTTTATCAGTTTTTCAAATTTTAAGTGAAAAACACAATTTTTACCTACCGTCCTAGGACGGGCATTTACACTAGTATATATATATATATATGTGCGTGAGTTTCAAAACAAGATCGCAGGCGAAAACGCTATCGGGGGGTTACCCCATGTTAAAAAAGAAGAAAAAAAAAAGAAAAAAAACCTCTTTTCAGAGACCATACATATAAACTCAACTCCTTAAAAAGCACCGGTATATTATATATATGCCACTTAAATTAATTCGCAAATGCCACACTGGCAACAGAATTTATCAATTAAATTTTGGTTTGACAATGTACGAGAAAAGAAAAAAAAAAAAAAAAAAAAAAAAAAAAAAAAAAAAAAAAAGCTTTTACTTACTTTCATATAAATTTGTTCATAAATACTGGTGTCATTCAATCATTTTAACAACAGATGTACTTTGCCCCTGAGAGGGTTGTTTATGAAACTACTTAATTTTAATTTCCAAACGCCACAATGGCTCCTGAATTTTGCTAAAATCTTTTCCATTTAACATGTATGTGAAATATAGCCTTTTTCTCATTTACAAATCAATTTGTTCGTAAATTCTGGTGCCAGTCATTTATTTCAACATTTTTGTACTAAAAGTACTTTACCTCTGAAAGGGTTAAACAAATGAAATTGCTATAAATTTATAGATTACCAAAACCGACCAACAATGCTGAGAGTATAATAATAAAAAGAAATATTATTCAAAATTTTCTGGTGTGAATTAGGAATTTATGAGTAGAGATTAAGCCGGATTTCGTAACATTGCTTATCAAGAATTAATTCACTTTTATTACTTTCGGAATCGCGGAAATCCATTTTCAAAATGTATAATATTATTTTTTTAAAAGCAATAGATAAGACAAGCGTGTAAAGTCAGAGAATGTACTATTTCCCATCTGTTGATGATGCAATTGATAATACGGGGTTCGTACGGGTGCTTGAATTACCAGCAGTGTTGCCAGATGGGCTACTTTTTTAAAATTCAGTTTCTTGATTGGCACCATTTTTTTTTTTTTGAATTGGTAAAATACCGCTTATTTATTGACATATTAATTAAGGCGAAAACAAAGGAAATTTTACCGTTTCAAAAAAGTGGTGACAATCAAGAAATCTGAATTTTAAAAAAGTAGCCCACTGGCAACACTGATTTCCAGGGTAAGAAATTCTTCGGTACCAGTATTTTCTTAAGGAAGATTTCTCCTGAAATAAGGCGAAATTCCGACCGTTTAAACTAGATTTATTTTTCTATAAAAAAATTCTGATATTGGGTTTTGAAAATAACGGTACCCATACGAACCCTGATAGTGTAGTCTCCGGAATTCAACGTTTATTCTATCCAGGACTGAGATTACAGTCTACTACTTTCAACATTTATTCTATTCAGGACTGTCATCACAGTTTCCCGCCTGCAAAAGGTTAAATAAAATTATGATATTTCGCAGCCAATGTATTCATATCTCAGTCTCATGTAATCTTATTTCCATATATTTATTTCTTGTTATCTATCATTCTGTAAGATTAATACTTATTCCAAATATATTTTCCAATAACTATGGCTACATTTTGAAATTATCTGTCAGATATATTAATAAAAGTAGATTGTCCTTCATTGTTCGAGATGAACAAGGAATAAAGGACACTAGCATAGCTGCAAACTTGTACGGATTTTTCTCACCACTAAAATTCACCGAAATGTAAGAATTTCTTAACGATGAAAGAAGTCAAATATTTTTATTAAATTTTAGTGGTACCAAAAACCGTACAAGTTGGCAGCTTTGCACTAGTGAAGAAATTTTCTTTATATGCTATCAGGACCAGGGTCGCCAGTTTGGCCTTTTTTTCATTCCGAAATTTCGCATTTACACCAAAAATTACCTAATATGTTTTACGTGTTGTTTATGGACAGGCATTTTATTAGGAATTAAATTAGAAATTCTTCTTTAAAAATTTCCTGTGTGAATTCGAAATTCTTTTCCTTAAAGTAGAGGCCAAACTGGCATGCCTGATCAGAACTGTGATTATAGTATCCCGCCTGTAAAGTGTTAAATAAAATGTATGATATTTTTCAGCCAATTTATTCCTAAACAAGTCTTATGTAATCGTATTTTCACATGTTTATTTTCTGTTATCTATCGTTCTGTAAGTTTAATATTTATTCCAAATATATTTTCCAATAAATACGGATAATTTTGATATTATCTTTCAGATATGGTAATGAAAATATGTTGTCATTTATTGTCTCATCCCTTGAACTCGTAAAATCTGTTCAAGAACATAATTTCGGGATGAACAACGAATAAAAGACTAAAGTGAATAAATTATGTTTATATGCTAATGGAACGAACAGCACCTCAAATATCTGATATTGGAAGTTCCGATAAAAGAAATATTATTTAATTATGCCATAGCTTCTTAACCCCTTCGGAACAGGCGGCTTTTACACAAATTTTATTCGGTTGGCACCACTTTTACTTAAACCCTTAACCTACAATGACGGCTATAGCCTGCGTGCGTTGGTCGAGCCAAATGTAAATTCTTCTTACCACTAAAATTTCACAGTAAATATAGTTTAATTTAGTCATCAAATTCCATGATTAAACAAGGCGAAAATCTCTATTAAACTTTAGTGGTAGCTATGGATTTGCCAAACCGTGGAGCTGTTGAGACGTAAATCGTAGGTTAAGGGGTTAAACAATCAAGAAAATGCTCTAACTAAAGAAAGCAAATATTACTTTTTTTTTTTTTTTTTACTGGTGCATAAAAGAAATTCTGTATGCATTTTTTCGGGGTGCATATATGCACCAATGGTCCCGAATGGGTTAAGCACGAACTTTTCTAATCAAAATTTTAAGTAAACAGAGCTAGAGTTAGTTATCTTATTAGAAAATTGCATCGTAAGTTATATGGAAAGATTTATTCGAAGAATTACTGGAACATAAGAACACGTATTGAACTTGTTATTTAGAGAATGAAAACACTGCTTATCAGCAATAATTTCACTTTCATTACCATCGGAATTGCGCAAAGACATTTTCAAAATGTGTAATGTTATAGAAAATGCAATACAATAATAAAAAAAGTCCGGTAAAGTCCTAAAATGTAGTATCACACGTCTGTTGATCATGCAATTGATATTACTATCTACCGATTTCCATGTTTATTCTATTCGGGATTGAGATTACAGTTTGCTGTTTACAACGTTTAGTCCAGGGTTGTCAAATTGTGGCCTGCCGGATACCACTAATATTTTAAAGAAATTGTTGGCTTCTTCGGGGAGATTCGAAGATTAGATAAGTCAGTTATTTCAGTAAAATTTTAGTGGTATCCTGCGGACCACAATTTGACACCCCTGGTTTAATCTATTCAGGACTGTGATCACAGTCTCCCACCTCCAATGTGTTAAATAAAATTTATAATATTTTTCAGCGTTTTAATTTCTATTTTTTTAAGTCTCATGTAATCTTATTTCCATATTTTTATTTCCTGTTATTTATCATTCTGTAAGATTAATACTTATTCAATATATATTTTCCAATAAATATGGCTAAATTTTGGTATTATCTTTCAGATATATTAATGAAAATATATTGTCATTCATTGTTTCATCCCTTGGACCCGTAAAATCTGTTCAAGAACTTAATTTTGTGATGAACAGCGAATAAAAGACTCAAGTGGATAAATTGTGTTTAGATGCTAATGGAATGGATAACACCTCAAATATCTGATATTGGAAATTCAAACAAGAGTAGTATTATTTAATTATACCATAGATTCTTAAGCACGGACTTTTCTAATCAAAACTTCAAATAAACACAGCTAGAGTTAGTCATCTTATTAGAAATTGCATCATAAGTTAAACAGAAATATTTATTCGGAGAATTACTGGAATATAAAGAACACGTGTTCAACTCATTATTTAAAGAATGGAAACCCTTCCGTAATGTTATAGAAAATGCAATAAAATTTAAAAAAAGTCCGTTAAATTCCCAAAATGTAGTATCTCGCATCTGTTGATCATGCAATTGATATTACAATCTCTCGATTTCCACTTTTATTCTACTCAGGACTGAGATTAGTCTGCTGCTTTCAACGTTTAATCTATCCAGGACTGTGATCACAGTCTCCCACTTCCAAAGAATTAATAAAAATTTATGATATTTTTCAGCCTTTTAAGTCCTATTTTTCTAAGTCTCATGCAACCTTATTTCCATACACTTCTTTCCTGTTACCTATCATTCTGTAAGATTTATACTTTGCTGTCCAAGCCCGACGGGATAATTTTTCTTTGCAAAATTTGCTTTCGGCACCAGTAAAAAAGGAAAATAAAATTTGCCTTATTTAATTAGAGCATTTTTAAAATTGTGTAATTGAAGGTAACTTTTTTTAAAAAAGTGGTGCCGAAAGAATAAAATTTGTGTAAGAGTCTCAGACCTCAAAGAGTTAATTACTTATTCCAAATATATTTTCAATAAATACTCGTATGGCTAGATTTATATTTTCCAATAAATATGCCTCGTAAAATCTATTCAAGAACATAATTTCGTGATGAACAGTGAATAAAAGACTCAAGTAGATAAATTCTGTTTATATGCTAATGGAATGGACAGCACCTCAAATATCTGATATTGGACGTTCAGACAAGATTAAGATTATTTAATTATGGTACAGATTCTTAAGCACGAACTTTTCCGATCAAAACTTTAAGTAAACAGTCAGAGTTGGAGTTAGTTGTCTTATTAGAAAATTGCATCCTAAGTTATATAGAAATATTTATACGCTGAATTACGGGAATAAAAGGAAAGTTGTTGAACTTATTATTTAGAGAATGGAAACTAAAAAATTTTTCTTTCTGCTATTTTATATCAAGGAATTCAGGACGTCAGAGACTCATCACAAGGAAAAGACAACCTATAACGCTAGAGATAAAACACTGAAGAACAAAATGTCTTTTGAAAAATAAGATTGTTAAAAGAACCAAGACAATACAAATCTTGAAAATAGATTAAGAATAAGATCGTAATTCACAAAAGCCAGTTTTTGTGTAAACTTTAATTTCTGCAGTGTTCACATCCGCCCACCATGACTTCGCAGCGTTATGCAGTGCCGAATCCACTCAACTAAACATCAATTAGCAACCGGCTGACTACGGGAAAGCAACGGTGGCAACAAAAAGCACTGCAACCTTGACTTAGCGAAGGTTTGTTACTGATCTCCGCCATATAAAGATCAGGTAAATATTCGCTCTGTTGCCAGGTATCAACCTATTCAGCTGGGCCCCGGCAGGAAGGGACCTGGTCAGCGGTCTAAAAAAAAGAAATGCAGACAGCTATTATCTGGATATTACTGGACAAAGTCCCAGCGTCTTATTTATTTATTTACTTATTTATTTTGTATTTTCTACCACTATTTCCATGCTATTAACATTTTGGTAGATATCGTCAACAATTTCAATAGGAAGCTACTGCTAAGAATATATTTAGCAAATAAGGGTGGCAAATACATAAAAAATAAAAGAGCTCCACTCTACTATATCTTATACTATAATACGAGCAAAAATTGTGTGTGTGTGTGTGTGTGCGTAAATTTTATCTTCAAAACGGCGATTTTGACTAAATTTTGCACTCTACCGTTTTCAGGCACGAAAAGACCATTGGGCTGGGTCACATATTCGAGAAAATTTGATTAGTGGGTCATTTTGTGTCAGTATCGGTCAAATTAATTATAACTAGAAAACGGCTCAATCGATTCTGACTAAATTTTGTAGCCAAACCGAATTACGGTACGATAAGACTATTGGGTTGGGTCACACTTTCAAGAAATTTCAATTAGTGGGTCATTTTTGGGTCACTGCGGATCAAGCTAATTTTATCTAAAAAACGGCTCAAACGATTTTCACTAAACTCTATATTCTACAGTTTTGGATTACGAGAAGACCATTGGGCTAAATCATGTGTTCCAGAAAATTTGATTAGTGGGTCATTTTGGGTCACTGTGGGTCAAGCTAAGTTTATCTAGAAAACGGTTCAATCAATTTTGACTAAATTTTGTATCCAACCGGTTTCGTGTACGACAAGACTATTGGGTTATATCACATGCTCGAGAAATTTCAATTAGTGGGTCATTTTTGAGTCATTGCGGGTCAAGCTAATTTTATCTAAAAAACGGCTCAAACGATTTTCACTAAACTCTGTGTTCTACAGTTTTGGATTACGAGAAGATCATTGGACTACGTCAAAAGTTCGATAAAATTCAATGGGTCATTTTTGGGTCACTGTGGGTCAAGCTAATTTTATCTAGAAAACGGTTCCAACGATTTTGACTAAATTTTGTATTCTATCGTTTTTCGGGCTCGAAAAGACTATTGGGCTAGGTCGTATGTTCAAGAAAATTCGATTAAAGGACCATTTTGGGTCACAATGGGTCAAGGTCAAGCTAATTGTATCTAAAAAACGGTTCGAAACATTTTGACAAAATTTTGTATTATACCGTTTTCGGGCATAAGACCATCGGGCTATTTCGGATGGCCAAGAAAATTCAATCAGTGGGTCATTTTGTGTCCTAATGGATCAGTTTCAAGGTAACTGTATCTAAAAAACGGCTCAAACGATTTTGATAAAACTTTGTACTGTACCGTTTCTGGGCACGATAAAGCCATTGGTCTAGGTCGCATACACAAGAAAATTATATTAGTGGGTCATTTTGGGTAATAATGAGTCAGGGTCAAACTACATGTATCGCAAAAATGATTAAACAATTTTGACAATTTTTTTTTACTATACCGTTTCGCACTACGTGAAGACCATTGGAATAGGTCACATGTTCGATAAATTTCGATTAGTAGGTCATTTTAGGATCAACGTGGGTCAAGCTAATTTTATCTAGAAAATGACTAACGATTTTAACTAAATTTTGTATTCCATCGTTTTCGGGAGAGCATTGGGTTAGGTCGTATGTTCGAAAATAACCGATTAGTAGGACATTTTGCGTCACTATGGCTCAAGCTAATTGATCTAAAACAGCAAGAATGATTCAGTGGGAATAATATATCTAGATAAACACAAGGCTCATTCTGGCCGAGTTTAGCTCGGTCATTCCTGCTAGTCTATATTATAAAGTAAAATCATGTCCGTGAGTGTCTTGTAATGTCATAATGAAGATGGCAACACCTGACCAATAAATTTCATCTTTGCTGTAAGTTTTTAAACTTATAAACAATGTACAATTTTAATTTTTACGTTATCGAGTACAGATTTTTTTTTATGTAATTTGTTTGAAAACTGTATCTCAATTTATTATTTTTTATGGTTAAAAAAAAAAATTCAAGTAAATATATTTTCAAATCTAACTCTGTTGCATGCAGCTCGATTACGAAAGATTAACTGCATTTAAAACAACAGAAATTCTTTCTTTTTAATATCACATAACAAAATTAAAACTTTATCAAAAAACAAATAAAACACAACTTCAACAGACGTGTAGTAGAACTATGCGCTTAAACCAGTGAAATTATCATTGTTGTACATAGCAAAATATATGGCGATTTCTTCCGCTATTTTAACGATTTGCATGTGGCTAAAATGGCTTTAATATATAATTTTTTTAAATAATAAATTTTAAAATTTTATTTGAATTCATAATTGATATTTTTCATATAAAAAAGTTTTTTGGTGTTTCTAGTGAGCAACCTAAAAGAAAATATGTTAAACGTAAAAAAATATATTAGACTTTCCAGTTAATAAGATTATCACCCGGGACTCCTTGCTTGCATTCGATAATAAATTTTAAAAAATAGCATAAAAGTTTTGCATAAGATTAATAAGAAGTTTTAATTTTAGTTAATAAGTTTAAATTTTAATTAATATTTTTAATTTTATTAGAATACGTAATTGATATTTTTCATATAAAAATGCTTTTCGGTGTTTACAGTGAGCAATCTAAAAATATATATTAAATGTAAAAAATATATTAGATTTTTTAATTAATCAGACGGTTTTTACCTATATTCTATTACCCTTGGTTGCATCACTGAACCCATTGAGGGGCAAGCAATTGCGTTTGTGTAATGCTGAATTCCCACCGGAAATTTAGGGAAAAAAATTTCAAAATAAGGAAAAGCAATTTTACGACCTTTTTTTCCACCAATGTTAGAAAAGTAAAATTTCACAAAAATTTTTCTGGTGCAAATCGTCAGTAATCGTAGATGGGATAAAATATATCCCACCGCCCCTCAAGGGGTTAACTTAAAAGAATTTCATAAAAGTTTTGCTTAAAGTTAATAAAATAGGGTTTTTTTTTTTTAAATTTAAATGTTGAAACTAACAATAAAGAAAAAATCTCTTTGAATTTCCGAGAAGTATGGCATCAGTATTTCAGATTAGAAATTTTCTACTTAATATTTAAATCCCAGAATTTCAATCTCTATTTTAATCGCAGAATTTTTAATACTTTTCTGCGCTTAAATAAAGCAAATAATTCCATTAAAAAAGTGGTAGAAATGTGCACACCTTGTAATGATATGCTAGCTGCGAACAATCCTTGGAATTTCAACTAAGTATCACACCGCCTGTTTCAGATCAGAAATTTTCTGTTTAATATTTGAATCACAGAATTTATAATCGCTTTACATAATCTTTCAATCTGTAATATTTTTCTACGCCTTGTGATAATATGCGAGTTGCGTACAATCCTTATAATTTCCAATGAGTATGACACCACTATTTCAGATTAGAAATTTTCTATTTGATATTTGAATCACAGAATTTATAATAACTTTACTTAATCGTTGAATTCGTAATGCTTTTCTGCGATTAAATAAGTCCAAATACTTTATCAAAAAAGAGTGGTATAGCTGTACGCAACCTGGATATGAGATTAGATTCATTAATAATTAAATTATTTTCAATCTTTTTTTTTCTTTTTTTACAAATTACTATGCATGTTATCGTCATACGTAATTTACTAATTTTACACTACTGTGCGAATTAATTGGGACAAACACAAAAATTTTCAGAAATGTTGTTTAATTGGTATATATTAACTTACATGCACTGAATAGCAATCTCATACGAAATATGTCCTCCTCTATCTTGAATGAGGTCCTTTACACTCTTTGGCATGGATTCCATTAAATTAGAACATATATTTTTGATTTCGTCATCACGAAACTAAACTTTTATAACATTCTCAATCATACTTTTGTTTGTTGAGCAATCCATTTTACTGACACGTCTCATTTCAATGCTCCACAAATTTTCGATGGGATTTAAATCTGGAGAATTACCAGGCCAATCCAAAACCGTTAATTTCTGTTCTTGAAAAGATTTCTTTGCTAGTTTAGAATTATGGCATGGGGCAAGATCTTGTTGAAAGATGCCGACACTACCAGCGAACGTTTGCATCATAGGCACAATTTTTCTTTCTAGTACAGAGATGTATTTTTTGGAGTTTATGATCCCTTCAACTGGTTCTAAGCTGCCAGGTCCTCCAGAAGTAAAATAATCCCAAAACATCGCTTTCTGAGGGTGCTTAACTGTTTGTGTAAGATGCTGTTCCCTGATGGGTTCTCATCATTTCGCCTAACAAATCTTGGTCGAAACCCGTGTACAAAAAATACATTTCCTCGCTGAATACAATCTTTTTCCAGTCTTGTGCAGTCTAGGATTGATATTTCCTGGCCCAATCCAAACGTTTTCTCTTCATTGTACGGGTTAATAACTTTTTTTTTAATTGGTTTTCTTACAAATCTCCCAGCTTCAATAAGCCTTCGTCGAACTGTCGATGAAACCACGCTCACACCAGTAGCTAATAATTATCTCTGAATATCTGTACTTGTTTTGATAGGATGCGTTTTACTATTTCGTACAAGAAATTTGTCTGTTCGAGGTGTGGTCTTGCGTTTGCGTCCACATTTACTCTGTTGTTTTGGAGACACTGTCCCAAAATTCTTTTGTTGATTAATAATTCTAGAAACACTGGATTTTCCAGCTCCAACTGCTGCAGCAATATCCTTCACAATCATAAAGGTATAGGGGAGACTAGGGAGGGTTGACCCACTTTTTACAAAATGATTTTTTATTTTTTAAATATTGAACCTAGAATAAAGTTTTATATATCATTTCAATCGTTATACTATCAGTTATAAGAATAAAATTGCTACATATGTGTAATGTATAGGAAATTTGAAAAATGATTGATTTTAATCATGAGAAGATAATGGGTCAAGGTTCCCCACATATGGGAGGGTTGACCCATTACATGGGGGGCTTGACCCACTTTGTTTTATCCTGAAATATTTGTGAAGAGAAATAAAATCAGTTTAAAAAAAGCAAAATAACTTTATGCTACATGCTTTAATTATTATAAAAAATATTTTTGAAAATATTATGCTTAAGCAAACCTGTTTAGACACAACCGCAAGTCAGAGGAGGAAAATTTTGTTACAAACAGGATGTTGTCTGAGCACATATAATTGTACAGCAGGGAAAATGAAATTTTAACATTTAAACAGTATTCAGTTAGACACAGGTTCCGTTTTCATAGGGTTTCATTTATTATTTATGTCCGGATTTAGGAGCCACTGTCCTGCATTTTTTTGTCTTCTTGTCCTACTTTTTGTGATACTCGATCTGACAACTCTAGTTGTCATATAGTTTGTCTACATCTCACTGTATTGATCCTGGAGAAATTTGTCTACATACCTTCCTAAAGTTTTTCGATCAATGCTATGTTCTTTTGCAGCCGCATGAGCACTTAACTAGTCACTAACCCTTTGATTATTTATTATCATTAACCTTTTGGACATATGTCGTCCCAACGACTATTTATTTATTCTATTCGAACCACTTTTTGAAAAGCATTCTCTGCCATACACTTACACTAGAATACTTTCAAGAGATTCTAGAGTACGATAAAGAGATTCTTTTGCAAATTGTGGTGCGAGTGAATACATAAATAGTCCACAGTACTAGTACATAATCGAAAGGTTAACATCTTTTAACAGATGCTTTCATACTTTTTAGTCTTTTCCACTGTTTATATTTACCTATTGTATGTCATATTTAAATGGTTAAAAGTTCCTATCAACTTTCCCATTCATATTTCATTAAATTTTTTCTTGTAGTATACTGTAGCAATTTTCCACATCTTTCTTTGATCGGTTTTAAACATTTTATTTTCCATCACCCTATTTTACTGTAGCTTTACAGAATAAATTTACATCCATTTCTATACATACCTTTCATTATGCACAGTGTATGATAAAAAGATTTCCAAAACCACTTAATTAAGGGAGCCCTGAGCATCTGGTCAACCCTCCCTCACATTGACTGGGTCAAGGCACCCCTCCCCCACCACAGACACCTTTTCTAAAGAATAGCACATTGTTATGTTAAGCCTAACTTATTGTACAATCTTTATAACTGGAATGGAAGCTCGATATTTCTGCATTACTTAAAACCTACTTACTTAAATTTCTATGATATATTTTATCTGAAAAAAGCTTACAAAATATTTCTAAAAAACACAACTTTTAGATTGAAAACGCCTCACAATTGATTTTTTCCACACCTACTTTGATCATCTGTATGAAACAAAGACTGTAGTTTGAGCATTCTAGCAGCTTTGGTTGACACCTATTGATAAAACTCTGAAATCCTTTTAAATATGAAAACTGAGGGGTGGGTCAAGCCTCCCCTATGGTCAACCCTAGTCTCCCCTACTGTCTAAGGGTAACAATTGTAATCCTTTTCCTGGGAGTGATATCGATTTTTTAAATGCACGTCAGAAGCAAACAATTCACACAATCGACACAGTAACTGAAGCACAACTGAAGGGAAATATTTTTGACATGTCTTGATCACGTGGTCAAACCGGTTTAGACTAGTCGAGGGCAGTCGCGCATTGTAAGAAAATGCAGTTGAAACCGGTTTGAGGCAGAAAACGCCCGAGAAAGGAACAATTTTCTTAAAAGACATGTTTGCCCCAATTAATTCGCACAGTAGTGTATACTATTATAAATGTATACTAGTTATTTATTTAGTATATGTAATATTTATATACTAAATTTTAACACTACGAACTACCGGAAATTTGAGTCAAGTTTTATAAAAATATTTCACACCAGAGTTTTGATTTAAAACAGTTTAACTTTATTATTTAACGTTTTTCTTCTTTGTATGTTTTTAACTGATTTCTTAATCAAATTTCTGGTTTGAACTGAAACCTATTCATATGGTAGCCGTCAAAATGTCGGCTCACGGTAGTTCTACTGTTAATAAAAAAATTTCTCTATCAGTCTTATACAGGGTGTTTCAAAATCATATCGCTATCCCGTAAGAAAAGTGACACATCCCGATAAAAGTAAATTTCACAGGAGAGGCAAAAGAAAATTTGCATGATTTTACTGTAACGTGATATTATAGCACTTATGTCTGCATGCAGAAATAAAGACGTGCATAAAAGCGTAAAACCATTAAGAATGAAGACGTAGGATGAGGTTTGGAGGGTTTGGTAATTTTACCTCCCCACACAATCCACCCCTCTTCCGTGGTTACAAATGGACATATAGCATAATAAAGTGATTTTCCGTATAACTACACTTATGAAACTTTTAGGGTAGCAAGACGGACCTATAACAGACCTATTGGCTATTGGTGGAATAAAATGTAAAATGAATTTTTCCGAAATGTGTCACTTTTCTTGCGGGTGAGCGATATGTCAGAAATGTAAAGGCGGGTAGAGGGGACCTTAGTAAGCAGATTTCGTATAGGAATGTGGGTGCGGAAATGCAGCGTTGAGGCGGTAGAGGGCGCTGTTAAGTTCAGTGGATAAAAGCATTTCGCTGGCTTGAATCGTCATTTTGCGCACGGATATAGAGCAACCTGCGTCGTTACACCAATACGGAGCTTTCCTACATGCATTTCATGTATGAGGCTGCGCAAGAAAATGGAGCGGCTGTTCAACGGATACGAACTATTATAGGGGAGACTAGGAAGGTTGACCCACTTTTTACAAAATGATTTTTTTATTTTTTACATATTAAACGTAGAATAAAGTTTTATATATCATTTTATTCGTCATACAACCAGTTATCAAAATAAAATTGCTACATAAGTGTAATACATAAGAAATTTGAAAAATGATGGATTTTAATCATTACAAGTAAATTACAGAAAATTTTCCGTTTTTTTGGAATTTAACGAAAAATTTTCTGTTATTTACCGGGGAAAAGTTCCGTTAAAATACGGAAATAGTACTGGCGTCTAGATTGCCAGTAGTATTTCCGTATTTTAGTCCTTGTTTTCCGTTTTCATAGGGTTTCATGCATTATTATGTCCGGATTTAGTAACCGCTGTCCCGCTTTTTTTAGTCTCTTTCTCCTACTTTTTGTGACATTCGACGTGACAACTCTAGTTGT
The DNA here is from genome assembly GCA_963932465.1 of Maratus speciosus. Lineage (NCBI taxonomy): Eukaryota > Metazoa > Arthropoda > Arachnida > Araneae > Salticidae > Maratus > Maratus speciosus. The sequence continues at coordinate 253,405,553 of OZ010794.1, forward strand.
CACATATTTTGGCTTCATCTCACTCTATCCATCATGTTGAAATTTGTCTACGTACCTTCCTAAAGTTTTTCTATCAATTAAAGCTATTTCCTTTTGCAGCCGCATGAGTACTTATCATTAACACATTTTAACCCTTTAAAGGCCGAAGTACTTTCAGTTCTAAAATGTTGAAATAAAAGACTGGCACCGGAATATACTAAAAAAATTATTTGGAATTATGAAAAAGGCTATATTTCACATAGATATTAAATGGAAAATATTTTAGCAAAGTTCTGGTGCCACTGAGGCGTTTGGGCATTAGTATTAAGTGGTTTCATAAACACACCACTGCCCCTGAAACGGTTAAGACTGCTGCTTTTATACATTCTAGTCTTTTCCACTGTTCCTATTTACCTATTGTAAGTAATATTTAAATGGAAAAAAGATTCTATCAACTTTCCCATTTATATTTCATTAATTTTTTTCGTGTAGTGGATGCTATAGCAATTTTTTAAATCTTTCTTTAATCAGTATTAAACGTTTTCTTTTCCTTCACCCCATTTGCTGTAGCTTTTCAGAATAAATTTACATTCACTTTTATATAGAACCATTAATCTTTCATTATGCACAGTATATAATAAAAAGATTTCCAAAAAACCCTAAATTGACTCATTGACGACGGGCAATTTTTATTAAATCTGAATTTTAAAACAGTAGAATCTGCTCCCTGTTCTGAAAGTTGTTTGTAAATATGTGTTCCAGATAGGTTTTCCAAGTTTATGCATCGGTAAATATCTTTCAATGGACGAATTTAATATAAAATGTCTTACAATCTAAAAAAAAATATGGACAACATGAAATAAATGCATTTTCTGTAAGGTGGAATCCACGCCCTTAGTCAATGATGTTGTTTGAATGAAAACAAGTATTCTCGTTTCCCGTCGTGAATGTGTTAAGGGAGCCTTGAATATCTGGTCAACCCTCCCTCACATTGACTGTGTCAAGCCTCCCCACATAACCCTTTTCTAAAGAATAGCACAGTGTTATGTGGAGCCTAACTTACTGTACAATCTTTATGTTTGGAATGAAAGCTCGATCTTAAAACCTACTTACTTAAATTTCTATGATATATTTTATCTGAAAACAGCTTACAAAATATTTCTAAAAAACACAACTTTTAGGCCTCACAATTGATTTTTTCTACACCTATTTCGATTATCTGTATGAAACAGAGACTGTTGTTTGAGTATTCCAGTAGCTTTCGTTGACACCTATTAATAAAACTCTGAAATTCTTTTAAATACGAAAACTGATGGGTGGGACAAGCCTCCCGTATGGTCAACCGTCCCTAGTCTCCCCTATATAGAACGATTTCCAAGTAGGAATGTGCTGGATAGCCGATTATTTGGGTATCTTCATCGGAAGTTATATGCCAGTGAATAATTTTATGCCTCGAGGCGTGATAGGGATACTGGAAGATTTCGCAGAACTCCTGCGGTGGAAAAATCAATATTATGCACAGTAGAGGAATGTCCTTCGAAAAACTCGAGAACTGTTGGGCGTGTGTTGGGTGTGATCCATTTGCTTTCGCAGTCACATACATGACATAGAACGATTAAGAAAGAGGAACTGACAAAGCCTTAAAATAGTGAAGCTTCAACTGTAACCGGATTTTCAAGGGTTCATTGCCACGAGTAGCGCCTGATTACCAACGGGGCACATTCCCACCAGAAAAAAGAAACAGAAAATTTTGTCTCATTCATGGGAGAAATTTATCATGAATACAGCGTATAGATAAGACGAACATTTCTTTTAAAATGTATTGGTGTACGTGTGCCCCGTTGGTAATCAGGCCCTGGCCACGAGGCAAGATTTCCTCCAGTAATTTAAAGTAGAAAATTTCTCTTTATTTAAACGCCTCATTGATAAAAAATTTCAGTAAAAAATAATGGCAAAAACTGATATTAATATTTACTGGCGGAAGTTTACTTTGGCGGTAGTAGTTCTGCTATATTGTGACAACTAAGACAACCTCCTACCAGTTCCAGTGAAAAAATTATAATACCTGGGAAATCTAACACCAGTAAAAATAAATAGAAATTTTTTACCATATTTCTGAGAGAAATTTCCTATCAATTAGACACTTATATAAGACGAAATTTTCTTTCCAATTTTAAAGGTGGAAATTTTCAGCGGTGATAATCAGAAACTGTTATTCCAATTGGAAAAAAAAAAAGCAGCGCGTCACCTTGTGACAACCTCCTCAGTTACATCACTCGCAACTGGTAGACAATACAATATGTCACCTCCTCATTATTCATTATACATGAAATGCATGTGGGTAAGCTCCGCATTGGTGTAACGATGCATGTTGCCCAAAATCCGTGCTGGGAATGAAGATTGAAACAGCGAAGCGCTTTCATCCGTCGAACTCAACAGCGCCATCTACTGCCTCAACGCTGCATTTCAGCACCCACTTTCTTATACGAAATCTGCTTACCCAGGTCTCCTCTACCTGCCTTTACATTTCTGACATGTAATTTTGAAACATCCTGTATAATCATGTTTGCATTAATATAGTTCCTTTCATGTGCCACGCTGTAAGATTAATATTTATTTGAAAATATATTTTTCAATAAAACTGAGTAAATTTTCATTTAACTTATAGTTTCACAGATATTTATAAACTTTAGACATTCAAACTTTTCTTCAATTTGCAGATTCTATTCAAATGAAAGTCTCAAGTCAATAAACTATTTTTATATGCTGATGAAATGGACAGTACCTCCGGTATCTGATATTGGAAGTTCGAACAAGAATAAGATTAGTTAATTAAGCTACATTTTCATAGTCACGAACTTTTGTAATCAAAACCTACAGGAATTCGTCGGAATGTTATCTTATTAGACTATTGTATTTATAGTAATATTTAAAGAAATATATACAGCTCCATGTCAAAAGATTAGAATAATTCATTTTATTTGTATTTGGAATTGCATTTATCTTTATTTCAGTGTAGTACAATTGAAAAAGAACAACAGTTGATGTTTTATTAAATTTGCATGTTGTTAAAGAAAATTAAATCTGTAAAAGATTAAATTTTTAGTAAATATTGTATTTTTCTAAATTTATTTTTATTATTCAAAATATTAGAATACTAAAATAGGTGGTTCAAAAAATTAGAATACTTATGAATTTTCCTGATTGGTTCAGAAGGTTGCGACTACTTCTTAAGTTATAAAAACTCTTTCCATCATCATTGTTTTCAATCTGTGCAGCGTTGCCAAGTCTCCGGCCTTTTGCATACCAGTATTATCTTAGAGAAAATGTTGTTCTTTTAAATCTGTAGAATGTTCTAATTAAATAAAACAATATTTTCTGAATAACAATACCGGTATCCAAAAAGCCGGAGACTTGGCACCTCTGTCTGTGTGAAACATGGGTTGTTCGTACGACGTAACGGAGTTTTCAAAGCTTCATATTATTTATTCGCATATCGAAGATCGTAATAAGCAATATACTGCCAGTTACTTAAAATGTTTTTAACCAAGTGTTAGCAGAGCAATAAAGCAGTATTTTAACGACGGACATTTAGAAATCAAGCATCTGAATAGCGGCAGAACGGCAAAAACTACTGAGAGTGATGATAGAAATCTAAAGAGTATTGCTAAAAAACAGTTTTAGAAGTGCAAGATATTTGCATCGAAAGTGGAAAGAACACCGTGTTGATGTGAGTAAATCTACAAGACTAAGACGTCTCCATAAACTTGGATTTCAATCTCGTGTACTCAAGATAAAACCCCCTCATGACTATTAAACAGAAAATTGAGAGAGTGAAGTGGTGCAAAAAAAAGGCTTCTGTGGGGTCTGGATGTTTGGGGAAAAATATTGTTTAGTGGTTAGATTGTATTTTGCGTAACAAATGATGATCAAAGTATTCATGTATGGCGAATTAAGCAAGAAGCCTTGGAAGATCTGTGTAGTGATTATTTTATTTTCCAACAAAATTTAGCACCTTCACACAGGTCAGTGTCCACCAAGAACTGGCTTAGCCAATGCCAAATTATCACACTTCCCTGGGCGGCTAATTCGCCTGATTTAAAACCAATAGAGAATTTGTGGGGAATAATGAAGAAAAGACGGCAAAATATTGCGTCATAAAATAAAGTTGGGCTTCTTTCCAGAATAAAGTTGACATGGTCATGTCTGGGCAGAAAAGGTGTTGAACCACTTGTAGCCAGCTTGACAAAGCGCGTTCGTGTTGTTATAAAATGTAAAGGCGATGCTGCAAAATATTAAAGAATAGCTATTTTTTCCTTTTTAAAACACGTAGTATTTACAATGCATTATTATAATATTTTGAACCAGGTTATTCTAATATATAGATTTTTTCCAAGCGTGTATAACTATTTTAATTTTGTAACTTTTTTTTTATTTTTATGCTAAAACATTCTACAAACTGTGTATATTCTTACTATATTAAATTTTATCCTGTATTACTTTTTGTATAAGCAATACGTAAAAAACCTTTTTTCACAATTCCTTCTTTTCGATTATTCTAATTTTTTGACTTGGATCTGTACAAGCAGAAAGAACACAAAAGGATATAATCATTTAGACAATTGTAATTTATTTTTCTGCAAGTTTTTTTAAACACTGGACAATTTAAAAAATTATACATAATTAACTAATATTTAATGTAGCTGTTACAATACATTACAATAGTTATATAGCTCTAAAAATATGTAGTTCTAATGTAGCTATTACAATACTTACAATATTGGTACTATTTTATAAATAAAAAGTCTGTTTTGTCTTTTATTTTTATAAACTTAAACCTTTTTGTTTAATATGAAGAATTCTGGCGCAGTTATATTTACCGCTTGCATCCCATTTTTTTTTTTTTTTTTTTTTTTTTTTGATAAATTAATTAATGAGTCATATAGTATATGTATACAGGGTGTATCTAAACTCTTGGGAAAAACTTTCAGGAGTTATAGTACACATCAAGACAAAAAATATTAAATAGTCCTAAGGGTCCCAAACGTCTTCCGAAGGAGATAGGCGCCTTTAAAGTTTAGGGTCCAAAATTTCAAATGATTATAAAAAACGTAAAAATTGGTTGATTCGTTTGCGGTTTTCACTAAAACTATTCCTTATGTCAGTATTTTCTTGAAAATAAATTTTAATGATACAGTTCAAAAAATGCCGATAGAGGGCGCTTTAGACTTTGGAGTAACCAACAACTATTTTTTACCGTTATTTTTTGTATCTCATTACATGCTTTCAAATGTTTAGACTTAAACTTAAATTTTGAGCTCAAAATCTGAATCGTTGGGAGTGGTTAAGTAGCGCAAACTGAACTGTGTTTAGGAGTTAAAATTTCAAATGATTATAAAAAACGGAAAAATTGATCGATTCGTTTGCGGTTTTCACTAAAACTATTCTTTATGTCAGTATTGTCTTGAAAATAAATTTTAAAGATAAAGTTAAAAAAATACCGATAGAAGGCGCTGTACACTTTGGAGTAACGAACAACTATTTTTTACAGTTATTTTTTGTATATCATTACATGCTTTCAAAAGCTTAGACTTAAACTTAAATTTTGAGCTCAAAATCTGAATCGTTGGGAATGGTTAAGTAGCGCAAACTGAACTGTGTTCAGGAGGGGGTTCAAATTGCAACACATGAACACAGTTCAGTTTGCGCTACTTAACTACACCCAACGATTCAGATTTTGAGCACAAAATTTAAGTCTGAGCTTTTGAAAGCATGTAATGAGATACAAAAATTAACGGCAAAAAATAGTTGTTCATTACTCCAAAGTATAAAGCGTCCTCTATCGATATTGTTTTAACTTTATCTTTATAATTTATTTTGAAGACAATACTAACATAAACACGTCTTAGTGAAAACCGCAAACGAATCGACCAATTTTTCCGTTTTTTATAATGATTTGAAATTTTAACTCCTGAACACTGTTCAGTGCTACTTAACCACTCCCAACGATTCAGATTTTGAGCTCAAAATTTAAGTTTAAGTCTAAGCTTTTGAAAGCATGTAATGAGATACAAAAAATAACGGTAAAAAATAGTTGTTGGTTACTCCAAAGTCTAAAGCGCCCTCTATCGGCATTTTTTGAACTGTATCTTTAAAATTTATTTTCAAGAAAATAGTGACATAAAGAATATTTTTAGTGAAAACCGCAAACGAATGGACCAATGTTTCCGTCTTTTATGATCATTTGAAATTTTAACTCCTGAACACAGTTCAGTTTGCGCTACTTAACCCCTTGGGGACGAGCGACACGTATACGTGCCGCATGAAGTGCTTAGAATCCTTCTTTTTCCTCACCAGTAAAATTTTAGTGTAAAATTTGCCTTGTTTAATCAGCGCATTTTCTCGACTCAAGAAGACACAAATTTCTGTTTTTAAAAAACGGTGACAAAAGATTAAAAATTTCGAAAAGGCTCTCGTCCCGAAGGGGTTAACCAATCCCAACGATTCAGATTTTGAGCTAAAATTTAAGTTTAAGTCTAAGCCTTTGAAAGCATGTAATGAGATACAAAAAATAACTGTAAAAAATAGTTGTTGGTTACTCCAAAGTCTAAAGCACCCTCTATCGGCATTTTTTGAACTGTATCTTTAAAAAAATTTTTCAAGAAAATACTGACATAAAGAATAGTTTTAGTGAAAACCGCAAACGAATCGACCAATTTTTCCGTTTTTTATAATTATATGAAATTTTGCTCCCTAAACTTTAAAGGCGCCTATCTCCTTCGGAAGACGTTTGGGACCCTTAGTATCCTATTTAATATTGTTTGTTTTGATGTGTATTATCACCCCTTAAAGTTTTGCACAAGAGTTTAGATACAACCTGCATACATATACATATACATATATATATATATATATATATATATAACATACTTCAATATTCAAGAATATTGCCATTCAATTTACTTCTGCCCCCTTTAAAATATTTTTTTCATTTTTTCGAGCTCAAATTTTAAAGGTAAGCTAAAGGTAAGGCTTGTACGCCTAGTAGTTTACCTTTGCCGTTCAAAATTCATTCAATTTCAGAATATTCTGTATGCTTACTTTTAATTTTCATGGATCTTTCGCACCAAATTCGGGCCCCACCAGTGGCTGAAAGATTCTGCTCTCGAAGCTGGTAGACGGGAGGTGCTGGGTTCGAACCCAATCGCGCCCGTCGGCCTAATCGTTCGGAGTTTTCGTGGTTTTCTTCGAACCATGGATTTCCATGCCTAAATACGGGTTAGGTTCCCTTAGAAAGACCCCCACGAAGGGCACTCCCCCCCCTGGGCCTATATCCCTCGTGCAGATAATTGGCCGTCAAAAATCAACCAACTAACCGCACCAAATTCGGGCCCCCGTCTTGCAGCATTTTTTTCCATACACTAGTGAAAAGTCCTGGTGGGCGTGGTTTTTTTTCTTTTTTTAACGCGGATGTGTGACGTTGGCCACAGGCTCCTCGTTAAAATTGCTAGAAGTCAATAAGTTATCTTTGTGTAAAACAGACACGAGTACTCAGACTTTCTGGTGAGAATTCGCAATGGTTGAAAAAACAAACCGCCAGATTTGGCAACGCCGGTTGCGATGCTGTTTTGTGTTTATCGATAAAAGCTGATGTAACGGCTCAGAGAAGTGATTTTTCGATTTCGCCTTTATTTAACACTCTAATGCCCATTGTAGAATCCGTTCTAAAATTTGAGAGGGCTATGGAATATTTTTCAGCATATGATACAGAATTTAATATGGAATTGTTTAAATAAGTTATGAGTAGTTTTCAGATCCTACTAAGCCAATAATGAGCTGTTTTAGAGCTTCGTATCGAACTGTTATGAGTGTTGATGAAATGATATGAAACCATTATTCGTTATATAAATTGTGTATATAAAGACGAAAATCCTTATCGGACCGAGATTTATATATCAAACCAAAGCCAAACCGGTGCCCAAAGCAAACATCAAGAGATTTCTCGCAAAAAATGTTTCTTCTGGATATTGTTGAGTTTTTTTCAACAACCAATGAACTCTCTTTGGTTTATCTTGACGCCTGTCAACTATTGGGTTGTATGGAAAGTTCGTGCTGATTTTCGGTAGGTGGCATAAGGACTGGCTGGGATATATATGAGAACAATTAAAAAGAAATGATATGCGTAGATATCGTAAAAGACGGTACTTAATGCATATTTAACACGTTGACGGCCACGCTACGAGTATACTCGTAGCTTTAATATTCGTGACTTTAATTTATTACTGTCTCACAATTATTTTAAAAAAAATTGCCTTATTTATTGGCAGAAATTTCGCTGTATTAGTAAAGCGAAATTTACCTTTCAGAATTTGTGGTGGCAAACGACTTTCAAGAAGAAATTTGAAAATTCTTACTTTTGCGGTAGTCAACGTGTTAAAAAAAATTGGCTACGATAAGTTAAATTTTGTTAATTTTATACACCTTTGAATATGGAAGAAAACAAAGTGCATTTTAGACATTAATTTTTTTTTTACTTTTACCGGAAAGGCAAAAATGCCACACAAGCGAGAAAAAAATAATCGCTGTTTATGGCGAAGGTGCTGTTGTTGAAAGAACTGTGCGGAAGTGGTTTGCTAGGTTTAATCCTCTCGCTGCACAACCCGAGATTTCCTCGGTCAACGTAAAAGTAGCAAAACTTGCGCAACCCAAGATTTCCTTGGGGATGCATTTTTTCCATCTAATTAACCTTTCTTGATTATTCCCATCACTTTTTTTTTTATTGTAAATTTTACCTTATTTAATCGGAGCCTTTTCCCGATTAAATTAGACAAAAATTTCTGTTTTGAAAAACCGGTGACAAAAAAAATAAAAATTCTTAAAAGACGCTCGTCGCGAAGGGATTAAATACGCAATATTTGAAGCTATTTTGATAAAACAATTACGCAGCGAGAGGGTTAAAGCTGGTGTTTACAACCTTAAAGATCAAGAACGCCCTTGTAGGACCTCCACCACAGATGAAGATCAGATTAAAACACTGATTGAGAATAACCCACACTATACGACACGTAAATTAGGAGAAATGTTAAATATGTCAAAATCCACCATCCATGACCACTTTGTGAAGCATGGCTACGTAAATTTTTTTATGTATGTGTTCCCCACGATTTAACGGAGAAAAATATCCATTTGCGCCTCGATCTACAAGCGCAACGAGGAATCATAATTTTTTAAGCAAGTAGCGACGGGAAATGAAAAATGGACCACCTTTAGCCACCCCGAAAGCCGGGCTTCATCCAAAGAAGGTCATGTTCTGTGTCTGGAGGGATTAGAAAAGGATATTGTACTATGAGCTTTTACCAAACAACGAGAAGATATATTCGGAGAAGTGTTATTGTTAATGAGACGAATTAAAGACAGCAATTGAACAAAAACGTCCCGAAATAGCGAATCGGAAGGGAATCGTGTTTCATCAGCATAATACGCGGTCTCATGTGTTTTGATGACTAGGCAAAAGTTGTTGTAACTCAATTGGGATGTTCTACCCTATCTACCGTATTCTCCAGACCTCGCGCCCTCTGATTTCCATAATTTCAATCATTACAAAATTCCCTGAATAGTAGGAACTTCAACTCTTAGGTCGAGATAAAAAATCAGTCAGAAAAGGTTTCCGCTGAAAAATCTGAGAGGTTCTGGAAGGGCGGATTTTTCAAGTTGCCTAAAAGATAGAGAAAGATTGTAGAACAGAATGGAACCTACGTAATTTAGTAAATGTATACGTACTAAAATTTAAATCTTCTGTGTTTTAATTTTCCTTCAAAATCGGGCCGAACTTTCCGACAACCCAATAAAATCGCTCGGTTACTAATACAACGATAGCAATACTTCCCGTATAACATGAGTTCACATCTTTCATCTGATGTTATATTTTCTACACACAACAATCTTTCGAAAGTATTTTAGTAGGGATCGTTACACAAGTACACACACACACACACATATATACAGGGTGTCCGAAAAGTCTGGAAACGGTCGAATAACTCGAGAAATACAAAGCAGATTGAAAAACGAAAATATACATGTTAAATATTTTTTAAAAAGCTACTCAGTGATACCAAATTTGACCCTCGCAACCGATCCCCGGGGGTCAGAGGGGGTCCAACTTTGAAATCTTGAATGATAACCCCCATTTTTTATTGCAGATTCGGATTCTACGGACAAAAATACGTAACTTTTGTATTTAACATTTTTTTCTAATATTTGTTCATCACGGGGTAATCGAGCAAATAAAACAGATACATATTTCGGTTTTTCCAACCAGGTTTTGACATCTTGAAGTCTGATTGGACAGAACTTTCATCGTCAAAGTAGCCGTCTTTTGCGGAAATAGTGTTTCTCGAAAACCATCAGTGGTGGTTGTTTCGATGACGCTTTATATGCTTTTCCCATAAAAATTAATAGAAATGTATTAAATTAGTACTGTATTTGCACATTTTTTTTCCAGTCAGTCATTTCAAAATATTAACCTGCGTATTTTGATTTTTTTAACGTGTAAATATACACCTTCCCTCCCGGACAGAAAAAGGATAATCTTCACTATTTGGGGGCAGAGTGTGCAGATATTCTGCGTTTTGATGGCTTCTGCTATTTTTTTTTTTTTTTTTTTTTTTTTTTTTTTTTTAATATCTAATTCAGGAGGCTGATGCTGGTGGAATTTTTTTTTTTAATTATTACTATAGAACAAAATATAGGACAAAATATTAAAAAAAAAGATATAAAATTTTTTATGCTGTCTGAGCAAAGGATGGGGAAGTAGCGTAAATTTCAGTGGGGGTGGAGTTATATATTTTGATGATTGATTAGTTACTGCAACTCCAAAATATGAAGTCGGGCAGACACTTCTTCAATAATTCTTATAAACGTAATAATTTATTGCAATTTAAAGATTTTTTTCAATTTAATATTTTTTTCATACTTTGAAAATTATTAATTTTAAACAATTGAACATTTTTTATCTTTTAAACATTTTCATTTAAAAAATAATTAAACACTTTAAGCTATCTTGATTATTTCTGGGGAAGACGACGCTTTAATTTTCATAGGGGAAGGATGATGTAGAAAATTGTTTAATTGTTTATAAATTATTACAATAAAATATCAAATGTGACAAAATACATGGTGTCAGAAAAGTTTGGAAACGGTCTAGTAACTCAAGAAATTCATATAAGATTGAAAAACAAAAAAATACGTGTTAAATATTTTTTTAAAGCTATTCCGTGATACCAAAGTTGACACACCACCTCGACCACCTGGGGGTCAGAGGCGTTCCAACTTTGAAATCGTAAATGATAATCCCCATTTTTTATTTCAGATTCGGATTCTACGGGGAAAAATGCGCAACTTTTGATTTTAACATTTTTTTTTTTTCGAATCTTTGTAGAGGACGGTGTAACCCAGCAAAATTTGTCAGATACATATTTTGTTTTCTCAACCATGTTTTGCAATCACGAAATGTGATGAGCCAAAGCTTTCGTTGCCAAAGTGGGTTGCCTTAGCTGGAATTGTGACTGTCGAAAACTATCAATGGAGTTTGTTTCGATGGCAAAAGTGCTTTATATGCTTTTGCCATGAAAATTAACAGAAATATATTGAATTAGATTTCTATTTGTGTTTTTATTTTATCCATTCAGTCCATTCTAATCAATTAACCTGCGTTTTTTTAAATATATTGATGTGTAAACATGCCCCCCCCCCCCTCTTCCGTACAGAAAAAAAGATGATCTTCCTTATTTGGTAGAGGTAGTCGTGGATATTCGGCATTTCGATGGCTTCTGCTGTTTTTTTTTTTATATATATACACTCTAAATAGTGGTCAGAAGGTGGGTGTATGGGATATTTTTACTATTACTATAGAGTAACATATAGGACAAAATAAAAAGAAGTACATATATATATATATTTATTTTTTTGTGCGGGCGGAGCAAAGAATGGGGAAGTAGTGTAAAATTCAGGTAGTGGTCGGATTGGAGATTTAGATCATTGATTAGTTACTGCAACCAGAAAATAACAAGTAGGGCAAAAATATTTTCCATAATTCTAATAAATGTAATAATTTTTTTGTAAATTAATATATTTTTTCAATTTAACATTTTTTCCATATATTTGAACAATAGAAAAATTTTGATACTTGAAAATTTTTAATTAAAAAAATAATTTAACTCTTTAACTCTGTCGGGATTTGTGAGGCACATATATTCATCGTCAAAAGGTGTATGTGTAATTTGTTTTTGGCACCATTAATAAATGAATAATATTATTTAATTTTTTTAATTAAAGGATTTTTTGTTATTTCACAAGTAAAGGGGACAGTTGAAAAAACACGGTGTATTCCAAATAAAATTTGTGTACGCGATGCGGTCTCGAAAGGGTTAAAGTGTAATGATTATTTGCTGGGGCAGACGACGTGTTAATTTTCACAACAGAAGGATAATGTAGAAAATTGTTTGTTTATTATTACAATAAAATAACTTATGTGACAAAAAATATAATCTAAAACATAATTGGCAGAACAAATTAAAAACAGATCAGTTTATTTTCTTCATTTTTTAAGCCCTAGAAGGGGCATTTATTAATATATTTTATTCGGTTATTTCTACGTTCTTAAATTTTTATAGCAAATAAGTTAAACCAATTGAACAATTTCAAAAAAATCAAACAATATGATACATAAAACTCATTAAAAACTTAGGTTCCGTTAAAAAGAATTCTAAATAAATTTTAAACTTTTTTTCCTTTTTAAGTTGCAAATATTTGTATTGCAGATTTTGTATTCTGCTTATGTTGAGTGTGTACAAAATGATAAGGCACATGTAAAATACAGAAAAAAAAAAAAAAAAACATTTTTAAAAGTCTAAGATTTATTTCGATTTAATTTGAAGAGATATTTTAGGGATTTTTAGGGTATTTAAATTATCATATTGTTTAAATTTTGTTTTTATTTTTTAATGTTCATTTGGTTTAACCCTTATCAGCGCGGAGTAATTCTGTTTATAAACTGATGAAATGATAGACTGACATTAGAATTTATAAACAAGTTTATTGGAAAATACAAACTTTCTTATTTTCAAGTACGTTATAAATGGAAAATTTTAATTAAATATTCTGGGTGCCAGTAAAATAAAAATTATGAGTCCTTTTTTAAGGACACTGTCCGCAAAAGTTCTAAATTATTTGTTACATAACTTTAACATTAAACATCGAAGTAACTGGATGAAATATATGAATAAATGTCCTATCTCGGGCTTAAAAAATGTAGGAAAAAAGTGATTTGTTTTTAATTTGTTCTGCAAATAACGTTTTTGTTTATATATTTTTTCACATTTGTTATATTATTGTAATAATTAATAAATAATTAAACACTTTTCTACATTATTCTTCCCCCATGAAAATTAAAACGTTTTCTCACCCAGGAAATAATCAACAGTGCTTAAAGAGTTAAATTATATTTTAAATTAAAAAGTTTAAAAGATAAAAAATTTCAATTGTTTAAAATTATTGGGTCGTTCGGAAAGTCGTGTTCGTTTAGAAAAATCAATTCGTACCGGTTAATTCTATCCTTTAATAATTAGACATTGATTCCTATATCTAATGTCTAATAATTACCGGGCAGGATTTTCCAGTGCGAATTGATTTTCCTAAACGGACACGACTTTCCGACCAACCCAATAATAAATTTAAAATTAGGGAAAAAATATTAAAATGGAAAAACATATTAATTTACAAAAAACTATTACATTTATTAGAATTCGTTAATGTTTTCTGCCTTACTTGCTAGTCAGTAGTTGCAGTAACTAATCAATCATTAAAACGTATAATCCCACCCTCCTCCACCTTAAATTTACGCTACTTCCCCATCCTTTGATCAGCCAGCACAAAAAGATTTTATATGTTTGTTTTTTTTTGCTCCTTTATGTTATTTTATAGTAATTATTAAAAAAGAACTTATACACTCCCATCCGGCCCCGAATTAAGTGATTTTTTTGACAGCAGAAGACATGGAAACACAGAATATCAACACACTCCGCCCCCAAATAATGAATACTATCATTTTTCTGCTCGGGACGGGAGGTGCTTATTTACTCGTTAAAATATCAAAATACGCAGCTTATTATTTAAAAATGATCAACTTGATAAAAAGACATGCAAATACAAAACTAATTTAATATATTTCTATTAAGTTTTATGGAAAAGGCATATAAAGTGCCATGAAAACAATCTCCACAGATGGTTTTTGAGAAACACTATTTCCGCAAAAGACGGCAACTTTGACGTTAAAAGTTCTGACCAATCAGATTTCGAGATGTCCAAACCAAAATATGTATCTGTTTTATTTGTTCAATTACACCGTGATCAACGCGGATTAGAAAAAAATATTAAACACAAAAGATACGTATTTTTGTCCGTAGAATCCGAATCTGCAATAAAAAATTTGGGTTATCATTCAAGATTTCAAAGTTGGACCCCCTCTGACCCCCGGTGGGTCGGTTGCGGGGATCAAATTTGGCATCACTGAATAGCTTTTAAAAAAATATTTAACACGTATATTTTCGTTTTTCAATCTGCTTTGTATTTCTCGAGTTATTCGACCGTTTCCAGACTTTTCGGACACCCTGTATATATACAGGGTGTTCCGTTAAAGGGGTCCAATATTAATAGGGGTAATAGAGGAGATCACACGGAGCATAAATCAGTATATAATGCCTGGCCGGATCTCAATAATTTTCAAGTTACAGCAAATAGAATGAAAAATCGGAAATTTGTAAAAAAAAAACCTCATTGCTAAACTATCGATAATGCTACATAAAAACGAAGCACATATTTAGAAAGAGCAGAAAAAATCCTACGAAATGACATAAGTTGTTTTAGAATATTGAGAATTAATGGCAAGTTACAAGCTCTGAAACAGTGAAAAAATACAAAATCAAATATTTAGCAAAATAGTTAATCGTTAATTCCAAAAATGCAACTCTACTTACATCAAGGAAAATGTTATAAAATTTGGTCCATTCCAAAAGCTTTCGAAGAAGCTGACAATAAACCATATCAGTTTAATTGTATGGGAGAAATCAAGCAGTTCCCTAGTTACAACTCTGTACTGTTGCACGCTCGGAAAGGGCGAAACTCCGCCCATGACGATTGTAAACACCCCGTTTTAATATCTTTCAATTATACATTTCTGATCAACCTCTATCAATACCCTTTCATTATTCAGTCTGGTCAAGTGAATGACATATTGTGCAGCTCTCGCCTTGTCTTAAAGCAAACTCCGTGACTGCTGCGTTTCCTCCATGAACTTTCAGGATGATGAAGAAGAAGTACTTTTTATGCAAATTTTCTATGTGTATAGGAAGAAAAGTGTAATAAAACAGCAGTCATCAGTGGGCGTTATGTTAAAGGGAGGCTGTTGTAAGTGGGATTGTAGTAAGTTGATGTATAATAATTATGCCGGAATACTCTAATGAAGAATATGCGGAATGCATCTGATGTACGGGCAAGCTCATGGAAATGCATGTCTAGCACAGCGCATGTACCGTGAGCAATTTCCAAGGAGACGTTGCCCAAGTTCGAAACTCTTCATAAAAATCGATAGACGATTACGGGAGACTGGGTCGTTTAATACAGCAAGCATTGATGCAGGGAAACCTCGACATGTACGAACATCTGCAATGGAAGAAGATGTACTGAATATTTTTAAAGATAACCCCTCCACGAGTACACGAGCTGCTGCGTCTGAAGTCGGTGTTTCTCACCAAAGTGTGTGGCGTGTTCTGCGTGCAGAAAACATGCACCCCTTTCATGTGCAGCGGGTACAACTGTTATCAGTAACAGATTGTGCTCAGCGGACAGAATTCGTACGCTGGTTGCTTAATGTAACAGAAAATAATCCACAATTTCTGGAAAATATTTTATTTACTGATGAAGCAACATTTACGAGAGAGGGCGTGGTAAACACGCACAATATGCACACATGGTCATATACAAATCCGCACACTGTTTTCCCGTCGAACGCACAACAAAAGTTCAGTGTGAACATATGGGCAGGTGTCCTCGGCGATTATCTCATAGAACCATATTTACTCCCAGATGTACTCAATGGCTGTACGTACTTGGTTTTCCTACGGGATATCTTACCGCAGTTACTGCAAAATGTGCCAGCAACATTGCGCCACAATATGTGGTTTATGCACGATGGCGCACCGGCACATTTTTTCATAGGTGTTCGCAATCACCTCAATTCAACATATCCTGGGAAATGGATTGGACGCAGTGGACCTGTTGCTTGGCCTGCACGCTCTCCAGACCTCAATCCGTTAGACTTTTTTGTTTGGGGACACCTTAAATCGCTGGTGTATGAAACGCCTGTGGATACACCGGAGGATTTACTAGCGCGAATCGTTGTCGCTGCAGGAGACATTCCCAACTCCGTCGGAGTTTTTCGGCGTGTTCGCCAATCTTTACGACGTCGCTGTCGGCTGTGCGATTCTGTTAATGGGCGCAACTTCGAACACCTATTATAATAATGTCCGTTCGTCTGCCTTCCGACATTGAACTGTGCAGCGCAGGCCAGAAGACTATGCTTCACATATGTCATAAAGTACGTGGAATGTAATTCTTTATTTGTCATTTTTCTTTTATTTTCAACACTTTTTGGCACAGTATTTTGTAAGTCACAGACTGTGGTGTACTCAAATTGTAAATTACAAAGTTTGTATGAATTAATTTAAAATTTAGTGTATTTTTTAAATTTATAATTAATAAAATTATTATGCTATTTGTTATTATTATTTCCTATCATAAATTATGATGCACATATACATACAATAATTGTCCATGTAAAACATGTACTGAAACTTCTTGCATAGTTACAAATCGCAATATTTTTAATTATTTCCGAATTTTCACCACCAGTTTAATTTTAAAGAATTTAACTTAAGCTTTATATCAATAAAAGACCACTTTAAAATGTAAACTATTATTGTAAAGTTATTTTGTTTCTTTCAACTCTTGAATAATTAAAAATGTTGCATCTCAGAAGAACCATGATCGAAAATGTATAGTTGAGAGTAATTAAAAAGGCGGTGTTTCCAATCGTGATGGGCGGAGTTTAACCTTTGCTAGTGTCAAAGAAAGCGGAGTTGTAACTAAGAAACTGATTAATTTCTCTCACACAATTAAACCGATATGGTTCATTGTAAGCTTTTTCGGAATGGACCAAATTTTACTACATTTTCCTTGTTGTAGCTAGAGTTGTCTTTTTGGAATTAACGATTAACTATTTTGATGTATATTGGATTTCGTACTTTTTTCACTGTTTCAGGGCTTGTAACTCGTCAATAAATATTGCTATTTTAATACAATTGATGTCATTTTGTAGGTTTTTTTCTGCTCTTTCTAAATATGTGCTTCGTTTATATGTAGCATTATCGATAGTTTAGCAATGAGGGTTCTTCTACAATTTTCCGAATTTTCATTCTATTTGCTGTAACTTGAAAACTATTGAGATCCGACCAGGCTTTATATACTGATTTATGCTCCATGTGATCTCCTCTATTACCCCTATTAATATTGGACCCCTTTAACGGAACACCCTGTATATATATATTAGTGTCAGTGATGGAACAGTGGCGCAGCAGTTGGGAGTTTGTCACCACTAAATTTTAATAGTATTCTTTGCATTGAAAAATCACAGAAATTCTACCCTGAAATAAGACAAAGAATACTAAGAAAATTTAGTGGTGTCAACTGATTCTCTAATGCTACACTGTTCCATCACTGTAATGCATTAATGCATTTTTGAAAATAAAATTTCCAATCCATGTAAATAAATTTTCTCTATTCTTATTGTTTGTTTTATATCACATGAATTCCTCCACTATTTTTTTTTATATGAGTTTGATCTAATCTTTAAGAAAATATTTTTTCAGGATTCATGACCCATTTTAGGCCAAGTATAGAAATTTTATAAAATTTTGTCTTATTTTCATTGAAATATGCTTAAATTACATTCATTAGGACACAAAAAAAGTTTCGTGCATGAAAAATAATATTTTATTTAAGAAATAAAATGGCGCGTATACGCAACATTGACGAAATGAATGAACAAATCATTCAGTTGAACAATTGTATCATAGTGGATTTTTTTATGTAAGTTTTCGAATCACTTTGCGTGCAAATGGACTTGGCATTTGCGGCACAAATAAAACACACTAAATTTGCAATAAAACTCTGAAACCTTGCATTAAAAGTAGGTTTTCGATTTTTGCCTTTTATTTCATGCATTCGGCCAATGGTACATTGACGCGCCATTAAATTTAAATAAAATATTTTAAGTTTTTTTATGACATTTGTTTTATTTTTATTTTATTTAAAGAACTTGCAACATTAATCCATTATAAAAACATATGATTAATCACAAGTGGAATAATTATACATTTTCAAAATGTCGAATTTGTCAATAACCGTCTCAGGTTAAAAACTAGCGTATTTTAAAAATTTCTCAACAGAAAGTGTTTACTCCAATTGAATTACTAATATTTTATGATGTCTAAAGGATCCTTAAAAATAGCCGAAAAATAAAATTAGTGAACAGTGTAGTGTCACAATGTTAATAAAAAAAATATTTATTGAAATGGTGCGTTTACGCACCTTTGGCCGAAAATAGGTTAAGTGTGTTATTAAATAAAATATTAAATACAATTTATGGTATTTTTCCGCCAATTAATTCATTTATCAATAATACTATATACTAATATTATTTTAGTACATGTATTTCCTCTTAGCCATGATTCTATAAGATTAATACTTATTCAAAATATATTTTCCAATACACATGACTAAACATTGAAACTATATTTCAGATATATTAATAAAAATTAGACAGCCATTGTCTCATTGTTTGCAATTGTAAATTCCATTCAAAAACTTAATTATATGATGAAATGTAAATGAAAGACTCAAATGAATATATTCTGTTTATGTATTCATGAAATGGACAGCATGTGAGATATCCGATATTAGAAGCTCCGACAAGAGTAAGATTACCTAGTTAATTCCACACTGTCTTAGACAGAAACTTTTCTAATAAAATATTTAAGGAAATCATCGGAATATTATATTCCCTTATTAAACATTGTATCTTCAGTGTTGCCAGTGGGCTACTTTTTTTTTATTTCAATTTCTTGATTGGAACCACTTTTTTGAAATAGTAAAATTCACCTTACTTAATTGCATATTAATTAATACGAAAAGAAGAGGAATTTTACCATTTCCGAAAAGTGGTACCAATCAAGAAATCTTAATTTTAAAAAAGTAGCCCACTGGCAACACTGGTTACCTTACCGTATAAAAAAAATTAGACTGAGAAATACGGTATGACACGCCAGGCAATTATTGAGCTTATTATTTAGTAAAGCAAAGCTTATATTTTCAGTAATCTCTTTTACACCAAACCTTTATAATATTAAACGAGAACGAAAAACCATGCGTGTGGCATAGATTATGAAACTCTTTCCAACACATTCAGAATACTATAAAAAACTTTATAGTTTACTAAGGTAAAAGATTGTCTAAATGAACAACTTGGACAATACATAATGCTTTTGAAACCCCAAATTTCTGCTATTACCAAAAAATATACAATTTTGTTGTGCTTCTCTGTATATGATCTACAGCTATGTATGTATAATACATAGTATTCTAAAAGTTAGTTTAGTTAAACGTATAGCACAGTCAAAATTATCCATTCAGCAAGTTCCGCCAATAAACGGATGTTGTTGAAAACTTTTATGTAGCCCTGTATATGATCTATGAATTTATACACAACCAAGTAATATTTTAAAAATAATTAAATGTAAAAGCGCATAATACAACTGAAAACGCACAGCAATTATTGCCCGTAGTCGTTAATTGTTCAATTATTGTTCATTTTCTTCTGTAGCCAAATTCTTTTTTGCGTCCCTGTAAATGACCGATAAACTCTATGCTCACCATGTTCTACAGTAAGAAGCTTGTTGTACACTTCAGTGATATACAAGGTATAGCTAATTAACAGCGAGATTAATACTCTAAAAAAAAAACTACAGAGGAACCAAATTCGAACGACCAATAGTTGAGTAGCGAGAAGCCTCCTGTATCGATTACCTCCTGTAATGTGGCTATATCCCAATTAGTCTAGCCGTGAGTTGCATTTGTTCTGGATCCTGTTTTAGCGTTTTGCCGGAAAAATATTGAGTGATTTAAAAGACTAACGAAGTAATCTGAAATTTCATTTTAAAGTTGAAAAATCCGCTACTGAAACTCATCATTTGTTTAGAGAAGTATACGGCAATGAATGTTTAGGACGTGCGCGAGTTTTTGTCTTTTTGAGTGTTTTAAGCATTTGTAAGATGGCTGCGAAGACATTGAGGGTGATGTTCACCCGGGTCACCTTTCCACGTCAACAACGGAGACAATTTTTGATATTCATAGGATTGTATACCTTCAATCTGTTACTGAAGGTTAAAGTATTCATCAACATTACTACCTGGAGGTCCGTGTTCAACTCTGTGAATAAATACGAAAACAAAAGACCTGAATTATGGAAGAACAAATCCTGGATGCTTCACCAGCATAACCTACCGGTTCCCACTGCATTGTCTCTCAAGGCGTTTCTATCCAAGTATAACATCCCAGTTTTGGTCCATCCGCCTTATTCGCCTGACGTGGCACCATGTGACTTTAATCTGTTCGCCAAGGTCAAATCTGCAAGAAAAGGAAGCAGGTTTCAGCAAGATGAAGCTGTGAAAGAAAAAGTGGCGCGAGTCATGAAAGAGTTCACAGTAGAAGACTTCCAGCACTGTTCAAACAATGGAAAATTCGCATGGAGAGTTGTAGCGATAAAGGAGGAGTTATAGATCTGCACGGGCCGAAATTTCGGTCCGGGCCCGACCCGGCCTGACACAATTTCTACAAAACAAAATCCGTTTTTTCTCGACATACAATTAAGATTCTTTTAATAAATACTTCATACATATTTATGGGAACATTTTACAGTATATTTTAGATTACTATGATGTTCGCAAAACAGAAAACACACAATAGTAAACATTAACGATTACTTACAGTATTTTAGTCATCGTGTCTACAGATATTTCAAAATTCAAATAAGGATTCATTAAAAGATTCATTTAGTTCAGAATAAAGGATTAAAAACATGATAACTTTTGAAGCTGTATAATAAAAAGTAGATTTGTGAAAATAATTCTCTCATTTTTAAGGCTTTTCTCAAATCCAAAGTAGCTACATTTCGACACATTTATGAATTCATTTCTTTTCGGAAACGCCTAAGATTGGCAGGTATTCTTGTTCAGAAGCTATGTAAATGTCGTTTTTTTCATAGATAAAAGCAATATATCTTTCTGAATATACTAAGTTAGCGTTTTGAATCAATTTCTGGAAGCGATAGCACAGGAAAGGAGAAAAACGTACAGTCACGTGACAAAAATCTCTGTTATCTCTGTAAGTAATTTATCAAATATGGAGAAAGCTATTCGTTTCCAAATGCCTTCAATAATCAGGCCTGTCACTATTATGCCTTTATAGTTAACAAGGAGTCAGAAAATGTGTCTGAAAGTTTCACATTGTTGAGCAGTGAATATGAGAACCACCTTAAGGTATATTTCCAAAGGTACTGTTAACAGAAGTTCATTATCACTATTAATACTACAAAACACAAAGACTGTCCTACACATCGTGAGATCGATTAAGACCCATTCCGTCCCAGCACGAGTCTGCTGAAAAAAATTAAACTCGGAATCAGACATCTTGTAACTGTACGATGCCGATCTCTACGATGGACATGTTACATTTCTCTATTGATGTCGTTAAACTCGCATCGGCTCGTGAAGCACATTTATACGTCTCGAGAAAATCATATTCATTGACCGGCCCTGCAGGCCTGTTCAATTTTTTGCCGGCCTGGCCCGTTTATTTTGTCTGTCGATCCGGCAAAGCACGTTGTAAAAATCGTCCTAATTCTGACGGCCCGGCCCGGGCCGTTTAAAAATTCGTCTTCATTCCACCGGGCCCTTGCAGACCTCTAGGAGGAGTCTATATTGAAGAGGATAATAACTAAATATATATACATTTAAAATAAAATATTTTTCAGCATTAGTCTCGTTATTTAAAGTCACACTTCGTATATCAATTTATATATGTTAAAGTCGTGTAATATCATTAAAATACACCGCAAACGATTTTTCCCCATAGACCGTAATGTACCGGCATACTTTTGAGTGTCCCTGTAAATGAAACGTATATGCTACACACTTCATTTTCAATACCAAACAGGCCATAGTCACCCCCAACAACATATGAGGAGCTCACAACCATAGTAGATCAAGTCCAATTTTCTCTATTGTGAATAATAATGCTTTAAATTTCTTAATAAATAATTAATTCAAGTCAAGGGATTTATAAGGATTATGTGCGTCAATATTAAATTTAAAGCATCGTTTTTATAGGATCCTACTTTTACAAATGACAAATTAATATTTCTATTGTAAATTTATACGTTTTTAAAAAAATATGAGGACTTGGTCCACTGTGTTTTTGAAATTTCTATGTGTAAATAAAGGCTTGTTTATTATGATTACAAAAACTCTCGATTTTCATTTATATATACTTATTCTATTTTTTACTATAAAATTAAACACAAAGAGAAAAACACATTACTAATTATCGTAAACCATTTACTGCACACAATACTATCATCATCATGATCACCGTCATCATGATGTACATTGTACAGTCGTGGAAAAAAAAGTAAACACACCCTACAAACTCATTAACAAATTATCGTAAATGAAAGTTACCGGTACCGAACGCTTGGAAATAAAGTCTACTTTTAAATGATGTATATAAAATTTTCTTAGGGGGTCATCTACATATTAAAACGAATCCAAACTTCATTTTTTTCAATAGCAATGCCCAATTTTAACGGGATATTTCAAATCTTCGGTTCAAACTATGCCTAGACACCAAATTTCAAGTCATTTGAATGAAAAGTTTTTGAATTATAACCATTCAAAAGTAAGTGCTTGTAATGTTAAATTACATTTTCATATTTTTATTTATATCTCCTGAAATTATGCTCCTAATATGCTAATTTTTTGTGTAGCAATAATACTAATGTGCCCAAACATAAATATGCTGAATTTTCAATTTTTATAATTTTATGATATGAATTATGAATTATAAAATTAATATTCGAAAAAATTATGAATTGCAACCTACAATTTTTTTTGATGGATTTAGATTTTTTTAAGTCATGCTTTATGGAAATCCAAAATTTCACATTTTTCTTCCAAGTAGTTTTCAAATTATGCTTAAAAAACGGCAAAATGATGATTTAAGGGGCCATCCATGATAGAAGTGAGTAGATATTTTGAAATTTATTCTGCTTAGTCAGGCAACAGGGAATTTTACCTAGCAAAATTAATGCAGTTCTGGAAATCAGCTTACTTTATGTTTTTCGGGTCGCTGTATCCGAATTTGTAACTTCCCTCGAAAATTTCCACCAGCAACCGTCCCAAATTTTGGTAAAAAGCCCCCCAAAAAAGATTTTTATTTAAAAAATCAATTTTTTTATTGTTTTAGGGAAAAAGTATCTAGAAATTCAGAATGTAGACAAAATTTGCAATAAATTAGATATATGACATTATGACTTAGGATGAAGGGGAAGGGGGGATCTGCCTCGGAACATGCGTGCGATGCTGCGTGAACTAAGTTGCGCAATTCCACTTAACCACTCACACGTTTACATTAGCCCTCCCATCTCCCCTCCGAACTTTTTCTATAAGGTTTACTTTAAGTTTTTTTGGTCGCTGAATCCGAATTTTTAACTTATCCCAAAAATTTCCCCCCCCCCCGAACCCCCCACCCACCCACCCACCCCAAAAATAGTTGTTATTAATTTAAATTTCTTATTCTTTTAGGGGAAAAGCATTACCAAATTCAGAAACTAGACGAAATTTGCAAGAAATAGGATAGATGACATTATGACGTAGGATAGAGGGGAGAGATGGGGCTGCCTCGGAACATTCCCCGCGCGCTTTTCTCAAAAACCAAATTTTAAAAAATCAATTTTTTTTGGGGGGGGTGGGGGGTTGCCGGGTGAAATTTTGGTGGGAGGTTACAAATTCGGATTCACCGACCCAAAAAACATAAAGTGAGTCGAAATCCAGAACTAGTATTAATTTTGCCAGGTAAAATCCCCTATTGCCTGGACTTCATAACTTAGTGCACTTAGCGCCACAGTGCATGTTCAGAAGCAACCCTCCCCCTCCCCGTTCATCCTACATCATAATATCATATATCCTATTTGTTGCAAATTTTGTCTAGTTTCTGAATTTCGTAATGCTTTTCCCCTAAAACAATAAGAAATTTAAGTTAAAAACAACTATTTGGGGGGGGGGTCGGGGGGGGGGATTTTTGGAAGAAGTTAAAAATTTGGATTCAGCGAACCAAAAAACTTAAAGTAAACCTTATAGAGAAAGTTCGGAGGGGAGATGGGAGGGCGAATGTAAACGTGTGAGTGGTTAATTGGAATTGCGCAACTTAGATCTCGCAGCACCGCGCGTATGTTCTGAGGCAGATCCCTCCTTCCCCTGCATCCTAAGTCATAATGTTATACATCTAATTTGTTGCAAATTTTGTCTACTTTCTGAATTTCTAAATACTTTTCCACTAAAACAATAAAAAAAAATTATTTTAATAAAAACCTTTTTTGGGGACTTTTTACCAAAATTTGGGGGGGTTGCCGGGGGAAATTTTGGTGGGAAGTTAAAAATTCGGATTCAGCGACCCAAAAAACATATAGTAAGCCTTTTTCCAGAACTACCATGAATTTTGCTAGGTAGAGTCCCTATACGGTCTCTATTGCCTGGACTAGCTGTCCTATAATCTAAAAGGCTTCATTGACTCCTTGAGTGGCGCTTCAGGTGCCTTGATCAAGAAGGGGGCTCTCTCGGTTAACAATCAGGTACGAAACTTCAATTTGGATACAGCCCTTAAAATATACTCTTTTTAAAATAATTAATTTCTCTGAAACTTATCGTACGAATTGCATAAAAATTTGTTTTTAGGCTAATTGAAGGGTGTAGATTTCATTTATGCTGACAGAATTGCGCCCTGCTATTGAAAAAAAAACAAAGTTATGGTTCGTTTTAATATGTAGATGGCCCCTAAGCAAATTTTTTATGCATCATTTAAAAGTAGACTTTATTTCCAATCGTTCGGTACCAGTAACTTTCTTCTACGATAATTTGTTGAGGAGTTAGTAGGGGGTGTTTACTTTTTTTTTTCCACGACTGACTGTACTTTAGAGGAAGTAGCTTGGAGCCTAGTATTGACATCTACTGGAAGATTTTTGAAGTATACATGATGAATTGGTGGAATGAATGGCAAAATAGCCATCATAGCTTTCTTTTTTGGCCAAAGTAATTTTTCTACGGCCCGCGTATAATGCATCTTGACTGACATTTGACAAAGAAAGTAACTTGCGCCCACGAGCCCATTTTTCCACATTTATTTTGCGAAAAGGTTGATCCTCAATGAACAGTAACATGAAGGGAGAATGTCTCACAACTCGCAGTCATCTAATATACATCCAACTAAAACAAGCATCCTCAGTATCCTTATTTCTGTATGTGATACTTTGTTCCAAAGCTGTAGTAGAAACAAAGTGGGAATCCTTAACTTTAATGACATCAAATTTAAGACATTTCATCTTTGTATTCATAATACAGAGGTGCCAAGTTCGCACTAATCTTCCGTAATGCGAGGATTAATTTAACCCAGTTTAACAAAGTTTCGAACCAGAAAAATTATTTGGTGAATCTTTATTTATTTAATTCCAGTTTTCTACGTTCAACTTATTTAATTTCATCTCTGAAAAATAATTCCGGTACGAAATGTTTTAAACCAGGGTTAAATTAACTCACCTATTACGGAGGATTAGTGGCAACTTGGCACCTATGATAATAGTTTCCTTCCAGTCTCCAGGAACATAGCTGTGTTATTTCTTGCGACTTGCTGCTTCAATCAGGCGAAATTCTGCGTCATTCGGAAGGAAAGAGTCGCCGGACACCATGAATTTCTGGTCAGTTGTCTCTGCTGTTATGTTGACTATTAACTTCTTTCAACAGCGTGCGAGACATTTTGATGTTCCTACTTTGGCCACCTCTAGCATTAGAATATCGAATAATTTTCTTATGTGAAGAGGCTTTCTCTCTTGGCTGTCTTCCAACAATGCTAGAAATGTCTTGAGGACTTCTTCCTGTCTCTATTTCATCCCAGATGTACATGTATCCCACATTATTCTTAAAGGAATGCACCCCAAAGTTATAAACATATAGATTGCGTTTATAATAAGCTATGGAAGTTGACAGCCTAGGAAAGGGAAGCGCTTTTTGCAAGTCGAATGTACAGCAGTAAGTTTCATCTGCGGCTTTAATTTTATCAGTTTTCATTTTCTCTCTAGCCTGTTTAGATTTCCGCAAATGGAACTCTCCTTCGGTTCCAAGACTTTTTCAGGTGTTTTCATCATTTTCTTCATTCAGCTTATTATAATAGCTTATTTTGAAATGTTTAACTGATTTTATATTATCAAAGACGAAAACAGCCATTGCATCTTTTAACAGCAGCTGATTTTTCCTTAAAATTCCCCAATCGAAGAGAAATGAATAGAAACCCGTTTATAGGGAGATCGCCACTGTTTTTTAAATTATAATTCAATCTTTCAAAATCTGTTTAAAGCTGATCAAATTAGCGTGCTTTTAGAGACTGCGGTGTCTGAACGGGGGTTGGCGAGCGTAGCTCGTAGGGGGCCGAGCCCCCTAGTAATCTCAAAATATCGAATTAATGTCTCGCGTAATTTTTAAATATAAACTGTTTTGCAATATTACTTTTTGTTCACTTTAAGTAATAAGTGTAATGTGACGTAAATGTGACGTAATTTCTCCTATTTAAGACTTCTAACGCATGTTAATGAATTTATTATTTTACAATATCCTTTCTCTTTTAAAATTCACGTGTAAGTATAGTTTTTATGAAGTAATTTTCAATAAGTTTCTGCTTTTCATACGTAATTTTTTAATTCTAATTTGAAAGGTTTTTTCTGTTAATAATAGTCACGTGTAAAACAATTTTTAATTTGAAGCAAACATTATTATTTGCGCTGTTTATACAGTTGGCAACAGTTTAAATTAATACCATTTTCTAAAATAAGTAAAAAATATCTCTCGAAATGCTGAAAATTTGAATGTAAAATAGAAATAAAAACCTCAAAAAATGAGTCAAATTAAAAAAGAAGTGAATGCAGTCTGCACACCGGGAAATTCTAACGTATAAAATGATCTAAAAATGAATTAATTCCTATATACAGTTTTTGCTCCTATAAAACTTTTTTAATGGAACGATTTTGTCCAACTTTAGCATTAAATATCTCTTAAAATAATTATTCGATTTGAAAACTGTCCAAATCAGCGTGTTTATCAAATATTTCTCTATAAGACAGCCGATTTTCATATTTTTGTATGCAGTATTTTTCTTAATATTAACGGAGAAAGACATCCGGTCACAAAAAAATTCAAAACCTGCGCCGGCGGCGGCGACGTCGATGACAGCGTAAGTTACTTTTTTTTAGAATAGAGAGATATTTATATTACTGAAAATACGACGCTTAGTTTTATTAATATCTTAGAAAAATAGGGAGTGAATTGAAAAATCTTTGTTGAAGTTTTGTCGCTCTGAACATACTAAAATATTGATTTAAAAAAAAAACCCGGAGAAAAATGAATTTACATGACCTCAATTACAAATCATTTAAAAGGAAAGTAAATGGTATAAAAGGCCAATTTCGAGTCTAGTTTTAACTATCGGACTTTTACGGCTCTTCGTGAGAATATTCTAAAAATATCTAAATTCTATTTAGTCAAAAAGTTGTGAAATTAATATTTTTTTTTTATCTATTCAAAACTTAAAAGTGACAAGTCTCTTTCAGTGTTGCTTCACCCGGCTGATTTTTTTATTTAGGCATTCCGAATTGTCAGCATTATGTTTTAACAGTTATTTTTGTTTTATAAGTTAATAAATATCCCATAAATAATATAAAATTAATCAATTTTCAAAATTTTCTAGTGTGAATTTAATATTTCAAAATAAAAAACCCTCCAGATGCGGAAACACTGGTCTCAAGAAATTACATTTATAACTCCCACTCCATCCGTTTCTTGAACACCACTATTTTAAAGCAAAATTCTTCTCTTTATATTTCTTTAGCAAAATTTGGAGAAAACGTAATCTGACCATTTTCTCTTTTGAGAATATTGTAAAAACGTTTTAGGAAATTTTTTCTTTAGAATTTCTAATATTCAAAGAGCAGACCAGTGGAAATCATGAACGCGATAATATACATGGTGTGTTTACAAAGTTTCAAGATTGGTCCTAGAAATCAAAATTTATTAAACATTTTTGTACAGTGAATTAAAATTCTTCGAAATAAGACCCTTGGGCATCGACACACCGCTGCCAGCGTTTTTTCCATTATTCATAGGCTCCTTTGAGGTCTTCGCGCGAAAGGCTGTTAAGGGACCTCGGCGAAGCTGCTTGGATTGATATATAGTAGTGATTCTAAGGCGGCATAGTAGTGATTCTAAGGCCACTATGTACATTGGAAGAAGACAGCTTAATGAGCATGCTTGAATTCTTTTCAGTGCTTTCCAGTGAGCCAGTCGTTGCCTGCTGGTGCTGTCATACTTGTTCGTCGGATTTTAATTTTCCTCAAGATGACTGAACGAGTTGAGCTAAGGTACTGCATCAAATTTTGTCAAAGCTTCGTGATTCTCAAAGCGAAACTATTCATCGGGTGTCGTAAGATCCATCAATGCTCTAGCTCAGCCATACTCAACCTACGGCCCGCGGGCCGCATGTGGCCCGGCGGGCTTTTAAGTGCAGCCCGAGACATAATCTGTAAATTTAATGTTATGTATATAAACAGCATTTAAGATCTTCACTGTAGCTTTATATATTTTGACGGGAAGACAAAATCCGTTTTGTTAGCCATAATTTATTTAAAATTATATTAAAACATCTTAATTGCCATGTTTATTGACAAAAGTTCTTTTTACATGTATTTATAATTGTACTACAGTGGTGTACACATTTCTTTATCTTCAACACTAATCAAACATTATTCCAAATTAACTTATTTTGCACTGTATATTTCTGAAATTAAGAAAAAAATGTTTGCATTGATCAAAAGCCTGATTTATTAGAGAAAATCTTGAAAAAACTTGGAAATTCTGCATTGTTATATTATTAGGTTTTCCATTTAGGCTAAAATTACTATTTGTGGTTAAACGTTTCCGCGTAAACAATTGGCTTAAAAAAAAGCACATCACTATTTACAAAAACAAACCGTGTGATCTATTTCTACAATATGTGTAACATAAATCTATCACGAAACTAATTGTTTGGATATAGCGGTGTTAAAATAATTTGGTAACTTTTCTCCTGCAACAATCCAGATAGCATGAACATTAGCAGCAAGTTTGATTTTTTTCTGATATAATCTTGCCATAACAAATTTGAATTGAGAAATTCGCAGCAAATCTCCCGCAGGGTACACAATCACCCACTTGCATGAATAGTTTGTTGTGAAACAGATGGCAAGACTGTTTTTAATTCACGAAAGTGACGAAAGCAAAAAATTCCTCTGTTGAAAGAATAGGCAATCAGCAGATACGCAGAAATAGCAGAAATTTTATTCGGTTGGCTACGCTTTTTTTAAACGCTCTACTTATCAAATACCAAAAAAGGCTTGAATTGAAAGGTACAAATATGTTACCTTATCTTGTTTATGGTGGTAAAAAACGATGCATGCACCTTAACGGGTCCATGAACCCCTTCCAATGGGTTAAGCTTATAGTGTAACTGTTGATAACAGTTACCATGGCGTGGAAAGGTTACTACCTCGCAGTAACTTAGCAGTATTTTTGATTACTTGTTTGCCGTTAATTTGTAATAAATTTGATACAGAATGAATTTAAGTTGCACGACAAGTTCGGTGCAAATTCAAAGTGTGGTGACTTCGGCGTTTGCGTTATCTTGCTGCAGTCTTGTTATGAGCTTTCAGTCTTGTCATGCTGAGCTTGCTTCAACTTTGCAGGTCTTCAAAGCAAGACTTCTGCAAATTTTCAGCAAACTAAAAATGCTATGTGGGAAATGTTAAACCCTACTGTTAATATTAACTTTGTTATACTACTTATGTTACATTACTGTATTAATTATTTTTTTTTTTTACCTTTTTACTTTCTTCTATCTTTACAAGAAGAAAGTATTGGATTCATGAAAATTTTCGAATTCTGGTTTTCGACGGATTTACACGTTTTAGGTGTCAGAGATTCCAAAAAACATGTTTTTACAAAATGTCTGTCTGTGACTCTGTGAGTCTGTCTGTCTGTCTGTCTGTCTGTGTGTATGTGACACAAATTTTGTGGGCGCTCTATCTCAAGAACTAATGCACGGAATTTAATTTAGATTACTAGGGAGATTACTAGGGGGCTCGGCCCCCTAGTAATCTCAAAATATCGAATTAATGTCTCGCGTAATTTTTAAATATAAACTGTTTTGCAATATTACTTTTTGTTCACTTTAAGTAATAAGTGTAATGTGACGTAAATGTGACGTAATTTCTCCTATTTAAGACTTCTAACGCATGTTAATGAATTTATTATTTTACAATATCCTTTCTCTTTTAAAATTCACGTGTAAGTATAGTTTTTATGAAGTAATTTTCAATAAGTTTCTGCTTTTCATACGTAATTTTTTAATTCTAATTTGAAAGGTTTTTTCTGTTAATAATAGTCACGTGTAAAACAATTTTTAATTTGAAGCAAACATTATTATTTGCGCTGTTTATACAGTTGGCAACAGTTTAAATTAATACCATTTTCTAAAATAAGTAAAAAATATCTCTCGAAATGCTGAAAATTTGAATGTAAAATAGAAATAAAAACCTCAAAAAATGAGTCAAATTAAAAAAGAAGTGAATGCAGTCTGCACACCGGGAAATTCTAACGTATAAAATGATCTAAAAATGAATTAATTCCTATAAACAGTTTTTGCTCCTATAAAACTTTTTTAATGGAACGATTTTGTCCAACTTTAGCATTAAATATCTCTTAAAATAATTATTCGATTTGAAAACTGTCCAAATCAGCGTGTTTATCAAATATTTCTCTATAAGACAGCCGATTTTCATATTTTTGTATGCAGTATTTTTCTTAATATTAACGGAGAAAGACATCCGGTCACAAAAAAATTCAAAACCTGCGCCGGCGGCGGCGACGTCGGTGACAGCGTAAGTTACTTTTTTTTAGAATAGAGAGATATTTATATTACTGAAAATACGACGCTTAGTTTTATTAATATCTTAGAAAAATAGGGAGTGAATTGAAAAATCTTTGTTGAAGTTTTGTCGCTCTGAACATACTAAAATATTGATTTAAAAAAAAACCCGGAGAAAAATGAATTTACATGACCTCAATTACAAATCATTTAAAAGGAAAGTAAATGGTATAAAAGGCCAATTTCGAGTCTAGTTTTAACTATCGGACTTTTACGGCTCTTCGTGAGAATATTCTAAAAATATCTAAATTCTATTTAGTCAAAAAGTTGTGAAATTAATATTTTTTTTTTTATCTATTCAAAACTTAAAAGTGACAAGTCTCTTTCAGTGTTGCTTCACCCGGCTGATTTTTTTATTTAGGCATTCCGAATTGTCAGCATTATGTTTTAACAGTTATTTTTGTTTTATAAGTTAATAAATATCCCATAAATAATATAAAATTAATCAATTTTCAAAATTTTCTAGTGTGAATTTAATATTTCAAAATAAAAAACCCTCCAGATGCGGAAACACTGGTCTCAAGAAATTACATTTATAACTCCCACTCCATCCGTTTCTTGAACACCACTATTTTAAAGCAAAAATCTTCTCTTTATATTTCTTTAGCAAAATTTGGAGAAAACGTAATCTGACCATTTTCACTTTTGAGAATATTGTAAAAACGTTTTAGGAAATTTTTTCTTTAGAATTTCTAATATTCAAAGAGCAGACCAGTGGAAATCATGAACGCGATAATATACATGGTGTGTTTACAAAGTTTCAAGATTGGTCCTAGAAATCAAAATTTATTAAACATTTTTGTACAGTGAATTAAAATTCTTCGAAATAAGACCCTTGGGCATCGACACACCGCTGCCAGCGTTTTTTCCATTATTCATAGGCTCCTTTGAGGTCTTCGCGCGAAAGGCTGTTAAGGGACCTCGGCGAAGCTGCTTGGATTGATATATAGTAGTGATTCTAAGGCGGCATAGTAGTGATTCTAAGGCCACTATGTACATTGGAAGAAGACAGCTTAATGAGCATGCTTGAATTCATTTCAGTGCTTTCCAGTGAGCCAGTCGTTGCCTGCTGGTGCTGTCATACTTGTTCGTCGGATTTTAATTTTCCTCAAGATGACTGAACGAGTTGAGCTAAGGTACTGCATCAAATTTTGTCAAAGCTTCGTGATTCTCAAAGCGAAACTATTCATCGGGTGTCGTAAGATCCATCAATGCTCTAGCTCAGCCATACTCAACCTACGGCCCGCGGGCCGCATGTGGCCCGGCGGGCTTTTAAGTGCAGCCCGAGACATAATCTGTAAATTTAATGTTATGTATATAAACAGCATTTAAGATCTTCACTGTAGCTTTATATATTTTGACGTGAAGACAAAATCCGTTTTGTTAGCCATAATTTATTTAAAATTATATTAAAACATCTTAATTGCCATGTTTATTGACAAAAGTTCTTTTTACATGTATTTATAATTGTACTACAGTGGTGTACACATTTCTTTATCTTCAACACTAATCAAACATTATTCCAAATTAACTTATTTTGCACTGTATATTTCTGAAATTAAGAAAAAAATGTTTGCATTGATCAAAAGCCTGATTTATTAGAGAAAATCTTGAAAAAACTTGGAAATTCTGCATTGTTATATTATTAGGTTTTCCATTTAGGCTAAAATTACTATTTGTGGTTAAACGTTTCCGCGTAAACAATTGGCTTAAAAAAAAGCACATCACTATTTACAAAAACAAACCGTGTGATCTATTTCTACAATATGTGTAACATAAATCTATCACGAAACTAATTGTTTGGATATAGCGGTGTTAAAATAATTTGGTAACTTTTCTCCTGCAACAATCCAGATAGCATGAACATTAGCAGCAAGTTTGATTTTTTTCTGATATAATCTTGCCATAACAAATTTGAATTGAGAAATTCGCAGCAAATCTCCCGCAGGGTACACAATCACCCACTTGCATGAATAGTTTGTTGTGAAACAGATGGCAAGACTGTTTTTAATTCACGAAAGTGACGAAAGCAAAAAATTCCTCTGTTGAAAGAATAGGCAATCAGCAGATACGCAGAAATAGCAGAAATTTTATTCGGTTGGCTACGCTTTTTTTAAACGCTCTACTTATCAAATACCAAAAAAGGCTTGAATTGAAAGGTACAAATATGTTACCTTATCTTGTTTATGGTGGTAAAAAACGATGCATGCACCTTAACGGGTCCATGAACCCCTTCCAATGGGTTAAGCTTATAGTGTAACTGTTGATAACAGTTACCATGGCGTGGAAAGGTTACTACCTCGCAGTAACTTAGCAGTATTTTTGATTACTTGTTTGCCGTTAATTTGTAATAAATTTGATACAGAATGAATTTAAGTTGCACGACAAGTTCGGTGCAAATTCAAAGTGTGGTGACTTCGGCGTTTGCGTTATCTTGCTGCAGTCTTGTTATGAGCTTTCAGTCTTGTCATGCTGAGCTTGCTTCAACTTTGCAGGTCTTCAAAGCAAGACTTCTGCAAATTTTCAGCAAACTAAAAATGCTATGTGGGAAATGTTAAACCCTACTGTTAATATTAACTTTGTTATACTACTTATGTTACATTACTGTATTAATTATATTTTTTTTTTACCTTTTTACTTTCTTCTATCTTTACAAGAAGAAAGTATTGGATTCATGAAAATTTTCGAATTCTGGTTTTCGACGGATTTACACGTTTTAGGTGTCAGAGATTCCAAAAAACATGTTTTTACAAAATGTCTGTCTGTGACTCTGTGAGTCTGTCTGTCTGTCTGTCTGTCTGTCTGTGTGTATGTGACACAAATTTTGTGGGCGCTCTATCTCAAGAACTAATGCACGGAATTTAATTTAGATTACTAGGGAGATTACTAGGGGGCTCGGCCCCCTAGTAATCTCAAAATATCGAATTAATGTCTCGCGTAATTTTTAAATATAAACTGTTTTGCAATATTACTTTTTGTTCACTTTAAGTAATAAGTGTAATGTGACGTAAATGTGACGTAATTTCTCCTATTTAAGACTTCTAACGCATGTTAATGAATTTATTATTTTACAATATCCTTTCTCTTTTAAAATTCACGTGTAAGTATAGTTTTTATGAAGTAATTTTCAATAAGTTTCTGCTTTTCATACGTAATTTTTTAATTCTAATTTGAAAGGTTTTTTCTGTTAATAATAGTCACGTGTAAAACAATTTTTAATTTGAAGCAAACATTATTATTTGCGCTGTTTATACAGTTGGCAACAGTTTAAATTAATACCATTTTCTAAAATAAGTAAAAAATATCTCTCGAAATGCTGAAAATTTGAATGTAAAATAGAAATAAAAACCTCAAAAAATGAGTCAAATTAAAAAAGAAGTGAATGCAGTCTGCACACCGGGAAATTCTAACGTATAAAATGATCTAAAAATGAATTAATTCCTATATACAGTTTTTGCTCCTATAAAACTTTTTTAATGGAACGATTTTGTCCAACTTTAGCATTAAATATCTCTTAAAATAATTATTCGATTTGAAAACTGTCCAAATCAGCGTGTTTATCAAATATTTCTCTATAAGACAGCCGATTTTCATATTTTTGTATGCAGTATTTTTCTTAATATTAACGGAGAAAGACATCCGGTCACAAAAAAATTCAAAACCTGCGCCGGCGGCGGCGACGTCGGTGACAGCGTAAGTTACTTTTTTTTAGAATAGAGAGATATTTATATTACTGAAAATACGACGCTTAGTTTTATTAATATCTTAGAAAAATAGGGAGTGAATTGAAAAATCTTTGTTGAAGTTTTGTCGCTCTGAACATACTAAAATATTGATTTAAAAAAAAACCCGGAGAAAAATGAATTTACATGACCTCAATTACAAATCATTTAAAAGGAAAGTAAATGGTATAAAAGGCCAATTTCGAGTCTAGTTTTAACTATCGGACTTTTACGGCTCTTCGTGAGAATATTCTAAAAATATCTAAATTCTATTTAGTCAAAAAGTTGTGAAATTAATATTTTTTTTTTTATCTATTCAAAACTTAAAAGTGACAAGTCTCTTTCAGTGTTGCTTCACCCGGCTGATTTTTTTATTTAGGCATTCCGAATTGTCAGCATTATGTTTTAACAGTTATTTTTGTTTTATAAGTTAATAAATATCCCATAAATAATATAAAATTAATCAATTTTCAAAATTTTCTAGTGTGAATTTAATATTTCAAAATAAAAAACCCTCCAGATGCGGAAACACTGGTCTCAAGAAATTACATTTATAACTCCCACTCCATCCGTTTCTTGAACACCACTATTTTAAAGCAAAAATCTTCTCTTTATATTTCTTTAGCAAAATTTGGAGAAAACGTAATCTGACCATTTTCTCTTTTGAGAATATTGTAAAAACGTTTTAGGAAATTTTTTCTTTAGAATTTCTAATATTCAAAGAGCAGACCAGTGGAAATCATGAACGCGATAATATACATGGTGTGTTTACAAAGTTTCAAGATTGGTCCTAGAAATCAAAATTTATTAAACATTTTTGTACAGTGAATTAAAATTCTTCGAAATAAGACCCTTGGGCATCGACACACCGCTGCCAGCGTTTTTTCCATTATTCATAGGCTCCTTTGAGGTCTTCGCGCGAAAGGCTGTTAAGGGACCTCGGCGAAGCTGCTTGGATTGATATATAGTAGTGATTCTAAGGCGGCATAGTAGTGATTCTAAGGCCACTATGTACATTGGAAGAAGACAGCTTAATGAGCATGCTTGAATTCATTTCAGTGCTTTCCAGTGAGCCAGTCGTTGCCTGCTGGTGCTGTCATACTTGTTCGTCGGATTTTAATTTTCCTCAAGATGACTGAACGAGTTGAGCTAAGGTACTGCATCAAATTTTGTCAAAGCTTCGTGATTCTCAAAGCGAAACTATTCATCGGGTGTCGTAAGATCCATCAATGCTCTAGCTCAGCCATACTCAACCTACGGCCCGCGGGCCGCATGTGGCCCGGCGGGCTTTTAAGTGCAGCCCGAGACATAATCTGTAAATTTAATGTTATGTATATAAACAGCATTTAAGATCTTCACTGTAGCTTTATATATTTTGACGTGAAGACAAAATCCGTTTTGTTAGCCATAATTTATTTAAAATTATATTAAAACATCTTAATTGCCATGTTTATTGACAAAAGTTCTTTTTACATGTATTTATAATTGTACTACAGTGGTGTACACATTTCTTTATCTTCAACACTAATCAAACATTATTCCAAATTAACTTATTTTGCACTGTATATTTCTGAAATTAAGAAAAAAATGTTTGCATTGATCAAAAGCCTGATTTATTAGAGAAAATCTTGAAAAAACTTGGAAATTCTGTATTGTTATATTATTAGGTTTTCCATTTAGGCTAAAATTACTATTTGTGGTTAAACGTTTCCGCGTAAACAATTGGCTTAAAAAAAAGCACATCACTATTTACAAAAACAAACCGTGTGATCTATTTCTACAATATGTGTAACATAAATCTATCACGAAACTAATTGTTTGGATATAGCGGTGTTAAAATAATTTGGTAACTTTTCTCCTGCAACAATCCAGATAGCATGAACATTAGCAGCAAGTTTGATTTTTTTCTGATATAATCTTGCCATAACAAATTTGAATTGAGAAATTCGCAGCAAATCTCCCGCAGGGTACACAATCACCCACTTGCATGAATAGTTTGTTGTGAAACAGATGGCAAGACTGTTTTTAATTCACGAAAGTGACGAAAGCAAAAAATTCCTCTGTTGAAAGAATAGGCAATCAGCAGATACGCAGAAATAGCAGAAATTTTATTCGGTTGGCTACGCTTTTTTTAAACGCTCTACTTATCAAATACCAAAAAAGGCTTGAATTGAAAGGTACAAATATGTTACCTTATCTTGTTTATGGTGGTAAAAAACGATGCATGCACCTTAACGGGTCCATGAACCCCTTCCAATGGGTTAAGCTTATAGTGTAACTGTTGATAACAGTTACCATGGCGTGGAAAGGTTACTACCTCGCAGTAACTTAGCAGTATTTTTGATTACTTGTTTGCCGTTAATTTGTAATAAATTTGATACAGAATGAATTTAAGTTGCACGACAAGTTCGGTGCAAATTCAAAGTGTGGTGACTTCGGCGTTTGCGTTATCTTGCTGCAGTCTTGTTATGAGCTTTCAGTCTTGTCATGCTGAGCTTGCTTCAACTTTGCAGGTCTTCAAAGCAAGACTTCTGCAAATTTTCAGCAAACTAAAAATGCTATGTGGGAAATGTTAAACCCTACTGTTAATATTAACTTTGTTATACTACTTATGTTACATTACTGTATTAATTATATTTTTTTTTTACCTTTTTACTTTCTTCTATCTTTACAAGAAGAAAGTATTGGATTCATGAAAATTTTCGAATTCTGGTTTTCGACGGATTTACACGTTTTAGGTGTCAGAGATTCCAAAAAACATGTTTTTACAAAATGTCTGTCTGTGACTCTGTGAGTCTGTCTGTCTGTCTGTCTGTCTGTCTGTGTGTATGTGACACAAATTTTGTGGGCGCTCTATCTCAAGAACTAATGCACGGAATTTAATTTAGATTACTAGGGAGATTACTAGGGGGCTCGGCCCCCTAGTAATCTCAAAATATCGAATTAATGTCTCGCGTAATTTTTAAATATAAACTGTTTTGCAATATTACTTTTTGTTCACTTTAAGTAATAAGTGTAATGTGACGTAAATGTGACGTAATTTCTCCTATTTAAGACTTCTAACGCATGTTAATGAATTTATTATTTTACAATATCCTTTCTCTTTTAAAATTCACGTGTAAGTATAGTTTTTATGAAGTAATTTTCAATAAGTTTCTGCTTTTCATACGTAATTTTTTAATTCTAATTTGAAAGGTTTTTTCTGTTAATAATAGTCACGTGTAAAACAATTTTTAATTTGAAGCAAACATTATTATTTGCGCTGTTTATACAGTTGGCAACAGTTTAAATTAATACCATTTTCTAAAATAAGTAAAAAATATCTCTCGAAATGCTGAAAATTTGAATGTAAAATAGAAATAAAAACCTCAAAAAATGAGTCAAATTAAAAAAGAAGTGAATGCAGTCTGCACACCGGGAAATTCTAACGTATAAAATGATCTAAAAATGAATTAATTCCTATATACAGTTTTTGCTCCTATAAAACTTTTTTAATGGAACGATTTTGTCCAACTTTAGCATTAAATATCTCTTAAAATAATTATTCGATTTGAAAACTGTCCAAATCAGCGTGTTTATCAAATATTTCTCTATAAGACAGCCGATTTTCATATTTTTGTATGCAGTATTTTTCTTAATATTAACGGAGAAAGACATCCGGTCACAAAAAAATTCAAAACCTGCGCCGGCGGCGGCGACGTCGGTGACAGCGTAAGTTACTTTTTTTTAGAATAGAGAGATATTTATATTACTGAAAATACGACGCTTAGTTTTATTAATATCTTAGAAAAATAGGGAGTGAATTGAAAAATCTTTGTTGAAGTTTTGTCGCTCTGAACATACTAAAATATTGATTTAAAAAAAACCCGGAGAAAAATGAATTTACATGACCTCAATTACAAATCATTTAAAAGGAAAGTAAATGGTATAAAAGGCCAATTTCGAGTCTAGTTTTAACTATCGGACTTTTACGGCTCTTCGTGAGAATATTCTAAAAATATCTAAATTCTATTTAGTCAAAAAGTTGTGAAATTAATATTTTTTTTTTATCTATTCAAAACTTAAAAGTGACAAGTCTCTTTCAGTGTTGCTTCACCCGGCTGATTTTTTTATTTAGGCATTCCGAATTGTCAGCATTATGTTTTAACAGTTATTTTTGTTTTATAAGTTAATAAATATCCCATAAATAATATAAAATTAATCAATTTTCAAAATTTTCTAGTGTGAATTTAATATTTCAAAATAAAAAACCCTCCAGATGCGGAAACACTGGTCTCAAGAAATTACATTTATAACTCCCACTCCATCCGTTTCTTGAACACCACTATTTTAAAGCAAAAATCTTCTCTTTATATTTCTTTAGCAAAATTTGGAGAAAACGTAATCTGACCATTTTCTCTTTTGAGAATATTGTAAAAACGTTTTAGGAAATTTTTTCTTTAGAATTTCTAATATTCAAAGAGCAGCCCAGTGGAAATCATGAACGCGATAATATACATGGTGTGTTTACAAAGTTTCAAGATTGGTCCTAGAAATCAAAATTTATTAAACATTTTTGTACAGTGAATTAAAATTCTTCGAAATAAGACCCTTGGGCATCGACACACCGCTGCCAGCGTTTTTTCCATTATTCATAGGCTCCTTTGAGGTCTTCGCGCGAAAGGCTGTTAAGGGACCTCGGCGAAGCTGCTTGGATTGATATATAGTAGTGATTCTAAGGCGGCATAGTAGTGATTCTAAGGCCACTATGTACATTGGAAGAAGACAGCTTAATGAGCATGCTTGAATTCTTTTCAGTGCTTTCCAGTGAGCCAGTCGTTGCCTGCTGGTGCTGTCATACTTGTTCGTCGGATTTTAATTTTCCTCAAGATGACTGAACGAGTTGAGCTAAGGTACTGCATCAAATTTTGTCAAAGCTTCGTGATTCTCAAAGCGAAACTATTCATCGGGTGTCGTAAGATCCATCAATGCTCTAGCTCAGCCATACTCAACCTACGGCCCGCGGGCCGCATGTGGCCCGGCGGGCTTTTAAGTGCAGCCCGAGACATAATCTGTAAATTTAATGTTATGTATATAAACAGCATTTAAGATCTTCACTGTAGCTTTATATATTTTGACGTGAAGACAAAATCCGTTTTGTTAGCCATAATTTATTTAAAATTATATTAAAACATCTTAATTGCCATGTTTATTGACAAAAGTTCTTTTTACATGTATTTATAATTGTACTACAGTGGTGTACACATTTCTTTATCTTCAACACTAATCAAACATTATTCCAAATTAACTTATTTTGCACTGTATATTTCTGAAATTAAGAAAAAAATGTTTGCATTGATCAAAAGCCTGATTTATTAGAGAAAATCTTGAAAAAACTTGGAAATTCTGCATTGTTATATTATTAGGTTTTCCATTTAGGCTAAAATTACTATTTGTGGTTAAACGTTTCCGCGTAAACAATTGGCTTAAAAAAAAGCACATCACTATTTACAAAAACAAACCGTGTGATCTATTTCTACAATATGTGTAACATAAATCTATCACGAAACTAATTGTTTGGATATAGCGGTGTTAAAATAATTTGGTAACTTTTCTCCTGCAACAATCCAGATAGCATGAACATTAGCAGCAAGTTTGATTTTTTTCTGATATAATCTTGCCATAACAAATTTGAATTGAGAAATTCGCAGCAAATCTCCCGCAGGGTACACAATCACCCACTTGCATGAATAGTTTGTTGTGAAACAGATGGCAAGACTGTTTTTAATTCACGAAAGTGACGAAAGCAAAAAATTCCTCTGTTGAAAGAATAGGCAATCAGCAGATACGCAGAAATAGCAGAAATTTTATTCGGTTGGCTACGCTTTTTTTAAACGCTCTACTTATCAAATACCAAAAAAGGCTTGAATTGAAAGGTACAAATATGTTACCTTATCTTGTTTATGGTGGTAAAAAACGATGCATGCACCTTAACGGGTCCATGAACCCCTTCCAATGGGTTAAGCTTATAGTGTAACTGTTGATAACAGTTACCATGGCGTGGAAAGGTTACTACCTCGCAGTAACTTAGCAGTATTTTTGATTACTTGTTTGCCGTTAATTTGTAATAAATTTGATACAGAATGAATTTAAGTTGCACGACAAGTTCGGTGCAAATTCAAAGTGTGGTGACTTCGGCGTTTGCGTTATCTTGCTGCAGTCTTGTTATGAGCTTTCAGTCTTGTCATGCTGAGCTTGCTTCAACTTTGCAGGTCTTCAAAGCAAGACTTCTGCAAATTTTCAGCAAACTAAAAATGCTATGTGGGAAATGTTAAACCCTACTGTTAATATTAACTTTGTTATACTACTTATGTTACATTACTGTATTAATTATATTTTTTTTTTACCTTTTTACTTTCTTCTATCTTTACAAGAAGAAAGTATTGGATTCATGAAAATTTTCGAATTCTGGTTTTCGACGGATTTACACGTTTTAGGTGTCAGAGATTCCAAAAAACATGTTTTTACAAAATGTCTGTCTGTGACTCTGTGAGTCTGTCTGTCTGTCTGTCTGTCTGTCTGTGTGTATGTGACACAAATTTTGTGGGCGCTCTATCTCAAGAACTAATGCACGGAATTTAATTTAGATTACTAGGGAGATTACTAGGGGGCTCGGTTCCCTAGTAATCTCAAAATATCGAATTAATGT
The DNA here is from genome assembly GCA_963932465.1 of Maratus speciosus. Classification (NCBI taxonomy): domain Eukaryota; kingdom Metazoa; phylum Arthropoda; class Arachnida; order Araneae; family Salticidae; genus Maratus; species Maratus speciosus. The sequence goes on from OZ010794.1 coordinate 253,447,445, forward strand.
CTCGCGTAATTTTTAAATATAAACTGTTTTGCAATATTACTTTTTGTTCACTTTAAGTAATAAGTGTAATGTGACGTAAATGTGACGTAATTTCTCCTATTTAAGACTTCTAACGCATGTTAATGAATTTATTATTTTACAATATCCTTTCTCTTTTAAAATTCACGTGTAAGTATAGTTTTTATGAAGTAATTTTCAATAAGTTTCTGCTTTTCATACGTAATTTTTTAATTCTAATTTGAAAGGTTTTTTCTGTTAATAATAGTCACGTGTAAAACAATTTTTAATTTGAAGCAAACATTATTATTTGCGCTGTTTATACAGTTGGCAACAGTTTAAATTAATACCATTTTCTAAAATAAGTAAAAAATATCTCTCGAAATGCTGAAAATTTGAATGTAAAATAGAAATAAAAACCTCAAAAAATGAGTCAAATTAAAAAAGAAGTGAATGCAGTCTGCACACCGGGAAATTCTAACGTATAAAATGATCTAAAAATGAATTAATTCCTATATACAGTTTTTGCTCCTATAAAACTTTTTTAATGGAACGATTTTGTCCAACTTTAGCATTAAATATCTCTTAAAATAATTATTCGATTTGAAAACTGTCCAAATCAGCGTGTTTATCAAATATTTCTCTATAAGACAGCCGATTTTCATATTTTTGTATGCAGTATTTTTCTTAATATTAACGGAGAAAGACATCCGGTCACAAAAAAATTCAAAACCTGCGCCGGCGGCGGCGACGTCGGTGACAGCGTAAGTTACTTTTTTTTAGAATAGAGAGATATTTATATTACTGAAAATACGACGCTTAGTTTTATTAATATCTTAGAAAAATAGGGAGTGAATTGAAAAATCTTTGTTGAAGTTTTGTCGCTCTGAACATACTAAAATATTGATTTAAAAAAAAACATGGAGAAAAATGAATTTACATGACCTCAATTACAAATCATTTAAAAGGAAAGTAAATGGTATAAAAGGCCAATTTCGAGTCTAGTTTTAACTATCGGACTTTTACGGCTCTTCGTGAGAATATTCTAAAAATATCTAAATTCTATTTAGTCAAAAAGTTGTGAAATTAATATTTTTTTTTTATCTATTCAAAACTTAAAAGTGACAAGTCTCTTTCAGTGTTGCTTCACCCGGCTGATTTTTTTATTTAGGCATTCCGAATTGTCAGCATTATGTTTTAACAGTTATTTTTGTTTTATAAGTTAATAAATATCCCATAAATAATATAAAATTAATCAATTTTCAAAATTTTCTAGTGTGAATTTAATATTTCAAAATAAAAAACCCTCCAGATGCGGAAACACTGGTCTCAAGAAATTACATTTATAACTCCCACTCCATCCGTTTCTTGAACACCACTATTTTAAAGCAAAATTCTTCTCTTTATATTTCTTTAGCAAAATTTGGAGAAAACGTAATCTGACCATTTTCTCTTTTGAGAATATTGTAAAAACGTTTTAGGAAATTTTTTCTTTAGAATTTCTAATATTCAAAGAGCAGACCAGTGGAAATCATGAACGCGATAATATACATGGTGTGTTTACAAAGTTTCAAGATTGGTCCTAGAATACAAAATTTATTAAACATTTTTGTACAGTGAATTAAAATTCTTCGAAATAAGACCCTTGGGCATCGACACACCGCTGCCAGCGTTTTTTCCATTATTCATAGGCTCCTTTGAGGTCTTCGCGCGAAAGGCTGTTAAGGGACCTCGGCGAAGCTGCTTGGATTGATATATAGTAGTGATTCTAAGGCGGCATAGTAGTGATTCTAAGGCCACTATGTACATTGGAAGAAGACAGCTTAATGAGCATGCTTGAATTCTTTTCAGTGCTTTCCAGTGAGCCAGTCGTTGCCTGCTGGTGCTGTCATACTTGTTCGTCGGATTTTAATTTTCCTCAAGATGACTGAACGAGTTGAGCTAAGGTACTGCATCAAATTTTGTCAAAGCTTCGTGATTCTCAAAGCGAAACTATTCATCGGGTGTCGTAAGATCCATCAATGCTCTAGCTCAGCCATACTCAACCTACGGCCCGCGGACCGCATGTGGCCCGGCGGGCTTTTAAGTGCAGCCCGAGACATAATCTGTAAATTTAATGTTATGTATATAAACAGCATTTAAGATCTTCACTGTAGCTTTATATATTTTGACGGGAAGACAAAATCCGTTTTGTTAGCCATAATTTATTTAAAATTATATTAAAACATCTTAATTGCCATGTTTATTGACAAAAGTTCTTTTTACATGTATTTATAATTGTACTACAGTGGTGTACACATTTCTTTATCTTCAACACTAATCAAACATTATTCCAAATTAACTTATTTTGCACTGTATATTTCTGAAATTAAGAAAAAAATGTTTGCATTGATCAAAAGCCTGATTTATTAGAGAAAATCTTGAAAAAACTTGGAAATTCTGCATTGTTATATTATTAGGTTTTCCATTTAGGCTAAAATTACTATTTGTGGTTAAACGTTTCCGCGTAAACAATTGGCTTAAAAAAAAGCACATCACTATTTACAAAAACAAACCGTGTGATCTATTTCTACAATATGTGTAACATAAATCTATCACGAAACTAATTGTTTGGATATAGCGGTGTTAAAATAATTTGGTAACTTTTCTCCTGCAACAATCCAGATAGCATGAACATTAGCAGCAAGTTTGATTTTTTTCTGATATAATCTTGCCATAACAAATTTGAATTGAGAAATTCGCAGCAAATCTCCCGCAGGGTACACAATCACCCACTTGCATGAATAGTTTGTTGTGAAACAGATGGCAAGACTGTTTTTAATTCACGAAAGTGACGAAAGCAAAAAATTCCTCTGTTGAAAGAATAGGCAATCAGCAGATACGCAGAAATAGCAGAAATTTTATTCGGTTGGCTACGCTTTTTTTAAACGCTCTACTTATCAAATACCAAAAAAGGCTTGAATTGAAAGGTACAAATATGTTACCTTAACTTGTTTATGGTTGTAAAAAACGATGCATGCACCTTAACGGGTCCATGAACCCCTTCCAATGGGTTAAGCTTATAGTGTAACTGTTGATAACAGTTACCATGGCGTGGAAAGGTTACTACCTCGCAGTAACTTAGCAGTATTTTTGATTACTTGTTTGCCGTTAATTTGTAATAAATTTGATACAGAATGAATTTAAGTTGCACGACAAGTTCGGTGCAAATTCAAAGTGTGGTGACTTCGGCGTTTGCGTTATCTTGCTGCAGTCTTGTTATGAGCTTTCAGTCTTGTCATGCTGAGCTTGCTTCAACTTTGCAGGTCTTCAAAGCAAGACTTCTGCAAATTTTCAGCAAACTAAAAATGCTATGTGGGAAATGTTAAACCCTACTGTTAATATTAACTTTGTTATACTACTTATGTTACATTACTGTATTAATTATATTTTTTTTTACCTTTTTACTTTCTTCTATCTTTACAAGAAGAAAGTATTGGATTCATGAAAATTTTCGAATTCTGGTTTTCGACGGATTTACACGTTTTAGGTGTCAGAGATTCCAAAAAACATGTTTTTACAAAATGTCTGTCTGTGACTCTGTGAGTCTGTCTGTCTGTCTGTGTGTATGTGACACAAATTTTGTGGGCGCTCTATCTCAAGAACTAATGCACGGAATTTAATAAAGATTTATATTCAGTGAGTCCCTAATACAAATTGATGCTGATTAGTGTTTGGTGTAAATCGCTCAATAGGTGGCGCTGCTATACTGCATTTTTCACGATTTCCGCAATAGCTCTATCTCACGAACTAATGCACGGATTTTGATCAAACTTCAGATTTAGTTAGTCCTTGATGTGAATTGATGCTGATTACGTTTTGGTGTAAATCGCCCAAAAGGTGGCGCTGTTATGATGAATTTTGCAGGATTTACACGATTTCCCTAATAGCTCTATCTTAAGAACTAACGCACGGATTTTCATCAAACTTCAGATTCAGTTAGTCCTTGATATGACTTGCTACTGATTATGTGTTGGTGTAAATCGCCCAACAGGTGGCGCTTCTTTGATGCCTTTTTCACGATTGCCTCAATAGCTCTATCTATAGAACTAATGGACGAATTTTCATCTAACTTCAGATTTAGTTGTATGTTGACACAAGTTGTTGTTAATTAGGTTTTGGTGTTAATCACCCAATAGGTGGCACTGCTATGCAGGAATTTTCACGATTTTCGCTATAGCTCTATCTCAAAAACTAATGCACGGATTTTCTCCAAACTTCAGATTCAGTCAGACGTTGACATAAATTGTTGCTGATTAAGATTTGGTATAAATCACCCAATAGGTGGCGCTGCTAGGCAGCATTTTGCTGGATTTAGACGATTTCAGCGATAGTCATATCTCAAGAACTAATGCACGGAATTTCATATCTTTAGAATCCTCATGAGATGCATAGATTGCCATTTAATTTTGGCAGTGTGATAGCGAATTTTGAAGTATTAACATGTATGAGATAGAAGAAAGTTTTGGGATTGGTACATCCGACTAGTTTATTATTATTAACACTTTCCAACATAGTTGAAAAGTTTTTATGACTCCGGTTTGTCTGGCCGTATGGCCGTCTGTCCACGCTCTAACTCCCGTAATTATACTCGGATTTCCATAAAATTGATAAAGGTTATTTAGGGTCACCAAAGCATGTTTGGTATTCTATATGAAATATGTAGGATTAATCGTTCATTTACAGGGGCACTCAAAAGTATTCCATTACATTATGGTATATGGGGAATAAATCCCGTAAATATACTCGGATTTTCATGAAATTTATAAAGGTTATTTAGGGTCAACAAAGCATGTTTGATATTGTATATGAAGTATGTAGGATTAATCGCTCATTTATAGTGGCACTCAAAAGTATTCCATTACATTATAGTATAAGGGGAAAAATCGTTTGCAGAGTATTTTAATGACATTATGCTACTTCAAATGTATTAACTGATATAAATCACTGAATTTCCCTACTATCAAGTTTTAACAGGACATTCATAGAATTTTTTATTCATTTACAGGGACACGCAAAAGAAATCGGTTACAGTACAGTACTGCCTTTGAGTAATAATTGCTGGAGTGCTCGGTTTAAAATCCGGTATGCGCTTTTAAATTTAATTAATTTTTTGCATCTTACTCATTATATATAAATTATATACCTTAAATACAAGGCTGCACAAAAGTATTCACGTATCGTTCTCATTATTAGAGGAAATTGCTGGAGGTAAATTTTCAACTGAAGTGTATGTAGCTCTTAAGTGAACTACATTTTGGCTTGCATGTAGCTAATAGATTCAAATCTATAAATCATATGCAGGGCTGCAATTCGTATAATTTTCCGATTGTGGATGGGAACAGCTGAAATTGGGTTCTGAAAGGTATTATGCGTTTCCATGGTTGCAGTAGACGTAATATTTTAATTTTGTAAACAGTGCAGTTTTGTTACATTATTCTGAATGTGTTGGAAAGTGTTTCATAATCTATGCTTGACGCATGATTTTTTCTTACTTGTTTAAGTGTGTTGCGGCCCGCTTAACGTCGCAAACGTATGTTTGTGGCACGCGAGAAAAAAAAGGTTGAGTACGGCTGCTCTAGCTTATTCATCGCACCTGATTGAGACTTTCTTGGCGAAACGTGGAATTCTAGTCGTTCGCCAAATTCAAAATCGCTCCTTGCGAATTCTGGTTGCTTCCAAAATTGAAGGCGTCATTGAAAGGGTCCCTCTTTGAGAGTAGAGATGAGATATGCAGAATGCGACGGCGGAATTGAACACAGTTCCAAAAAATTTGGAAATTCCACGTCAGACGTGGCAAATGTGGTGCGTTCGTACTATAATTAATTTTATAAATATTTTTTGCACCGCATGTTATACCGAACGTATATTTTAATGCACTTCATTAGTGCATATCAATTTCACTCTGTTCGAAAGGCTGTAACATCATTAAAATGCTCTTGAGATAATTTATTCCCATTGGCCGTAATGTAACGGAAAACTTTTGACTGTCCCTGAAATTAAACTATACATCCGATTTTCATAAAATTTTAAAGGACTCGACAAAATTTTTCAACAATTATATATTTAAAATTTCAGACCATTCGGTTGGTTAGTTTATGCTCTGCTATATGCAGACAGAGGGACAGACGGACAGACAGACGGACTGAACGACGACTACAGGTGCTACGTATTTATATAATTACGAACGCACCTAAAAAAGTCTTTCAGAAGTGCTTTCAGCAGTGAAAGGAACGAAGGGCTAAGTGTGTGGATGGCACGAGGCCTTCTTTGAAGGGGATTAGGGTACCAGTCCCGCAGGTAACTTAGATACTTTTTCGGCCAAATGTCGGATACTGTTTTAGACAGACCGCGTATATTTGGCTTTTTTGGCATACTTTCACTTAGGACTCGAAATAGGAAGATATTGGGTCAAGTAAATTTATTAATTATGAATGCTTAAATTTTGTGATTTCTAATGTCAATTTATTTGTAAAGTTGTTGCAAAACAGATTCCAATTTTGGTAGTTTTTGAAACAGAATCCAAAAGCTACCGAATGGAATAAGTTGTATTGAAGATTCTACAAATCAACTTTGTAAAAAATTCAATGCTTACAATATAAAAATTAAAGAACAATAATTAAAATATATATATGTTTTCGAAACAAATATTTGTATATATTACTTATAAATTTTTTAGTAGAAATTGATTTCTAGGATTTTTAAAATATGTGAATACAAATTTACAGATAATTCCGGAAAGACGTTTTTTAGGTGCGGTCGTAATTATATAAATACATAGCCCCCATGGCCGTCGTCTTGTACGTCCGTCTGTCTGTCCGTCTGTCCGCATATAACAGCGCAAAAATTATCCAACCGAATGGTTTAAAATTTAATAAATATAATAGCTGCACAATTTTGTCGCGTCATTTCAAATTTTATCAAAATTGAATCCAAAATTAAAAATATATTAATAAACGTTTTCTTCGTTCCATTAAATCCTATCATACCTAATTAATTCAAGGATATCCCATGATATATAATGATTTTGGACTGCCTTGGTGATGACGTCTTACTTAAGATGGAGTCATATTATTTCCGTATTACTGAACTTAATATATATAATTTTAATAAATTTTGTATTCATGCATTTTTGCATAAGGGTGTAGCAGATATTGCAACAAGATCTGAATATCTATAAAACTAGTTATAGTCCCAGATAGCATGAACATTAGCAGTAAGTTTGATTTTTTCTGATATTACCTTTCAGTGACAAATTTTAATTGAGAAATTCGCAGCATATCTCCGGCAAGGTGTACCATCATCCACTTACATGAGTAGTTAGTTGTGAAACTGATGGCAAGACTGTTTTTAATTCACGAAAGTGACGAAAGCAAAAAGTCCCTCTGTTGAGAGAATAGACAATCAGCAGATACGCAGAAATAGCAGAAATTTTATTCGGCTGCGCCGCTTTTTTTAAACGCTATACTTATGAAATACCAAAAAAGTCTTGAGTTAGAAAGTGCAAATATTACCCCACTATTTTTATGGTGGTAAAAACGATGTATGGACCTGATCAGGTCTATAGAACCCTTCGATGGGGTTAAACTTATAGTGAAACAGTTAATGTGGCATGGGAAGAATACTACTTTGCAGTAAGTTTGCAGTATTTTTGATTACTTATTTGCTGTTATTTTGCAACAAATTTAATACAACATGAATTTAACTTGCACGGCAAGTCAGTTGCAAGTTCAAAGTGTGGTGACTTCGACGTTTACGTATTCTTGCTGCCGTCTTGTTATGAATTTTCAGTCTTGTCATGCTGAGCTTACTGCAACTTTGCAGGTTTTCAAAGTAAAACTTCTGCAAATTTTCTGCAAACTAAAAATGCTATGTGGGGTACGAACGCACCTCACTTGCCACGTTTGAGGCACAATTTAGATGTTTGACGTACCGACTTGTTTAGTTATGCTTATAACTAAGGGCATTACAATCATTTTAACAGCGATTACAAATTAATTTAATATTAGGAGTTAAAAATTTAAAATTTTCATAATTCCTAAACTACTCAACCAGCTCATTTCCCATTTTGTAACCTAAGGTAAAATGTTTCGACAAACGCCAAATATGATGTTAAAATTATGGGTTCGTATTCATAATTTCAAATGGGGACATTTTCCCCATGAAGACAAACATTTAAGCCTTTTTTTCACATTTTGGAAGAATATAATTTCCAGACGATAGGCTATTTCTGAATTTTTTTTGCGACAATCTGGAAATTAAAATGTATGGGAAGGTTTCTGTTTTTTTTTTTTTCGTTTGTATACTTTTTTAAACACAACGCTTCGGTTACAAAACGTATAAACACAATCTAAAATAGTATAGTAATGAAGTTATATTGATTTCATAACTTTTGAGTTTCATGCTTCAATTATCAAAGCCATCATACAGTTTTCACTTAAAATTAAAAAAATAAAAATATTTTAGTCCTTATTGAAATACATAAACTTCACATAGGGAAATCAACATTTTTATTTTATATCCAAGAATATATAAAACATTACATGTGTGCATGTTTAAAAGCACCTGACATATAATATTTCTATTTTTATTGTTATATAAAAAAATATGAAATTCTTCCTTTTAAGTTTGGGAAATACCTACTGAAAAATTCTTACAACGTGATATAAATATTCTATAAAGTTAATAGATATTTTATTCACATACTCGATTGAGTTCTTTTATGATTATAAATATGCAAATTAAACGCAAAGGAAATCTCTTATGAAGTTAAGGTATGAGATAAATATTCTATACTATATCTAACAAGGTTTACTGCAAACAAAATACTATGAGATGAGTCTCGGTTCCAAGAATGCGTGATTTGTTTAAAGATTGAAATTTAACCACAATAATATATATTCAAGTCAGATCTTATAAAATATTGAAGAAGTCTTTGACATTCAATCTGACATTTCTAAAATGTATGAATTTAAAGCTAATACATATGAAAAGTATATTCAAATTTATAGGATCCCATTATTTGTTACTTTGACAGAAATGATAAAATCGTGTTTATATTGAGTAAAATAAATATAATCTATTTTTGGACAAAAATCTTTTATGATTAACATATCAAACAAAACTTTTGTAGAAAAACTGATAGAAATTACAACGTATAAAACGTTGTCAGACATTTCAAAATGTATTATATATCTAGGCAAATAGCCATTCTATTGGAAGCAATATAGTCTAGATATATCCTTCTATATATAAAAAAAAGTTTTGATTTGGAAATGGACCAATGACAATCTGCGTAGATATTCCGGGTAGATCCACATCCAATTTGAATGCTTAAGCATGGCCTTTCATCGTTAATATTAAAAAAAAACTGTTGCATACAAAAATATGAAAATCGGTGGTATTATAGAGAAATGTTTGATAAACACGCTGATGCAGACAGTTTTCAAATCGAAGAATTATTTTAAGAGATATTTAATGCTAAAGTTAGACAAAATCGTTCCATTAAAAAAGTTTTATTGGAGCAAAAACTATACATGAGAATTTAATCATCTTTAGATCATTTTATTCGTTATAAGTTCCCGGTGTGCAGATTATATTTATTTTTCTTATTTGACTCATTTTTTGAGGTTTTATTTCAATTTTAAATTCAAATTGTCAGCATTTCGAGAGATATTTTTTACAAATTTTAGAAAATGTTATTAATTTAAACTGTTGCCAGTTGTATAAACAGCGCAAACAATAATGTTTACTTCAAATTAAAAATTTATTTTACACGTGACTATTATAAACAGAAAATATAAAAAGCAGGAACTCATTGAAAATTAAGTCATAAAAATTATAATTACACGTGAATTTTAAAAGAGACAGAATATTGTAAAATAATAAATTCATAAACATGCGTTAGAAGTCTTAAATAGGAGAATTTACGTCACATTTACGTCACATTACACTTATTATATAAAATGAACAAAAAATAATATTGCTAAACAGTTTAAATTTAAAAATTGCTCGAGACATTTATTTAATGATCTATGATTATTTAATGATGAGATGATCATAATATTTCATTTCCAGCAAAAGTATTTTTACGTGAATATTAAAAAGAAAAAGAAAAGTTTGGTGAAAATTACGTCAGATTATATTTCTCAGATTCAAATTGTAATTCAATCTTCCGAAATCTTTTTAAAGCCGATCAAATTATCGTGCTGTTAGAATCTGCGGTGTCTGAACGGGGGTTGACGAGCGTAGCTCGTAGGGGGCAGAGCCCCCTAGTCTTATAAAAAATTGACAGGTTTTCTAATATAAGTTTGGCATTTCTTTAATGCGTGACTTTAAAGATAGTGTACGTCAAAGAAGACTACAATTTATAGAAACTCTTTTCCTTGCCAAGCTATATGTGATAATATCTGTAAAAGAAATATATAAACATTACTGATCTTGCGGTTAGGGCAAACATCGTACATTGTGTGTATGAAATTCTGTCGAATCACATTCATTCATCTATTTATATAAAATCCAAGTCTCTGTGTGTCCCTCACAATTCCGGTAGGACCACCTCATTGTAATGAATAATTGTTGGAAATTACTAATGCAGGGTTAGCACAGTAGAGCCAAATGCTGACCTCCTTGGCGAAGTATCGCCAGATTTGACAAAATATTGCCACATTTGGCGACAAAAATAAGTTGTCATATATGAAGCCAACTTGGCGATAGCTAGCTAACTTGGCAAAATTTTCATTTACAACCATTAATATTTCATAATCTAGGCCACCCCAATTTAATTTAAACTCCGCGCTTTTAGGGTTTTCTTTCTTTTATTTTTTTTTTTTTTTCTCAAAATCTATGAGTGAGAATTTAAAGTGTAATACACGAAAATGTACGTCTTTACATCTTCATGCTGTTGCTGCTAATAACATAAACAGCCAATAGACGGTGCTGTACTGTCTGAGCTCCTAACTGCCCGATTTTAATGTGCTTTAGGTACTTTTCCAGTATAGGGGCCTTGGCGAGATATACAAAATGAAGTTTAGCAACATATTTTCTAGCAACTTATTCACTGTTTTATATACACAAGTAATTTTTCAATAATTATATAATTTATTTAATATAAAGAAGCATTTTAACTATTTTTGTATACAAAGTTACAAACTGAAGTAAATTGTATATAAAAAAACAACAATAATATAGATATAAATAAATGCTTATAGGTTATATAAATAAATGTAAACGTTCATTAATTTTGTTTTCATAGTTGTTTATATCATACGGCAAAAAATCTCATTTCTGAAGCCCAAATTATGACAAACTTTAAAAAAGTACGCCAAGCCCCTATACTGGAAAAAGTACCGCGCTTTATATAGTTTGATACAAAAGTTAAATTCTCGGTACTTTTCCATTTCAGGGGCCTTGGCAAAGAAGGAAAATTGGCAACATATTTTCTGGCAAACTATTCACTGTTTCATTTCATATGCACAAGCATTTTTTTAAAATACTTATACAATTTATTTAGCATAAAGAAGCCATGTATCTAATTTTATAATATAGACATGACTTGTAATTCGCAAAAAGCCTCAAATCCGCACAACACTTGGAATGAAGCTGCGCGGATTAGTGGTCTTCTACTGTATTACAGTATTTTATAAATAAGTTTTGTTTTTAAAATCTGTTATTTTCATCTATCGCTGCGGAACAAGCGAGGAAAACTCATATTCTTGCATATGTGTTGTGTATATCTTTATATCTCCTATTCCGTCATTCTTGACGGGCTAAATCTTTCTAGTATTTTTATGATTACCTTTAAAGATTTCAAATTTTTCCTATTAAGTATAAGAAATACATATTCAAAAATGCGCATACACATTCTTAAAACGTGATATAAATATTCGAGAAAGTTGGATAGATATCTCTTTCACAAACTTCCTTAACTTGTAAATATTTTAGTGCATTTAAAATATAAAACGATATGCATGCATATGAATAAAGTAAAGGCTATGGGAATCTTTTTTATTGTTGAGATGTCAGAAATATTTTCTCTGTAATATTTCATAATGCTGATCACCAGAAAAATGTTATCAGACATGTTTCAGATTACATTATTTGCCTGTCGATTAAGAAGCTTATTCGTAATTACATTAAGAGCGTATCTTATAAAAATGACGGGATTTGAATATCCGTCTGACAATTTTTAATGTAGGACTTTACAAACAATATATGTAAATGATACAGTTTAAATTACATAATCCCACTCTTTGTTACTTGGAGTGACAAATTTTAAACAGGGCATAATTCATTGATCTATAAAATAACTTAAGTTTAACGAAAGTATTTTTATGATTGATATATCAGAGGAAACTTTTGAGCATGCATTAGATATGGCATTCCACATGCGAAACTTTGTCAAATATATTTTGGAATGTTTTACTTATTTAAACGTTTAGACAGTAAGCAGTTTAATCTGAGAAATACGTTCAAGGTACTTCTTAAAAAAATGAGGGATTTTTAATATGATTCTGACACGTCTTTAACACAGGATTTTAAAGATTTTGGGTATAAATAATACTGCAGTTATTATAATCTCATAACTTGTCAAATTTCAATCAAAATATTGGTACTTCTCCATTATCCCGTTGACCATTCCCCATTTTAAAAAAACTGCCAGACTGTGACACCCAATAAACAAATGGAACAATGTTGCCATTTGAATCTAAAATAAATACAGTAATTTCCGGTGTATAGCCCGCAGTTTCACAATTCAGTTTGGACCCAGAAGTTTTATTCAGTATTTGCAGCCAATATTTACCGTGATCTAAAAAGTTACATTTTATTTTTAAAAATTTCTGGGTCGAAATACGATTCTTTGATCCGCGGGCTATACATCGGAAATTGCGGTACAAGAAATTCCGAAAAGGCCCACTCATTAACACTAGAACCGCCGGAAATTTTGCTCAAGTGTTATAAAAATATTTCACACCAGAATTTTTATTAAAAACTATCTAACTAATTTAATTAACTTATTTCTCCGTGGTACATATTTAACTTATTTTAGAAAGAAATTTCTGGTTCGAATCGAAGTATTTTTATTTGTTACCGGTCAAAATGACCGCTATGGTTCTAGTGTTAAAGCATCAACTATCAGTAACTTTGAATAATAAATTTTACGATACATTAACATAGCTGTTAACATCTTACGCTTTTTTGTAACACAAAAATTTTATAGTAAATTTTACCTTTTTAAATCGCCGTAATCAATCGATTAAATAAGGCAAAAATTTCTATTAAATTTTTGTGGTACAAAAAAGTGGGAGAGTTGGCAGCTATGCATTAATGTAGACTGAAAAAATAATCTTGGATATTTTTTTATTTACATTATTTTTCTTAATTATCCTTCTCGACTGCTGAATGTTTATGATGTTAGTTGAAACAGATCTGCGAGTATTGTACCTAACTATGTATCGCAAAAATATTTCAATGTTTTTTTTTTTCTCTCTTTTAACTCTAGAACGTCCGGAAAATTTCCCCAACATTAATAAAAACATTTTAACACTTGAATTTTTATTTAAAACTTGAGTTTTCTCTAGTTACAATTTAACTAATTTTACGAAAAAAATTCTGGTTCGAATCGATATTTTATCAATTGATCGAAGTCGAATCGACATTAGCTGGACGTTGTAGTGTTAATACCATGGCGTCGTCATTTAAGGACGTAATTGTTATGTTAATTAACAAAATAACTAACAAATCAGTAAAACATCATTAAAAATTCAGAAAACGTAAAAGTAAAACTTGATAATATAACAAACATATGTTACGCATCTGATACCAAGTGAATGTGACGCCACGATCATGCATTTTTTTGCGTTAAATCCTATAGTTTGGAGATAGTTATTTTTTTTTTTATCGAAAGTGATCGACGGGATAAGACAGAAGTGGAGAAGTACGAAAATGGCAAACAATATTTATATGCATTTAAAACATGGGTTTAATATGTATCAGAGTATCGAATACATAAGAAGTTTCTAATTGGCTAGTTCCATGAGTAGGAGAGATTGGGGATGAAAGGGACAAGAGATGAAAGGTATACTCAAAATTTCAGGAAGAAAAAAAATGTACAAAGTTTCAACTTTGGCTCAATCGATGACGATACTTGTTTTGTCTTAATAATCTTTATAACAAACATCAGCAATTGTAGCGTTGTAGGCGATGAAAGCAAAACAATTTTTTGATATAAAAAAGTTTATTTTGATGTTGCTTTTCTTTTTTTCTCTAAAAAAGTAATTTTGTGTTTAGCATTATAGTATTTATGTTATTTATCACTGTAAAGTATGCACTTTATGTGAATATCAGATATTTTGTTAACTAAAACACTCTCATGCATGAATACATTTTTAATTTCGCTAGGTGGGTAAGGGGTTGAAAGGAACAGAAACTGAGGGTTGAAAGGGACATCCCTCAGGTGAACCCTAAGGCTGTTTATCAAGCTTCCTTTAGTGAAGCTCAATAGAAAGAGTTAGCTTCATATTTCCTCCAAGCATCTAATATCAACTATGGTTTGACAACTGTGCATATGAGTAGTATTCAATTGCTTTGAACTCTCAAAACGGGTCCGTATCTTGCAAAAAAAGAAGCAAGCTGGAATTGATTGGTTTCAAGATTTTATGCAACGAAATTCATTACTTTCTCTTAAGAAACCTATAGTCATTAGTTTAACCAGAAGTACAGGTTTCAACAAAGCTAATGTTGATATTCTTTAAAAATCTGCAGTTAGTTATGGATCGCTATAAATTTACAAACAACATAATATATAACTGTGATGAAACAGGCTTAATGACAGAGCACAAATCACCTAATGTAGTAGCAAAACGTAGTGAAAAACAATTTTCTCACGTAACATCAGCTGAACGTGGTAAACTTGTCACTTTTTTTTTTTTTTTTGCATTAGGTAACTCTGTTCAACAGTATTCGTTTTCCCAAGGAAGAATTTCAAGGAGTTCATGTTCGGAGGTGCTCAATCCCAAAAACTTGGACTTGCTCATCAAAGTTGATCAATGACTGCAGAAGTTTTTTAAAGCAATTGTGCATTAGCTAAATATTCTAGTTTTTCCAAAACTGATCCTGCGCTTCTCTTATTTGATAATTATGAAAGCAATATAAATATTAAGACAATAAAATTTGCGATAGGTATAAAATAATTATAGTGATATTCCTGTCGCATTGTAGCCACTAACTCCAGAAAAGCACTCGTAATGAATTCAAAGTACATTTTTTCAGAAAAAAAAAAAACAAAATAAAACCATTTTCTATTTACTGATACTATTGATAAGAATGACGCAAATATTAATGATATTTTGGTGAAGTTACCTAAAACCGTAACTGGTGGTGAGACAGCTAGAACTAAATCTTTCTAAAAATTTTTGACTGATTTAAAGTTGTTTTATGTCAAGTAGGCCTAAACACGTTCTTTTTCTTTTTTTTTTTATCATACGTTGCAATATATTTTATTTTTGTTTGCGTATAAATATCTTTTATTTTTTAATAATGTAATCGTAAATAACAAGAAAAAAATTTCATAAAAGTGTTTTGTTTATGTGTGTCCCTTACAACCCCGCACAGTATCCTTTCATCCCCTGCAATGGGGTTAAAAGGGACATTTCTCCCAATTTATAAAAATGCATATATATTTTTAACTACTGTACTTGAAGATAAGAGGTTTTGGCAATATCAAAGCAAAGGCTTTAAACGAGAATCAGGCGCAAATTTGTAAGTGATATCTTTTAATGTCATTATTTTATTTTATAAGCTTATAAAGACAAAATGTCCCTTTCATCCCCCATCTCCCCTACCTGCAGTGTAACTCATATGCTACGATTTTTGGCTACCAGTATTTTAGAACGGGAAAATCTGACTTATTTTATCGGAGACATTTCATTAATTGAATAAGGCCAAGCAACCTTTTCGAAAGTAACGGTGGCCAACAAGCATAGCAGTTATCAGCTGTGTGACTTACACTACAAAAACCCATGGAACTAGCTAATTGCAAGTATATCTTCTTGTAACGCTCGAACAATACGCACTCCATCATATTTGTTCTCCTTTTCCTTTTTTTTTTCTTTTCCTTCAAAAGAACTGCCAAGCTGAGTAAATTAGACTTTACGAAGAGAGAAGAATGTTTACAAAGTGGTTGCCGACAAGGCATTTGAGCTATGCCGTATTTTAAATAAACTGAGTTATTTTGTAAATAGTAATATGTAAATACGATGTAAATATTAAAACTTATTAGTCGATGATAAGTTCTCCAGTTTTATTTCGTAACATAAGAATAGTTTCCACCACGGATTCTGAATAATATGTCACAGAAGTGGCTCCCCAACGTCTGGCACGAATAGAAGCAGGATACAGTGTCTCACAAAAGTGATGGGACACTTGTGCTTTATAAAAAGAAACTGCAATAAAATAAATAAACAAACATGTGCAAAAATTTTTTGGGTGTGTTTCATATTTAAAGTTAGTAACAATTATTACATAACATACATTTTGTCAAAATATTAAAATATTAATTTAGTAAAAATACAATTGTTCAGAACGGAGCAAAAAATGGCTCACATAAGTGATGGGACACTTACTTTTCCATCAAATATTTATCCAAAAATTTTACTTTTTAAAAGGTTTTAATATTTTGTTGGATTTCCTTTTACTTTTAAAACATGATTTAATCTTTTTGGGATGGATTCGACTAATTTTTTTGTGATTTCTGGAGTGATTTTACCCCATTCTTCTTGAAGCACCGATTTTAGTTGTTGTTTTGAAGAAATGGTGTGTTTGCGAATTCTTGATTCCAATTCTTGCCAAATATTCTCTATGGGATTTAAGTCTGGAGATTGTGGTGGTGTTTTTATTATTTCAGAACAGTTATATAGCAGTCAGAGTCTAACGTTCAGAGCAGTGTGCTTGGGGTCATTGTCCTGGTAGAATTTAAAATCGTTATGAAGGTTCAATTTTCGTGCTGAAGATTTCAAATTTTGCTTTAAAATATCAATATACTTGTACTGATCCATTATACTGTCAATAAAAACAAGATTACCAACTCCAGCGGACGACATACACCCCCATTCCATAACTCCTCCTCCACCATGTTTTACTGTTGGTACCAAGTTCTGTTTGCGAAATTCTTCCCTGGGTTTTCTCCACACCAAGATTCTACCGTCAGAACCAAATATATTAAATTTTCTCTCATCAGCAAATATAACTTTATTCCAGTAATCAGAATTCTTATTTATGTTGGATTTTGCGAAAGCTAGTCCGAGTTTTCTATTCTTTTCACTTACGAAGAATTTTTTCCTGGCTACTCTACCGTGATATCCAGCAGATCGAATTACCCTTCTAATAGTCTCAGGATTAACAATTATTCCATATAATGCTTGTAAATCAGCAGCAACTTTTGGAGCACTATTTCTTGGATTTTTTTTAATATTTCGAACGATAATTCGGTTTATTTCATTGGATAGCTTTGATGGTCGGCCAGGTCTTCTTTTATCCGGAATCATATGATTCTTTTTATATCGTTTAATGATATTGAAAACTGTTGAACGACTCAAGTTAACTGTTTCAGCAGTTTTTCTAATAGATTTTCCACGTTCAATATGCAAATTAATAACTAATTTTCGAATTTCAGGCGAAGATTCTTTTCGTTTAGCATTCATGGCTACACAGAGCTAAAAAACACAAAAATTTCAAAACAAACTGGAGAGAAATACTGCAGACGATTTTATAAATTATTGCCAATTGCTTTTAAGTAAAAATAAAACCCCAAAAAATATTTTTATTGCTTATTTCAGACGATTTTTGTTGCATATATAATGGTGTCCCATCACTTATGTGAGCTATTTTTTGCTCCGTTCTAAACATTATTATTTTTATTAAATTAATATTTTAATATTTTGACAAAATGTATGTTATGTAATAATCTTTACTAAATTTAAGTATGAAACACACCCACAAAAAAATGTGTACATGTTTTTTTAATTTATTTGATTAGTTTCCTTTTGTAAAGCACAAGTGTCCCATCACTTATGTGAGACACTGTATGAAGATAAGTATTATTTTAAATTGAGTTAAACTGTTTTAATAAGAAAATTTAGATACTAAAGTACAAAAATTTATGCAAAAGTACTTTTGATTCATCCGGAATCTGATGATTTTTGAAAATTGTATTTGATTCGTCCAGAATCGAAATATTTTGGAATTGTTCTATTTAGATTGAATGATATTTTCCTTAGAATCAAAATACGAAAAGTCGTCTGCAGCTTCAAGTATTTTAGTATCTGAATTAAATGAAGATATTCATAAGAGAAATAATTCTAATAATTATTATTGAAAAATAAAAATCGTTTGCTTTATTTTATACATTTATATAGTTGCACTGAGCTATTTTATCATTGAAGTTATTATTATAAATGAGTTCTTGGCATTATTTTAATTATTATATGATTGATATTATTGCGTAAAAAAAAAGGCAAATAGTTGGTGTCATTATATTGAATTTTGAAAGATATTGTATGTTATTTATGTTCTATATATGTTAAAAATTACGTATTTTGCTAAGAGTTATTCGTAACACTAATTGAGTTTGAAGTTAGCTAAAATATATTTAGTTCAAATGATGGCGTTTCTTTCAAAGGGTAAGAAAATTTATTTAATCACATTAGCTTCAGAATTAAAAGCAGAAGTAAGTAGCGATGATAAAGTCCTCGAATTACGTGATAAAATTGTAAATAATGAGGCATTTAAAGATAACGTAGATTTTGTACAGGGAATTTTTGAAAATATCGTAGAAGAAAGAAAGACTCTTGAGGAAGAGAAACGTTTAGCCGAAGAAAGAGAATTTGAGCTACAGAAGTTCGGGTTAGAAGCAGGAACAGGAGATGTTGTTGCAAATACAAGCAACCCTCTAGAAACTTCTTCAATCCGCGTTGACTTGAAAAAGGTTTTACCCGATTTCAGTCCTGAAAAGGATGATATGAATTTATTTTTAATAACTTTTAAGAGGCAAATGAAACTTTTAAATGTTTCTAAAGAACTGTGGATTACGTATTTAATTGGAGTCCTTCCAAATGAAATCGGTAAATTAATAGCGCGTGAACCGGAAGAAAAATTTGAGGATTATTCTTATATTAAATATATATTGTTGCAGAGGTTCAAGTTAACAGCTGAAAGGTTTAGAGTTTTGTTTAGTCGACATCCAAAGCGAACCGATATTAGCTGGAAAGAATATTATTTTGAAATCAGAAGCTATTTTGAGATATGGCTATCCGAATTAAATATAAATTCCTTTGAAAAATTATCGGAATTAATTATTGCTGACCAATTAAATAAAAAGGTTTCCCCTGATTGCAAAGAACATTATTTAGACCAATGGGAGAATTTAACAGATCCTGTTGAATTAGCTGAAAAGTTAGATTTATATGATAATGTGAGGTCACCCAAAGTAGAAATAAAGAGATCAAATAAAATCAGTGAGGTAGGGAATTCTAATCGCTTTGAAAAAACGCCTTTAGATTTTAAAAGAAATGAGTTTGGTAAGATTGGCAATCAAAAGGAGTCCAAGAGAAATAAAATTAACTATTCTTCGAATTTAAATCGACCAATGTTAAGTTGCTATGGTTGTGGAAACCAGGGAGTTATTAAATCCAAGTGTCCAACCTGTTCTCCGAAAAATGTATCGGTGCACTTTCAATCACTAGAATTTCGTACATGTAATATGCAAACATCACCAACATTATTGGTAAAAATAAGCATAAATGGTCTCTCTGGCACAGCTTGGGCTGACACTGGTGCAACACATTGCGTTGCGGGTGAAGTTTTGTATTCTTTATTACAAGACCAAGGTGTGAAGTTTGAAAAAACTCAAATGATCGTAGTCTTAGCGGATGTGCTACAAAACACTACCGAAGTTTATAAAACAGAAGTTCATGTTAAAATTGAAGGTCGCGACATTAAAACAACACTTTATGCTCTGCCGAATGCCAGAAATAATCGTTCAATTTTAGGAATCGATTTTTTACGCAAAGCAAAAATTGTTTTGGATGTAGTAAATCAAGAATGGTTCTTCGCTGATAGATGTAGGTGGAAGTATAGATTCGCTGAAGATACATATAGACCTCCCAGTGAATTAGCGATAAAATCCGTTGAATTAGACACCGTTTTCTTAGAGAAGATGAAGGTAGACGTCTCACTTCAGAGCAACAAGTTAGGTTGAATGAACTGCTTGAAAAATTTACTAGTAGCTTCCAACTAGGGGAAGAGGCTACACCTAAAGTTAAACATTATATTGATACAGGATCACGGATGGGCATAATTTAATCTGATGAAATTGATAGTCCTGCACATGATAGAAAAGGCTATGCAAAAGATTGCCGTAGGAATTTCGATTATAGGGGTAAGAACAGAAATTTTAATAAACCAATTGTTAACAGAAGCAATAATAGATATGGCCAAAAATATGTTAAACAGTCATTTAACCATGGAAATTACAATAAAAATAGTTATGAGAAATCTGATTCAGAGAATTCTTACCAAGATGAATCAGAGATTCCTCAAAATTTTGAGACTAAAGATTCTTTAATATCTCAAGATATGACAGAAAGTGAAGGTTTGGTGAATAGTTCATCGGATATGGTTGAACCTAATGATGCATCTGAAACGCTAGAAAGTGCTTCACTTACTTCAAAAGTAAAGTATAATCCAAATTTTTCTCCTAGGTACAAAAATAGAGGTTATTATCATGCTCGAAATAATTATAATTATGATGGCCGACGATCAGGTAGAGGTAGCTATCAGGAGCAAAGAAATTCCACACCATCACACAGGTATAGTGCACGGCGAACTGCAGATTCGTCTAGCAAATTCGAAAAGAGATATGAAAATGATCTTAGAACTAATGATCAGGATAATTACAAATTGGATTATAGGTCTGGAAGTTACAGAAATGATAATGGGTACTATGGAAAACAAAGATCTCCTACTTCTTATACCATTGCCACCAAAGAAAACCCCTTTTCTCCCTTAGGCTTTATTCGTCCTAGAGGCAGACCCGGGAAACATCAGACGCCCAGCCAGCAAATATTTACGAAAGGACCACAAAACACAAAAACCATAGAGGATTTTAGGCACTAGAAAGCATCCCGAAGAAATCCACCCAGGAAATGCACACTGCATCTGAGGGACCAGTAATGCAGTGTGAGGGGAAGAGTGTAACGCTCGAACAATACGCAC
Organism: Maratus speciosus; assembly: GCA_963932465.1. NCBI lineage: Eukaryota > Metazoa > Arthropoda > Arachnida > Araneae > Salticidae > Maratus > Maratus speciosus. The sequence continues at coordinate 253,468,751 of OZ010794.1, forward strand.
TCCATCATATTTGTTCTCCTTTTCCTTTTTTTTCTTTTCCTTCAAAAGAACTGTCTAGCTGAGTAAATTAGACTTTACGAAGAGAGAATAATGTTTACAAAGTGGTTGCCGACAAGGCATTTGAGCTATGCCGTATTTTAAATTAACTGAGTTATTTTGTAAATAGTAATATGTAAATACGATGTAAATATTAAAACTTATTAGTCGATGATAAATTATCCAGTTTTATTTCGTAACATAACAATAGTTTCCACCCCGAATTCTGAATAATATGTTACATTCTTGATTTTCAATGCAGTGGACATTAATTTGCCGTTATATTATAGTTCTTTACAAGCCCTGCTCTAGTTACGATAAGGTTGGGAAATTATAAACACATCGTAATTATTATTGAATTCGATCAATTATTGAAACTTCAGTCTCAAAATTTGAATATGTAAAAGAAGTATATTGATGAAAGATTAGACAAAAATAGGTATATTTTGTAATACTGTATTTTTTTACATAAGGAATTTTCTTACTATAAAATAATATACAACATATTCCAATTTATTGACTGCATCGTGAAATTTCATCTTATAGTTTAATTAGACAATATTATTCTAAAACAGTTATTGAACCGAAATGTGGTTCGTAAATCCGATATAATGAAATATTATTTGATAGATTTCAATGCATTACAATTTCAATATTCTGAATATTCTATATTCTTATTAAGTACATATGCGATGCACAACTTGTTTTATGCTAATTTAACATATTCTATCTTTAGAATATATCTTTTCAGTTTCCCATTTAGAGCAACAATAGACTCCAATAGACAGATTCAACGAAGTTAGATAAATACTGATTAATCCGAATTTCGAAGTTTATACATTCTGTATATAGCTTTATAGTCCGATTTATTTCATGTCTATTTTTGTTAACTCTGTCTAACTGTCAAAGTAATAAAAAAATTATTCTTATTGCACTGCACTAACTTATAATTTCTTTTGTACTTAGGGGGTTAGTTCGTGAAATAATGAATTCGAATCCGTGTCAGAAATGAATTTTTGTAGTGTTGAGAGCCTGATTCAAACTAGAGGACCCGAACAGTTTAGCTTATATAAAAGAAGACGTAGCATCCAGAATCATTTACACTGTTAAAAATTTGCAGCATTCTGGCAGGTCATTTGACCGTTTTTTTCGAAAACGGTTACACAACTGTGAATTTAACACTATTCTGACCATATTATTGGCCATTTTATGGTCAGAATATAGTTAGATTATGGTTATGACCGTTTTTTCAAAAAACGATCGAATGACCTGCCAGAATGCTGCAAAATTTTTAACAGTGTACAGTAAAAATAAAAATACTGCATTTAAAAGTTTATATAGAAATTTTCTAAATAAAAGTAAATAAAAATTTTAATAAAAATATGTATGGGTCACTCGAGGCTCGTCTTTTGGGCCACTAAATGCATGACGGAAAATTTTATCCGTTTTTTACCATTATTTTTTAAAAGAAATCTCTTTCTTATTCATCGCAGAATTTTATGCCAATTTAAAAAAATTGTTAATCTATATTATTATAGCAATTTTTATATCTTCTAAACTTAAATGTATGGTCTCTGAAAAGAGTCCTTTTTAAGTGCGTTCGTAATTATATAAATACGTAGCACCTATAGTCGTCGTTCGGTGAGTCTGTATGTCTGTCCGTCCGTTCGCATATAACAGAGCAAAAACTACCCAACCGAATGGTCTGAAACTTTAAATGTATATTTGCTGTAATATTTTGTCGAGTCATTTCAAATTTTATAAAAATCGGATGTATAGTTTAATTACAGAGACAGTCAAAAGTTTTCCGTTACATTATGGCTAATGGGGAAAAAATATTTCAAGCGCATTTTAATGATATTACAGACTTTCGAACAGAATGAAATGGATATGCACTTATGAAGCGATGAGGTGCACTAAAATATACATTCAGCACAATATGCGGTGCAAAAAATATTTATAAAACTAGTTATAGTACAAGCCTCATTATACCTCATTAAACCTCATTATACCTCATATAGAGCAACTCATTTGTCAAGTTTAACTGGCAATTTATAACATGCTTTTTTTTTTTTTTTTTTTTTTTTAGGAAGGAGTCTTTTCCTCGGCAGCTTTTTTGCCTGCTGTTTGCGAAATTAATGGATTTTTTTCTCTTTTTATATTCTTAAAATCTTAAGTATATTAAGTATACTTTCATTTCTATTTTACTCATAACTTTTACATTGTTTTATTTTTATGTGGTTTAACCACACTTTTCTTTCATGGCTCCATAAACCCTCAACAAGTCGAACTAAACTGGATGTATTTTATGAAACGAGACACGGTGTTTGTAAATAAATAAAAATGTTGTGAGTATATTTTCATCGATCTCCCCACCCCCGCCCAAAAAAAAAAAAAAAAAAAAAAAAAAAAAAAAAAAAAAAGATCTGGTGAAAAACACTGTGTTTTCTGTAATTTAATATACTTTTACGAACATCGATTTTTTCGCCTGAGCATGGAAGCATCTCCTTTCCAGTTTGAGCAGAAGTTGTTTTGTTATAAAATGAGAGAGTTGCCAAGTCTCCGGCTTTTGCACAACACTATTATATTAGTGAAAATATTCTTTTAAAACGCCCAAATGGTATAATTAAAAGAAAAGAACATTTTCTGTATTAAAATTTTAGTATCCAAAAAGCCGGAGACTTGATCTCTGAAATGACAAAAGAAAACATCTTTAGATGAAATAAGAAGTGAAGGTTTGTTTTTGTTCTCGGATTTACACCTTTGTTTTTTAAATGTACATTCTTAATTTCTTTCGTTACAAAAAGAATGATTGTTCAAAGATAAGTCTTAATTTTCTTTTAACAGAAGAAAACGCAATAAATTATTTAAGAGATAGGGTATTTTTAACCTTTCAAAAATGTTAGGTTGCAGTAAATAAAAAGAATGTAAGGTTAATAATGTCCAGATGTCCAGCATTGTGTTTTATATAAAATTAAATTTATAACGCATTTAATTGCTTAATATTTAAATGATTACATTTCAATTTGTAATCATATTTCAAAATAACATTATTTGAAGAGTTTTTGACTGTATTTTTTATTTTAATCAGTAGATGACATTGTACAAAATAAAATTATTTTTTTTATTTTTACACTTTCAGTTAATATATGTATACCTACGCTAGTATGTTCACAATTATTGCAAAATTAAAATCTATGCCTAAAGATTGAATTTTTCGATATAAATGTCTTAAAGTTCCCTCGTGTTATATCTAATAAAGTTTATTATGCTTTACTGAAAAATCTAATATACCAAGAATATATTAAAATCGGTGTTCCTATATTTTCTAAATCATTCCTAAAAGATCCAATTTAAAACTGACCAACCTTTATCACAATACTCTAACATATTCGTGCAACATTCAATCAGTGAAAACGCGCGCAAACCCAGGGTATGAATGGTTTTTGCGTTGTCACCTATAAATAAAAATAATAATCATCACCTTATTTAAAATCGGAGACAGTTGTTACAAATTCTGCGATAAAATAAGTTGTAGATTACTTAAAAAAAAATAGTGTTGACAATTGTAAAAACCATATGCAATCTGGGTCTATCATGTCCGGCGCGAGTACTCTAGGGTTAACTAAGAAAAATGACAAATAAGTTGAAAAACAAGTTGGAAATTGCACGTCAAATGTGACAAATGAGGTGCGTTTGTACTATAACTAATTTTATAAATAATTTTTGCACCGCATATTGCACTGAATGCATATTTTAGTGCACTTCATACGTGCATATCAGTGTTATTTCGTTCGAAAGGCTTGCTCTTGAAATATTTTTTCCCCCATTGGCAGTAATGCAACCGAAAATTTTGACTGTCCTTGTAATTAAACTATGATTTACATCCGATTTTCATAAAATTTGAAATGGCTCGACAAAATTTTGAAACAATCATATATTTAAAATTTGAGACAATTCGGTTAGGTAGCTTTTGTTCTGTTATATGCGGACGGACGGACAGACAGACGGACCGAACGACGACTATAGGTGCTACGTATTTATATAATTTCGAACGTACCTAAAATGGATAATTAGTAGCATGTCGTTCATTTTATAGAACGGGACCCAATATTTGTAAATAAATAAAAGTGCTTTGAATATGTTTTCATCGATCTGTCAAGAATCTTTTTTTCAGGTGAAAAATGCTATGTTTTCTGTAATTTAATATACTTTTTCGACATTGATTTTTTTCCCCAGAGGGTGGAAGTCTATCTCCATTCGGTTTTGAGTAGAAGTTGTTTTGTTATAAAATGACAAAAGAAAACATCTTTTAATGAAATAAGAAATGCAGGTTTGTTATTGTCCTCGGATTTCTACCTTTGTTTTTTAAATGTACACTTTTAATTTCTTTCGTTGCAAAAAAGAATGATTGTTCAAAGACAAGTCTTAATTTTCTGTTAACTTAAGAAAACGCAATAAATTCTTAATGAGATAGGGTAGTTTTTACCTTTCAAAAATGTTAAGTTGCTGTAAATAAGAAGAATGTAAAGTAATAATGTCCACTACTGTGTTTTAGGTAAAATGAAATTTATAACGCACTTAATTGTTTAATACTTAACCCTTAAATGCCTGATTTTTTAAAAATCATTGTAATAATGTTTTTTGACTTTCATTTTTTAAATAAATCATGGGAAAAATACTTTAAAAAATCAGATTTTGTTTTAAGTATAGTTTACGGCTAAAAAACAGTTTGTTACTAACCGGCAATACTGGTGTTTAATTGAAAAAATAATTTGCCTTGATAAAATTCTATAATATTAAACACACAAGAATTTTAGGAACTATAATAAGAAATATATTTCACTTGCTCACTGCAGGTCAAAATATGGTATTTCGCAAGCTCCCAAACAAAACAAAAAGAACAAGTAGCAACAATTCAAAAAATAAATCTATCTTTATTCTTAAACAGCACAAGTGTTGCCATCTACATGTTGAAAATCGATTTAATAATATTTTTAGAATGTATGTTATTGGCAACATCAGGCATTATAGCTTCAATATTATTCTAATAGTATTTTAGAACCTAAATTGGATATGTTGCCGAAAAGCAACACCAGGTATTTAAGGATTAAAATGATCGCATGTGAATTTGTAATCATGTTTCAAAATAACATTATTTGAAGAGTTTTTGACTGTTTTTTAAATCTTGATTAATTGATGACATTGCACAAAATATAAAAATGATTTTTTATTTCTATACTTTCAGTTAATGTGCCAGTATGCTCAAAATTATTGCAATATCAAAACGTATCTCTAATAACTGAATTTATCGAGATAAATTTCTTAAAATTCCCTCGGGTTTTATCATTATATCTATAAAGTTTATTATGCTTTACTCAAAAATGTCATATACCAAGAATATATTCGAATGAGTGTCACTATATTTTTTAAATCATTCCTGAAACATTCAATTTCTATATTGATTCATTTTATCAAAATGACAAAAACTAAAATTTTATACGTTTTATTTTGTCAAATGTTCCTATAATATCTATCTATCTATAAATCTATATACATATACACGATGGCGGAAATTATGGATATTGTTTGAAATTTGAATATTTTACAACTTTGAATAATTATAAAAGTTGTTTCAATTCACGCAGTGCAATGATTCAAATATCAAATGATAGGCATATTAACCCCTTGAGTGGCAGTAGGATATATTTTGTCTCACCTACGATTAATGAAGATTTGCACCAGAAAATGTTTATTAAATTTTACTTTTCTAACTTTGATGGAAAAAAAGTCGAAAAATTGCTTTTCCTCATTTCACAATTAATCTTTTTTGCAGATTCCGGTGTGAATTCTACATTATAGAAACACAATTACTTGCCCCTTAAAGGGTTAATACTGAATTTGAAAAAATAAACAAACTTCAAATGTTTGTATTAACCACTTAACTGTTTTGCCCGAACTGGGTTCGGCCAAGAAGACTTTGCTTGCTTCGTTGACAAAGGTCTTCTGACACCACTAATTTTTATTGTAAATTACTGTATATTATTTGATCAAATATTTTTCGATTGTACGAGACAAATATTTTAGTTAGGAAAAATTGGTATTTAGCTCCTATTTTTAATTTATGGTGTCAAAAATAATGAAACAGTTCACCCCTTAACAGTGACATTTGTTTTCTTACAAAAAAATTAAAAATGGGGCTGGACACCACTTTTTCCATACTAAAATATTTACCTTATTTAACCCCTTGAGGGGCAAGCAAAAATGTCTCTAAATATTGAAATCTCACCGGAATAATCGAAAAATTTTAATTTTAAACAAGGAAAAGCAATTTTTCAACGATTTTCCTCCAAAGTTAAAGTAATAAAATTTAGTTAAAATTTTCTGGTGAGAATCTTGTTTAAATTAGGTGACCGCCCTTCAAGGGGTTAATCGAAAAATATCTGACAATCAATAAAGATAAATTTACAATTACAAATTAGTGGTATCAAAATGCTTTTAATAGCGAAGCAAGCAAAGTATTCTTGCCCGAATCCAGTTCGGGCCACACTGTTAAGTTGTTAAGGGATCAAAAGGAAAGTTATACGACTTCAAGTCAAAGGAGCACAGATACATGAGATTCAAAAAGCGAATTTTTGTAACAGCTACTACCAGACAATTGGGATTGTCCTTCTGAAAACCAATGATCAGTTATCGCTGGGTTATAAGTCGGTGAAAAGTGGTGTTCAAAGTGTGAAAGGTCAGTTCGGCTACTTTATTTTGCAGAATAAAATTTGGTTGCTCAAATACAGATACTTTTAGATGATTATGAGTAGTGTTACCAGGTGTCCCGCATGAATCAGAGCTCCAAATGCTCTGACCTAATTTCTTACAGTTTATTTCGCCACCTTTAATCGCAGACAATTCTGCCATTGCATAAGGCGAAGAAAATACTTCAAAACACCTGTGTCTAAAGCGTTTGGAATGCCGATTTACGCGGGACGCCTGGCAACACTAATTGCAGGGCTCCCAAATGGTCCACCAACTGAATACCAATAAAATTTTATGGTAGGTTTGCGCTAGATTTAACTTTCAAAGGTGATCCCGGGGCGGTTTGTAAGAAAAATCTAAAAAGAAAATTTCTCTAAAAAAATATTGGTATTCAGTTGGCGGACCATTTGGGAGCACTGTAATTGTGAGTATCGTTTAGTGCTACTGACGTCGAAAAAAATACATAATATAATCACATCCAAGCAAAGTGGTGACTGTGCAACCAGGAAGAGATCCGTGGTTGTTGTGTTATCTGAAAATTATCTTTACTATGCAGCAGATTTCGAAAAAAGTTGTTGGGAATGTGAAAAAAGCAGTAGTAGGAAATTTTTGTTTAGACTATAAGGAAACATACTGTTTGAAAAAAAAAAGAATGAAAAGGCCGGAAAACGTGCATAACAGTTTTTAATAATAGGGGAATAAAACAAATTTGCGTCAGGGGCAGATGAATATCATCTGCGACCATTAGCAGTGAATTGAGTGAAACTGGTGTTGTTTTCAGTGCAAGAACCGTACAATAAAGACTAACAGTAGTTGGCTTAACCCCTTGAGGGGCGGTGTGATATATTACATCCCCCCCCCCTACGATTAACAGTAGAACGCCCGGAAGGAGTCGAGTCGAATCCGACCAAATGGTTAAATGACCATTGAAGCCAGAATGTTTTAATAAAATAAGTTAAATTTAATTCGCATAGTAATGCGTTAAACAAATCAGTTAAATAATTTTAAATAAAAATTCTGGTATGAAATAATTTTGTGAATCTTAAGTAAAATTTCCGGGCGTTCTAGTGTTAATGAAGATTCGCACCAGAAAATTTTTATTAAATTTTACTTTTCTAACTTTGGTGGAAAAAAGTAGTAAAATTGCTTTTTCTTATTTTCCAATAATATTTTTGAAATATTCCGGTGTGAATTCAGCATTACAGTAACAAAATTACTTGCCCATCAAAGGGTTAAAAGATAAGATTCCCGAAAAAAGCCATTGCTAATAAAAATCAGCAGCAGAAACAAATGGAGCGGCATAAGAGCAGATTTCATGGACATAAAGTCAGTTGAAAAACTGGATATGAAATGTTGAAACTAAGATATCAATATTTGATAGTGATGGGAGAAAATATGTGCGGCGCCACACCGAGAAAGAGATACATCCAGATTGAATTTAAACAACGATGAAAAAATCATACAGTTGTTATTAGATGGGCATGTATGTCAGTAAATTCTGTGGGCCGCCTTCATTTCATGTTACATATGGCACATTGAACAGCAGCAAGTCCGTTCACAACATCTCACGAGCAAAACTTCTACCTTTTATCAGGGATATTTTACTAGATAATTCCCCAATATTTTACCAGCAGGATTCAACTATCCTTCACAATGCATGGATATGGAAACAGTATAATGGCATACAGATGCTTGTTGGTATTGTCATGAAATAAACTAGACATGCGCCTTATAGAACACTTACGGTCCCGTTTGAATACAAATGGTACTTACGAGGCATCCGTCCAATAAAAGAAATTAATTGATGCTATAATTGCCTCGGAGTAACATATAATAAAGAAAAAAGAGCTCCAAACATTGGTCTGCTGAATCCCGCATCGCTGTGTCTCTGTCTGTAAAAATAAAGGATATCCAACAAAATACTGATAGGCCAGTGACATCATAAATAAAGGGGAATTTTCACCTGAGTGTTGTTTTCTTCGCATAACTTCCCTTGTAAAGCATATATTTCGAATCTGTTTATTCTGCTGAATTCAGCATAAAATTTCTTTTCATTTGATCTATAAATCATTACACTTACACGAAGTGCAACAGTTTTTTGGCGCATTTAATGTTTTAAAATATTAAAATTTCAAAAAGGGTCCGCAATTTTGCCCACTGCAGTATATGGAGCAATGCCAATTAGGATTGCCATAGTTGTGTTTTGGGAGGCAGGGGGGGGGAGGAAAGGAGGGAGTTTCGATTTGAACATTAACACGATATTTAAATTACGATTGGACACCCTCCTTCCCTCTCAAAATTTATCCAAGGAAGCAATTATCGTTAACTTTTGAAACAGGAACAAAATAATGCGGTTGAAACAGGAACAAAATGTCGCTTTTTTTTTTGACATACAAATACATTAAGCTATCATTATCAATTTCTGAAATCGATACATAAACGACGTCAAGTACATGAAAAAACTCTAAAAACCATATAAAACAAATTGCAAAAAATTAAAAAATCGCTGTTCAAATTCAGAATAATTTTTACTGAAAAGAGGACAAAATTTACTATAGGGAAGTTCAGTCAGCTGATGACCTTTTCATCCGCCAATCCCAAATGCCCGGTTGACCTCCAATGCCTACAATCCTCTCATCTATCAATCACAACTGCCCTCCAACGGTGTTTATCTTCCAAAAGGCGCTTTGAGACGTCAATTTAGGCTAATTATTGAAAATGAATGTATTTTAATAATGTATTAAAATCACCGCAAAACATGAAAAAACGCATAAAAAATCAAATTAAAAAAAAATCTAATCAAAAAATCCAAATCGAGATGATTAATAACAAGCTCTTCCTTTTAGAATTACGATTTTTTATCTTTAAATAACAGACGTTTTCAGTCGTGACGTCAGTTATGACGTTTTGGTTGGAAATTGATTCCAAACAAACGGTTGCTATGGTGTATTATCTGCTTTGTTTTTATATTAAATCTGTATCGTATAGCTATATCTCACAGATGAGCATTTTAATACTTTATATGGAGTAGTGACATTTTCCATGATTTATATTTAATAAGAAATGAAACATAGCAACCGGTTTGTTTGGAGTCACATTCCAATCAAAACGTCATGATTGCCGTCACACTAAGAGTATCCATTATCAACCCTCTCCAAGCTAAAAAGAGAAAAAAAATGACGATTTTGGACATAACTGAAGCCGTAATTAATGCAACCAACCAACCAACCATTCTTGGGGAAATTTCTTGGTGGCAAAGGAAAAAAATCGGTAAAATTTTAAAAATTGCTGCACGAATTTCGAATAAACTTTATTGAAAAGAGGATAAAATTAGGTTCGAACACTGAAACCGTGTTCATTCTACTAATATGGAAAAATCGCCTCGAAATGTGAAAAAGAGCATAAAATGTTTTTAAAAAAGCCATACAAAAATCGAAATCGAGCTTGAAGGTGCAAAACTACATAATTAGAGGTATCTGCTCACCAAATTTCGTAGTTCTACATACAGCGGTTTCTTCAGAACACAGCCGACAAACACTCTGACACACACACAATGTTATTTCCTTATTATTATAGATTCACATATATCTTTTTTCTTCTGAAATAATATTATCCCTTAATGGAACAATGTCGCCATATAAGCAGCGCAGGATCCTTAACCCCTTGAGGGGCTGTGGGATATATTTTATCCCACCTACGATTAATGAAGATTTACACCTGAAAAAATTTATGAAATTTTGCCTTTCTAACTTTGGTGGAAAAAAGTCGTAAAAATAAATTTTTTCTAATTTTCCGGTGTGAATTCAGCATTACATAAACGTAATTTCTTGCCCCTCAAGGGGTTAACCAAATTTAATAGCGTTGCACCACTTTATTTTTGTAAAGAAACACTGTCTTTTGTATATTGGCAACAAGTGCAAGAGAAATTTAGTTAAAAAATTACTTTAAAAATATAGTGGTGCGAATCGAATACAAAAATAAAATCCTGTATTTAAAGCTACTATCCGTTAACCCTTTCCGGCATAGGCAATTTTTGTTGTAAAATGATGAAATGATTGACTGACACCGGAATTTTAAAACGACTTTTTTAGAAATTTAAAACATGTTAATTTAACTATTCATTATAAAAGCAAAATTTTACTAAAGTATTCTTGGTGGCGTTCGTAAGTTTGGAATTAAAATTAGGTATCCCGACCCGGGCACACTGAGCCGGAAAGGGTTAAGGGTTCGTTAGGAATTAAACGCGTATTGCTATCTTAAATCATCTTATTTTAAATGCTTCTTTCGAATACTTCATATAAGAATTTAAAAATCAATTGAATAATGTTTATGCGTTGTTTTTAAACAAACACATACACATTTAGGCATATAAATAAGTAAAAATGTCACTATATATATGTAAGCATGTTTTTTAATAACTCATTAATACTACTTTTTGTATGCATGTATATAGCTTAAAACGTTTTTTTTTTTTTTTTTTTTTTTTTTTTTTTGAATTTTGATTTTGTTTCGGTTAAAAAAAAAAAAATCGTTTCGGCCGGGCATTGCTTAAAACTATTAAAAGAGAAAATAATTAAAACACAACTAATAATGCGGTCTATATATTTATTATTATTTTTTAATGCAAAAATATTTCTTGTAGTTTTTTTTTTTATCAATATTCAAAGTACACTTAGTATGGTTCAGAAATAGTTGCAGACAAAATAATATTAATAAATTACAGTGACAAATCTACTGAAACTACAGGGCTCCGTTTTTTTATTATTATTAATATTCCAGTACTTCAAGAGAAATTTTTCGTGGTAGCTTTCTAAATTTGCAACAAAAAATAATTTCTACAAAATGTTTAAGAAAAAAATATTTTTAAAGGTGCTTTTCAAAAACGGACCGAATCAGAGATCTGAAACTAAGGACGTGTTAGAATAACTTTAGTAAAAATCCGTATAGTAATCCAAAACAACGTACTTACAATGTGTTACTGGATTTGAAATGTTCGTAAATTAATTACTAGAAATAGAATAGTTAACTTTTTTTACAGTTAAATATTTCAAATATCGTATACAATGTTAAAATTTTCAAATTAATAATGGTATAATTTTAGATAATGAATTAAATCGTTTTCTTTAATGCATTTGTGTAAAGAGAAAACCAGGATTAGGAAATATCTATTTTTTATTATCATTTGTTATCTTAAATTAAATCATGTAAATAAAATACCACAGCCACCTTAACTCTAATACTAACTGTGTTAAAAACAGTGAAGATTTTTTTTTAAAAAACAGTCTGTCTAAATCACATCGTCGGTACCATTGCAAACTATCCAATATGAAAACAGTGTTGCCATAATATGTCATTAAATAAAGCGAATTTTACTAGTTCAAAAAAGTGGTGCCAATTAAGAAATCTGAATTTGAAAAAAAGTAGTCCACTGACAACACTGTTTTCATATTGGATAGTTTGACATGGGTTTTTTTTTTAAAGTAGCTCCTATTTTGTTTCTATTTCTTATTCTCGCTTTTTATCACATATGTAACTTCTATATTTTTTCAAGTCTGAAATTTTAAATCTTTAAATTCCTTTTGCAAACGGAACATGAATCAATTTTTTTTTCATTTAATGAATTAACTTTTATGTTCGTTTTAAACGAACTTGCTTCTTTCTGTATATATATATATATATATATATATTATACTATTCACTCTTTTATTTTATTTTTTTTATCACTTTTGCTTTTATTTTGCAACGCAAGTGTTTTCTCACTTTTTCTTTGCTATTTTTTAAACTTTTAACTACACCTATTTGTCATATATTTTTTTTTTATGACAATTATATTTACTACATTTCCATAGCTTTTAACTTTTTTCTATTTACGTGTTATATCCTTTTTTTGTAACTATTTTTTTTAACTATTGAACAGAGCTTGTTCATCATACTCATTGTATATTTTCTAACACAAGTATGTATATCGCATTTTTTTCTTCTTTTTATTCAATTATTTATTTTTTGGTAATTTATTTTCTAGCGTTTCTATTTCTCTTGCAGTGTATTTCGAACTTTTGATTCTTGACGCTTATTTATGTTTTTATACTATGTATTTATTTTTCCTTTCTCAAGTGCCAATTCCCCCATTATCTTTAAATATTACGCATTGATTTTGCACTTAAAGCTTTGAGCAAATAAAACTTTACATAAAAAAGTAAAATACAAATTCCGTTCTGTAAAAAAATGACTATTTTTTCATGTTTTTAATTACACCAGATCGCTTAGATTTTCTACCTAATTAGAGTTTGAAATAGTTTTTTAGGGATTTTTTTAGACAAAGGTAATATACATTTTCATATATGTTAAAAATTTTTAAATTACAATTGAGTAAAATGTATTTTCATGATTAGCAGTTTTTAACTTGTATCATTTTAAATTCAAAATAGTTTCGACCACTGTTTTTTTTTTTATGACGCTATTCAAATTCTAAATATGTAGTATATTACAATAGAAACATGTTATTATTTGCATTTTTAGCTTCTAAATGTCTAATTTCTAAAACAAAATAGGTTTAAAAAGGTTTATGTTTTAAATTTTCCTGCTTCTGAGTTGATTGTAAAAAAAAAAAAAAAAAAGGATAAACTGTCAAAAAGTTGAAATAACTCACTTAAACGCTGTAAAAAATATAAAAAGCAGGGGTCGTACATGCCCTGAAATTTCAAGACCAGGAAATTCTTCGGTACTAGTATTTTCTTATAGAAAATCTCTTCTTAACCCCTTGAGGAGCAAGCAAAAATGAGTCTAAATATTGAATTCTCACCGGAATAATCGAAAAATTTTATTTTTAAATAAGAAAAAAGCAATGTTTTAACGATTTTCCTCCAAAGTTAAACATATAAAATTTAGTAAAAATTTTCTGGTGAGAATCTTGTTTAAATTAGGTGGGATAAATTTTATCCCACCGCCCCTCAAGGGGTTAACACATTTACGACTGGGAACGGAAATTCTTGTTTTCATTCAAAAAACATCATTGACTAAGGGCGTGGCTTCTACCTTACAGAAAATGCTTTTATATTATGTTCTCCATACTTTTGTTTTAGATTGTAAGACATTTTATATTAAATTTGTACACTGAAAAACATTTACCAATGCATAAATTTGGAAAACTTATCTAGAAGACCAATTTACAAAAGACTTTCAGAACAGAGAGTAGCTTTTACTGTTTTAAAATTCAAATTTGATAATAATTGCCCGTCGGCAATGTGTTAAGTAAATCGAAATTTCACGCGTTTAACCCATATTTATTTTTCTACAAAAAAATACTGATATTCGTCCTGAAAAATTCCCTGAAGCATACGATCCCTGACAAAAAAATACTGTTCTGGAATAGCAGAAAAAAAATGCATGATGATGATTATGAAAATACAATGCCAACTCGAAGTTACTCACGATTCCGGAAATCTTTCCTTAACTTTTAAATATCAAAATCAAGAAGTATCAATCAACAACCTGATAAAACAATAGATTTCAAGAGTTTATAAAAGTATACCTTCATTAAAATACCTGTAACAGGGTTCGCACGCTATTAAGCCACGCCCCATTTTGTAAGAAAATGATCTTTATAATAATACAAGTTGTAAAGTCCTTGCAAAATGGGGCGTGGCTTAAAAGAGTGCGAACCCTGTGTAAGTATCAGAAACGATATTTTTAAAAATTTCAAAAATCTATTTAATGTTGATTTCTAATGATAAAAAAATATTTCCCAGAATCGGAATAATTGGAGTTAAACGGAAATTTTATAAACCATTTTTTATATATCAGAAAATATTTCAAAATTTTTTAAAAGTAAATTAATACATTTTTCCGACTAGAAACGAATGGTATTTTTCTTAGTACTCTGCGGCGTCTATTTAGACATTTAATCGGTAATCACATGTGAGGTGTGTAACTGGAAGAAAGACTTACACATAGTGGTAGTGGCGGGCAGAATGAATGATTTTGCTATTCGAATGGAACAGTCGGGCATGCGCAAAAGCATAGCTACCAACTTTTTTTTAATTATTATTATTCTTTCTACCAGAAATTTTGCATCGAAATTTTTTATCCATATTTTAATTTGAAGTAATTTCAGAAATCCATACAATTGACAAAAAAACTTGTTATTTTCACTTTCTTGAGATAATTGATTAAAAATACGAAGGTTGGCAACTATGATTTTTTTTTTCTATATTTCTGATGGTAATTCCTTAAAAGTAGGTTGGAAACTATGTTTTTGCGCATGCCCGAATGATTGATTCTATAGTAAAATCATTCATTCTGCCCAACACTGCATAATGGTAGTGACTATTAAATACTGGATATGTTAATATGTTATGATACAGTTTTCTGAAATTAACTTTAACTCAAACTTAACCCGTTTAATACAAATTCAAACAAAGCTCCATCCATACTTTAACTCTTTATGTACTGAATTATGAATTCATGAAAATTTTACCTTCTAACGCATTTTTCATGAATTGTTTAAACTACATTAGAAGATTTACATAATCATTTAATACATTTTAGAAGAATTGAAGGATTTAGATGGGTTAATTAAATTTGAAGTTATAGGGATTTTGTTCAATATTTATGATCCCACTCAAATCTTTGATTTTAAATATTTTTCTTGGTAGTTTTTCGAATTAGGAAATGTACAAATATAATGTTCTTACAACAGAAATATAAAAAATATTTCCGAATTGAAAAATACTCCCCCCCCTCCCCCCCAACACCAAGAAAGCTGAAAAGATGCAAAGGCAAAAGAAATCATCTTTTTAAAAATACTTTTGTTTTGTGTAACCAATAATGCTTTTAGAACAAGATAAAATAATGTATCTATAACTCATTCTAAACTTTATCACAACTAATCGATGTATTAATTGAATTTTATAACAAGTCATTTTAGTGGTACTTATAAGTAATGTCAGTAGATTTAGTAGCAGTAGTTTAATCCATATTTTATTATTCTATTTTAAATATGTAACAATATTTTATTAACCCCTTAATTCTCGCTCCCGTCATATTCTCGGACTGTGTCTTTTACTCAAATTGTTTGATTCCCACCAGTTTTATAAAATAGTGAAATTGGCTATATTTTAGAGTCGTTTTTCCTGCCATTAAATAAGGTGAATATTTCTTTTACATAAAAGTGGTGCCAATAAGCAATTTGAATTTTTTAACCGTAATTTAATTCGAGCGTTAAGGGTTTAAACTAAGGGGCTCGCCCCCCCCCACCCCCCCCCCCTACGTGCTACGCTCCCCAACCCCCGTTCAGACACCGCAGCCTCTAAAAGCACGCTAATTTGATCGGCTTTAAAAAGATTTTGGAAGATTGAATTAAAATTTAAAAAACAGTGGCGATCTCCCTATAAACGGCTTTCTATTCATTTCTCTTTGATTGGGGAATTTTAAGGAAAAATCAGCTGCTGTTAAAAGATACAATTAATGTTTACGTCTTTGATTAAATAAAATCAGTTAGCCAATAGAAAATAAGCTAATATAATAAGCTAATCTGCATCAAAATGCAAATATATTTTACAAATACCAGTGCCTTCTTTTGACGGAAACGACACAGAAATGTTAACGAATCTTATCTAAACTATTTAAGCAATTTCTTTATTTTCTGCTTCACAGATTTTTCTCTTTCAAATCATATTTTTTGTTGATGACACTTCATTTTCAGCTTGTAATCTTTTTTATTTTCATTAAATTACTAAATAGTCGCTCGACAGCAGTCTAAACGTGTTCAATAAAATTAATGTTAATCTTATTAATATAATCTCAAAATATCAAATTAACGTCTCGCGCATTTTTTAAATTTAAACTGTTTTGCAATATTACTTTTCGTTTATTTTACGTAATATGACGTAATTTCTCCTATTTAAGACTCCTAACGCATGTTAATGAATTTATTATTTTACAATATCCTTTCTCTTTTAAAATTCAGGCGTAAATATAGTTTTTATGAAGTAATTTTCGATGAGTTCCTGCTTTTCATACGTAATTATTTAAATCTAATTTGAAAGTTTTTTTTCTGTTAATAATAGTGACGTGTAAATAAATTTTTAATTTGAAGCAAACATTATTCTTTGCGCTGTTTATAAAGTTGGCACCAGTTTAAATTATTACCACTTTCTAAAATAAGTAAAAAATATCTCTCGAAATGCTCAAAATTTGAATTTAAAATAGAAATACGACCTCAAAAAATGAGTCATATTAAAAAAATGAATGCAGTCTACACACCGGGAAATTCTAACGTATAAAATGATCTAAAAATGAATTAATTACCATATATAGTTTTTGCTCCTATAATTTTTTTTTAATGGAACGATTTTGTCCAACTTTAGCATTAAATATCTCTTAAAATAATTATTTGATTTGAAAACTGTCTGCATGAGCGTATTTATCAAACATTTCTCTATAATACCGCCGATTTTCATATTTTTGTATGCGGTATTTTTATTAATATTAACGGAGAAAGACCTCCGGTCACAAAAAATTCAAAACCGGCGGCGGCGGTGACAGCGTAAGTTACTTTTTTTTTAGAATACAGAGATATTTAATTAGAATAGTATTTCATTCATTTTAATAGACTTGCAATAACAACAACAACAACAACAACAATAATGATAATAATAATAATAATAATAATAATAATAATAATAATAATAAACTCTGTTTCATTATTATATCACTAAATATATATGTGTGTTCATGCATTGCTGTTTCCAGTTTTGTCACCAACATTTGCGAATAGTTTATTAAAAAAGTATTTAATTGTAGATTTTTGGAATTAAATAAGTGAATGTTCGTGCTTCTATTCTTAAACAATGCTGATAAATAAATGGTAGTTTATTCAATAATTTTACGTATATTTGAACTCCATTTATTGTTTGTAAGTTATGATGGTTATTTCGCATATTACGAAAACGTTCATTTTTACTTTAAGTTATTCTAACATTTACTTAGTTTCCATAATTAGTTTTTAGTATTTATATTATTCTCTTTTAGTGGTTTGTAGATTAATTGCAGCCGTCCAATTGGGGTAACTTCGATTTTCAATTGTAAGTCCTATGAAAATGTATAGTAGAGCTAGTTTCATGGGTTTTTTGTAGTGTAAGTCTCACATCTGATAACTGCTATGCTTGTTGGCAACCGGTATTTTCTAAAAGTTTGCTTGGCCTTATTCAATTAGTAATGTATCCCCGATAAAATGTCACATTTTTCCGTTCTGAAATACTGGTAGCCAAAAACCGTAGCATGTAACTTTTACTGCAAGTACTCATGTAACTAGCCAGTAGATAAAAACAGGGATGAGACTCAAATGGTTGATTTTCACCACTAAATTTTAATTGTATTCCTTGCTTTGTTAAAACTCAGAAATTTTGTCATTAAATAAGGCGAGAAATACTATTAAAATTTAGTGGTGAAAACCAACCATTTAGGTCGGAGTACTCTCATTCCTGTAATATATATATATACTCGTATATATACAGGGTGATTCTAAATTCATGGTACAAATTTTAAGGGTTGGTTCAGGGAACATTAACAATCATTTATTGTATAGGAATGTATGCGCGCAAGTGACGCGTTGAGGTACAAATACCAGGGGACCAATTTGCACTTTTTTGTATTTTAAAATTTCTCTTTCATACCAGAAAATTCCTGTTCTTTTCTTTATTTAAGACATACATTTCACGATTACATGAAGAAAAAAAATATTGTTTGAAAATTTCCGGTATGAAATCGAAATTTTTGAATTTAAAAAAAACGCAAAACTGTCAAATCTGTCAAACGCGGGAGATACATGAAAATACATGAAATAATAATGGAGTTTCTTTTAATTAAAAAATTTCGATTTCATACCGGAAATTTTCAAACAAGAGTTTTTTCTTTATGTAATCATGAATTATCTGTATTAAACAAAGAAAAGGACAGTATAGGAATTTCTGGTTAGAATGAGAAATTCTGAAATAAAAAAGGGCCAAATTGGCCCTCTGGTGTTTGTACCTTAACGAGTCACTTGCGCCCATACATTCTTGTACAATAAATGTTTGTTACAATGTCCTGTACTAACCCTTAAAGTTTGTACGATGAATTTAGATTCACCCTGTATATGAGGACATGAGTTTCAAAACTCACCTTATCCAAAATTTAAAAAATCGAATTTTCTCTATCAAACTATTCTATCGGTGAAGCTGCATTGAAAAAAACACTACAATCTGAAAAAGAACTAGTTTTATTGTGTATTTCTGGCACTGTTAAATTTTAGTTTACAATGAAAACCAATGGACATAGTCAGAGCTTTTTCGCGATTTCCTAAAATTTGATTTTCTATATAAGGTGAATTTTGAAACTCACATCCTGATATATATATATCCCCATACTGTTTTACTGTTAAACAGGCGCAGGGAAAAGCGAAAACACACGTTCGATTGGGAATTATGACAACTTTAAATGTAAGTTTAAAATTTAAGTTTAACGTGACGTCTTCATATAAAAATGCAACATATCTTAAAAGTTTCAATGTGAACACCTAATTTCGACATTATATTTTGATGATTCTGTAAATTTTACGCTTGTATACCAATTGTGAAATCAGTAGGTCAAGTATTTTAGAAAATATGCAGATGTAAAGTTTTGGTTTAATGCTAAATTCATTTTTATCGTTTGAAAACAGATTAAAATGCGAATTTTTTTTTAAGCAAGAGTAAAAAACCACTTACCGGAAAAAGCCGTGATTTTGTATTTGCATATTTATAGCTTCGAGAAATAAATTTCTATTAAACTTTTTATAGGTTACATTACACATTTTTCCAAATATTAGTTTAAAAATAGTATATAAATTATTAAATTAATATTTAATATAGAAGTATTTTCGATTTGCAGTCTGCTTAAAATGCAATATTTTCAGCACATTCTCGTATTGATTTTTTTTTTTGTATTATCTGAGGAAATCATGAAAAATGAGTTACTGTTTCAATTACCGAAAATGTTTTGTAACTCTGTTGTTGGAAAAATATCCTTAGAAATGAAATTTTCCAAAACATCGAAAACACTGACGTGGTAATAATATTTTTTACAGCATTCCAGTGTTTTTCCTATACAATAATCCCGCATATATTCTATCTCAGGGGTGGTCAACTGTGGCACGCTGTACACCACTAAAATTTTATAGTAATCATTGGCTTATCTAATCATCGAATCTCTGTGATTCAAGAAGTGGACTATTTCTTTAAAATTTTAGTGGTGTGTGGCGTGCCACAGTTGGCCACCACTGTTCTATCTCACCACTGTTCTATCTATTGATGGTGGAGATAGCGGGAGAAATTTTACAGTCAGTTTTTAATCGCATTGAATTAACCCTTTATCTACTGCATTATGATCTAAATACCGTCAGTAGACAAAAGGTTAAACAGGAAGAAATTCTTTTCGCGAGAAATTATTTTCTTTACTAGATCTGAACTTGCAGAAATGTGATAGATTTGCGGTAAAGTTCACCAACCAAAGTTGCCCGTTGATTAAACTTTTATAAAATATATTTGTAAACAAATATGGAACAGCATAAATATAAAATGTCAAAGCACTATTTAAAAATGGATCATTTTTATGCTAGAAAGTATGCAAAGAACTCAGTGCTCTGTGTTTGTGGTACCTAATGTTAAACAAAATGTCAACTTTTTAATATTAAATAAGCTTAGGTTCTCGTGTT
Organism: Maratus speciosus; assembly: GCA_963932465.1. NCBI lineage: Eukaryota > Metazoa > Arthropoda > Arachnida > Araneae > Salticidae > Maratus > Maratus speciosus. The sequence goes on from OZ010794.1 coordinate 253,489,269, forward strand.
GCTTCCTAAACTTTTATCTCTGCTAATATCATCAGTGTTGCCAGTGGGCTACTTTTTTTAAATACAGATTTCTTGATTGCCACCATTTGAAACGGTAAAATTATCTTTCTTTTCGCCTTAATTAATATGTCATTAAATAAAGCGCATTTTACAATTTCAAAAAAGTGGTGCAAATCAAGAATCTGAATTAAGAAAAAGTAGACCATCTGGCAACACAGACTAACATGACAGGAAACATGACAAGATAATCTTTTACAATACAGTATAACCTCGATTATCCGAAGTAATTGGGACCGACCACCTTTCGGAAAATCGAAATTTTCGGATAATCGGAGAATGCTTTAATTTTATGATTAAGGACAAATATATATATGCGCTATTTCTTATTATGATAACAAGTGCTTGATAAATATAAAGCAATAAAAAATAGGAACAAGAATAAATTATCTGAATTTTCATTTTGAAATTAAGTACCTTTTACACATTTAACAAGGATTTGAAAAATGGTTTTGTTTGTCGCAGTTTCGATTGCCTTCGCTTTGCAGCTCTATCAAGGAAGTTTTGTTAATACTATTAGTTCACCAGTATCAAAGACTTTCTGCTGCTCCAGCCATGCCAAAATCTTTTTCAAAACATTCAAAAGCTTCAGAATTGCTAATTTTTTCGTTTTCTTTCCCCACATCGTTGTCCTCTTCTTCGCTTTGATCAATGTGATAGTAAAAAAATGGCTTTAAAAATGGGTTTTTTCTCACAAGGAATGTGAAAGTAAAAAAAAAAAAAGAGAGAGAGAGAAATAAAGCAAGCTTTAAAAGTGGATTTCATTTATTCGAGAGTTTCGGTTAAAAGAGTTTTGGATAAAAGAGGTTCTACTGTAGTTTGACTTCCCTAACTGCGTCAAATGCACAGTTAATCAACTTGATTTTCTAATGATCTATCGGATACACGAAAGTTAATTGTTTTATTTTATGTATAAAATATTTGTAACTAAATTTTTCCGGTTTCCGGGATTTTTTTTAGTACAAAAAATAAACAGAAAAAGAGCATTCTTTTATTACCTCGCATATTCTAGGTTCTTCTCTAAGGAACCGGCTTGTTGTTTAGGATAGAACTCTTAGTCTATGTTGCCAATCTTCCGGGCTTTTGAATACTACTGTTTTGGAATACAAATTTCTCTTTCATTTAATCGCAGAATTTCTGCGTTAAATAAAGCGTAAATTTCGATTTTAACAATACTGATGTTTAAAAATACTGATGTCGATATCTGCAAATTAAAAAATAATAAATAACGATAAAATGTATTGCATTTTTTACACATATTTTATACACTAGGATAAACAAGTGTATGATAACTTAATTTTTACTTAATTTTTAATTATTTTAATAACTTAATTTAATTTAACTTAATTTTCAATATTGATTTTTATTACCTGAAAAGGGTTATTTGTGGAAAAAAAAAAAAAGAAAAAGAAAGAAAGAAAAAAAAAAGGTGGGCGTGTTACATTCATAGAAAATGTTAAATAAAAATATATTTTGAAGAAGTAAAGCTTTCTTTTTTTCGAGAAATAGGATGCTTATTTTCGTTTCCAAAATTCTACCTTATGATTTTTATCCTTTTAGTCGCAAAGTATTTCAGTTGCTGAAATGCTTCAAATGAGTGAATAATACCAGGATTTACGAACAAATTCATTTGAAAATAGGTTAGAACTGTTCTTTGTGTACATGAGAGAAGCATATATTTTTTTTTAATCTTCTGGTGCCAATGCTGCATTTGGGGACTAAGGTGGGATATAAATTATACCACCAACCTTAAGAAAGTAAGGCTACACTTTTCATTAACAGAAATATGTTCATGCTTTTTTTTATATTAATAATATTATATGACTGGTTTTTCATCTTGGAGTGTGGCTTGATAGCATGCCAAATGCAGGGCTTCCATGCCCTTCAAAGTACAAACTACACTGTTTAAAATTTACAGCAAACTGTTCAGACATCCAACCGTTTTTATAGGAAACGGTTACATAATTATAATTTTACTGTATTCTTACCATAATGTGGCAAATATATTGTCATAATAGAGTTTAATTACGTTTATGTAACCGTTTTCCACAAAAACGATCGAATGGCTGATGCTTTGCTGCAAATTTTAATAGTGTATGTCCAATGCTTCTTACCATCGGTGTTCCGATAGAAATTCAAATTAGTAAATCGATATACAAAAGAATAGGCTTTATAATTAAAAGACACGATTTAACCTCTTGAGGGGCGCGGTATATATGATATACCACCTACGATTAATGAAGTTTTTCACCAGAAAAATTTTATAAAATTTTACTTTTCTAACTTTGGTGGAAAAAAGCGGAAAATTGCATTTACTTATTTTGAAATAGAATTTTTCAAAGATTCCGGTGTGAGTTCAACATTACGGGAACGCAATCACTTGCCCCTCAAGGGGTTAACGAATGAAAAAATGTGAAAAAAAAAAAGATGCAGCTGCAAATATTTGGAAACGGTTCAATGAGGAATTCTTTAAAAAATACAGACAATTTAATTAAATAGTGACAGAAATACAGACAATTTAATTGAATAGTTAAAAGCACATAAAAAGCATTTTAAAAAGCATTAAACGTTTCGAACTTCTTCAAATTTCCTCTGAAATTGTAGTCCACGTCATAGAAACAGATCATTTTCCAGATTTTGAGTTGGCTAAGTTTCATGAAATTGCAATGCGTACAAAAGCCGTGTTTTCTTGGAGTCATGGTTTACCAGAACGGCCTAAATATCCTCTCAATGAAGCTAGTTCCCGCCCACCGAATATATCATTATAAACTGACTCAGTTACCCACTCAGTGTTTAATTGTTTGTGGCACATGCTCTCAACTGCAACTTGAATTATGTTATCTCTGGTGATTTTGTGCTTATTTACATTACTGAAGGAGAACTTTGAGAAAGTTCGAAACATTTAATGTTTTTTAAATTGATTTTTATGTGCTTTTTAACTATTTAATTAAATTATCTTTATTTATGTAAATGCTTCCAATTAACTATGAACAGACGTAATATCGTTTTTCACTGTCAGGAATTGTTTGTTTTAACACTAGGACCACGGAGATGACCCGTACCGAATGAATAGATGTCGATTTGAACCAGAAAAATCTTTATAAAAAAGTTAAATATATGCTGCACAAAGGTAATTTAAATAAAAGCCCAAGAGCCGACAGCACAAAAACCTATGTTATCAAGCACAAGAAAACAATCTTTATTTTATGGGAGAATAGAAGTAGGGGAATCTAATAATCCATGTCTGCCAGAAGTGAAGTGGTGCATAAGCCAAAAATTAATACCACCAGGGATTAACTCGTAGGTTTATCATTGTGTTTACCATACAACTATCCTCCATGTTTTCATACCTTTGTTTGTAGGACAAACACAATGATAAACCTACGAGTCAATCACTGGTGGTATTCATTTTTGGCTTATGCACCACTTCACTTCCGGCAGACATGGATCAGTAGATTTCTCTACTTCTACTCTTCCGCAAAATAAAGGTTTTTTTCTTGTGCTTGATAACATAGGTTTTTGTGCTGTCGGCTCTTGGACTATAAGTTAAATAGGTTTAAATAAAAATTTTGATGTGAAATACATTTAAAAAACTTGTGTGAAATTTCCTGCGGTCCTAGTATTAAGCAATATAGACCAATATCTCTAAATAAAGAAATCATAAATATTAATAAAATTTATTTTACATTTTACACATTTTTTGCACTTGCGGGAAAATGGTGTGCGATAACTCAAGTTTGCTTTTCGAATATCAATTGTTTTATCTGACGATAGAAATATGCGAAAAGAATTTTTTCGCATTCATACGTATTTCTGGAGAAGTTAGTTACATTCGTATAAAAAGTAGCTTTTGAAGAAATAATATGCGTAGATTTACCTTTTTTTTTTACAATAATTTCATTATTGCTATTTAAATGTACACTTTTTACTAGTTTATTTATTAACAGAATAAGTGTTCTTTTTCTTTTGGGAGCGAAAACTATATGAATCTTATCACTAGAACGCCCGGAAGGAGCCCATTCGACTCTGACCATGTGATTAAATGTCAATTGGAACCAGAATTTTTTTCATAAAATAAGTCAAATTTAACCCTTTATCTACTGACGGTACTTATAAGTACCACTCACTTTAAACTTTTATACCATAGTGAACATTACTAATATTCTAATCTACTTTGCAAAAAAAATGCTGTTTTAACTCCACTTTATCCGCATACATGGCAGCAGTAGTTCTAGGTTTGCTATTTTAGAGAAGAATGAGGCTATCTTTGCAGCAGTCGATGTGTTTTGTGCTCATATTTTGTACAGATTGCCACGCTCGTCTTTTCATTGCTGCAAACACAGTAAAGGATATAAGATAAGTGTTTGATTTTTTTATATGTTCATTATGATCTTAGAATACAATATGACTAGCTATTTTAGGTGAAAGGTGTATGTATTTGATTTAACAGTTGAATTACTAGGTGGTACTTATAAGTACCGGTGTTGGAGAAAAACTTCTTGTTTACTTTTCGTCTGTGTTACTTTCGTCTGTGTGTGTGTGTTCTTTCGTCTGTTTCATCGTCTTCATCTGTTTTAAAATGTAATTACTAAAATGTAGTGTAGTAATGATTTCCCTGGTATTTCTTTTCTGTTTCATTGTTATTTTTTATAGGAAATCGAAAAAGTTGTGGCACCGGCTCGTTTTTGCTATGCTAGAAATTGTCTATGTAAATTCATATATTGCATATGTGGAGATGCGAGAGAACATGTTGTCCCTGGAATATAGTCGACGCATGCTAACAATATCGAAACCTAAAAAAAAAGATAGTTTTTTAACCTTTTCAGGAACAAAGCATTTTCAATTCTAAAGTGTTGAAATAAATGATTTGCACCGGAATTCGCCAAACGATTTATTTATAAATAAGAAAAGGCCTTTATTTCGCTTGCTTATTAGATCGAAAATATTTTCTGATGCCAGTTGAAATACTTTGTGGATTTATTGTTACGATATTTTAGTCATAGACGAGGCTAACGAGAAAGACAGGCTACCGCGGTCGGTTGGATTGATCTTTTTTTACAGACCGCTGGAGTCACGTGATGCTCGAATGCACCAATGAAGTTGTGCGAAAAGAGCATCACGTGACTCCAGCGGTCTGTAAAAAAAGAAGAATCGGACCCACCGCGGTAGCCTGTCTTTCTCGTTAGCCTCGAGTCATAGAGTGCTGACAGTTCTTTAAAGTACCACTTTACTTAACCCCTTAACGCTCGAATTAAATTACGGTTGAAAAATTCAAATTGCTTATTGGCACCACTTTTATGAAAAAGAAATATTTACCTTATTTAATGACCGGAAAAACTATACTAAAATATAGCCAATTTCTCTATTTTATAAAACTGGTGGGAATCAATCAATTTGAGTAAAAGACACAGCCCAAGAATATGACGGGAGCGAGAATTAAGGGGTTAATTACCTCTAAATAATTAAATTTTTTCACGGGTGAGTATTTTTTTTATGTTTATCCTTTAACTTTCATTGTAGTAACTGAAAAAAAAAAATATTACGCGAAAAAAATTGCAGTAGATCATAATGCAGTAGATAAAGGGTTAAACCACGTAGTTACACATTAAATAATTTTAAATAAAAATTCTGGTGTCGAGTATTTTTATGAAACTTGATCAAAATTTATGGGCATTCTAGTGTTAAACTAAAAAGACACGATTTAACTAAGGAGAAAATGTGAAATACAAATAAAAATACAGCTACAAAAATTTGTTGTTGGATCAATAAGAAATAATTTGTTTTAAACAAAGGGAACCAATATCTGTAAATAAAGACATCATAAATGAAAAATAAAATTTATTTCATCCTTTACACATATTTTTTGCTATTGGCAAGAAAATGGTGTATCATAACTCAGTTTATTTTTCGAATATCGATTGTTTTTCCTGAGGTTTGAAACATACAAAAAAGAGATTTCACATATCCCTTTTATTTCGGAAGAAAAGTATTACATTCTTGTAAAATGGTTGAAGAAAATATGTTTTGGAGAAATAAGATGCGCATGTTTTCTTTTGTTACAGTAATTTCATCTATACACTTTTCATCAGTTTATTTAGAAACAAAAAATTTGATGTTTTGCAAACGAAAACTAGACAAATCTTAGATTTTATTATACTCTTCTATACTATGAACAAATCTCAACTGGCATTTACGTTAATGTAATATAGATATTTATTTTTATAAAAATAAAAAATATACATGAAGCATATACATTAAATACGCTTTCCAACTGTTATAAAATTTGTACATAAATGTGTTCATATTTCTGTAGCTTCTATTAAAAACTTTCATACTACGCCCATTAGAAATTTGTTAACACATAAGCAACCACAGCCTGATAAACACCTAGACAAACATTCACTAGTATTTTCGAAAAATAATTTTCGTCGTATTTATGACTGAAATTCGGAATTAAAATAAGGCAACGATTTCTATTCAAAGTTAACAGTGGGATTTTTCATAGGCAGTAATTAGGCTCTGTTTCTGACGATTCGTGATTGCAGATTTTTGTGTTTATATAACGCGAGCTTTTTTCTTCAGAATTACTGACCGGTATAGTGTTCACCAGTGGGCTACTTTTTTTAAATTCAGATTTCTTGATTGCCACCCCTTTTTTGAAAATGTAAAATTACCTTTGTTTTTCCCCTTAATTAATATGTCATTAAATGAGGCGCATTTTATCATTTCAAAAAAGTGATGCCAATCAAGAACCTGAATTTTAAAAAAGTAGCCCATCTGGCAACACTGGTGTTCACCAGTGTAGTGTCTATTTATGATACTTTTTTCTACATAAAACAGAAGATAACATAAGAAATTTTCAAGCATTATTTTTAAATTGGAAAGAGGACTCTGGAATGGAGAAATTTTCATAAATGCATTATTTACTCAATATATTCATCTCATGAGATGAATATATTGATTGGTATACAATTGTGCTATAAATATCAGTTGATTATGAATTAAATTATAAAAAAAGGCACCATTAATAATATCGGATGTACTTTTTATATTCTTTCAGAATTTCGGCATTTTCAAAGTTTTACTACACTGTGATTTGAGATTGTTTCAATTTTAAAATTACAAATAAAATAAGAATGAATCACAAATTTTTAAAAGGTAAAATTTGACACTGGTAAAAATAGTTTTAAAGAAACATTTTGCTTTTATGGATTTTCCGTATTTTGCTCCAAAGCATAGCACTGTCATAAAACACTTGCACAAAATAAAGTTATAAATTTAATTTTGCAAAACATTCAAATTATGCAAAAGTTTAAATTTCTAAAGCACTGCTTCTCTTTGTCTTTCTCCAATATGCAAGAATATCGGAAACAATAATACATGCACGTATATATATGTATCACAAATGACAGCTATTCGTATGGTAGACCAAAAATAGTAACTTTTATTTTTACAATCCTCGCAAGCAGATCTTTAAATGCGAATGTATGCGCGTATCGTGCGACTTAAATATTCGATAAAGTCGAACTGAACCATTTCTTTATAAATATCTTACGTTTAAATCTTTTATAAATATAACATTGTAAGAAGAAAATTCAGGAATTTTGTATAACCTAGAACTAGATCCATTATAAGATCGAGATTTTAGGAGAGATTTTTCTGGAATAAATTACACGGCTTATTTCCAGAAAACTTTGTCAGACACTTTTTGACATTATTTATTTAAAGGTACAACAGTCTACGTGGAATAATTTATTCAAAGCATAAAATTCAGAAAAATTATGGGTTTCTCAATATCGGTTTGATGTTTACCTACTTCTAGAATTTAAATCGACATTGTATCAGCATAGCTGCCAACTTGTACGGATTTTTTTTACCACTAAAATTTAACAGACATTTTTGCCTTATTTAATTATCAACATTCACAGCAATTCGGCGATCTAATTAGAAAAAAATTTCTATTAAATTTTAGTGGTAGCAAAACTCCATACAAGTTCGCAGCTATGTATCAGGAAAATAGAAGTTTGGCATAATTGCATTCTTTATCACATTGACTAAAGAACATTATAAAAAATATTTCGACGCATTTTAAAGTATTGTAACTTTGCGTCCTTCAATATCTTAAGAAACTTCGTAACCTAATATTTTATGTATGAAATATGTCCACGTTTAATGTATGAGCTATATAACAACAAGGATGAACTTTTCGGAAGTCTTTTTTCAGCATACTTTACATGACTTATCACAATCAAAAAATATATTTTTTAGACACATTTTGGAATGGTCAAAATGGACTTTGACAAAAGTTTAACAGAGTCCGCCCGAAGAAAAATTCAGTGAATAATTGCAGTTGTTTTCTAGTAGCAGTGATTTTCGAATATCGATTTTACATTTCAAAAAATAAAAAATAAATAAATTGGCATTGATGTTTCAGAAATTATACGATAAGAAATGACTTTTTTGTATATAAAATGTTTGATGTAACATGGAAAATATCAATTAAAGTAAGGTTTTCTTTATATTTAATTTCTCTTTTCTCACTTAACCCCTTGATGGGCAAGCAATTACGTTCGTGAAATGCTGAATTCACACCGGACTCGTTGAAAAATTCTATTTCAAAATAAGCAAAGGCAATTTTACGGCTTTTTTCTACTAAATTTAGAAAACTAATAGTCTATAAAATTTTTCTGGTGTAAAACTGCATTATTCGTAGGTGATATATAATGTATACCGGTGCCCCTCAAGGGTATAAATATCAGTTGGCTATGAATTAAACTATGAAAAAATGCACCATTAAGAATATCATATGTACTTTGACATTATTTCAGAAACGCGGCGATTTGAGGATTTACTGTATTGTGATTTGAGATTGTTTAAATTTTAAAATAAGAAATAAAATAAGGATCAATCAAAATTTGTATAAAGTATAATTTGACACTGGTGAGAATAGTCTTAACCCCTTAAGCGTTGCGCCCGATAAGTGTAGGCTACTTTTTTTTCAGATTGTTTTATTGCCACCACTATTTTGAAATAGAAATATTTCCTTACTTAATGACAGATAAAATCATGCGAGAATAAAGCCAATTACACTATTAAAAAAAAAAAAAACTGGTCGGAATCAAACAATCTGACTTTTTAAAAAGTAGCCTCCAATGCCCGTGAAACTCACGGGAGCGAGAATTAAAGGTTTCAGTGTTGCCAGATGGGCTACTTTTTTAAAATTCAGATTCTTGATTGGCACCACTTTTTTGAAATGATAAAATGCGCCTCATTTAATGGCATATTAATTAAGGGAAAAACAAAGGTAATTTTACAGTTTCAAAAAAGTGGTGGCAATCAAGAAATCTGAATTTTAAAAAAGTAGCCCACTGGCAACACTGAAGGGGTTATTCCTTTCAGAGTCACCGTTAGCCAGACTGCAAACGTTTAATATTAATGTCCAATTACCAACTGGCACCAGTATTTTTTTAGTAGATTTTCGATCTCATTATATACGTGAAGAAAAGCTTTTGATTATTTTCAAATAATTTTTTTCGTAAATTGCGGTGTGAATTAATTATTTGGACAATTTTGCAGCAGAAATGCTTTGCCCCTGAAAGGGTTAAAGAAAACTTTTGCTTTTATAGATTTTCAGAAAAGTAACACCGCCATAAAACCCTTGCATAAAATAGAATTTTTAACTTTCTATTTGCAACACATTAAAAGCATGCAAAATTTTAAATATCTAAAGCACTGATTCTTGATGTTTTTCTTCAATATGCAAGAATATCGAAAACAATGATACATGCACGTATATGCCTCATAAATGACAGTGATTTGTATGGTAGACAAAAATAGTAACTTTTATTTTTACAACCCTCGCAAGCAGATCTTTAAATTCGAATGTATGCGCGTACCGTGCGATTTGAATATTAGATGAAGTCAAACTTAACCTTATGTTCATAAATATCTTATGTTTAAAACTTTTATAAATATAACATTGAGGAAGGAAAATTCAGGAATATTGCATAAAATATATCCATTATAATGTCGAAATGTTAAGAGAGATTTTCCTGAAATAAATTACACGGCTTATTTCAGGAAAACTTTGCCAGACACGTTTATGACATTATTTATTAAATTCGAGTGTATGCGCGTACCGTCCGATTTGAATATTAGATAAAGTCGAACTTAACTTTATGTTCATAAATATCTTACGTTTAAAACTTTTATAAATATAACAATGAGGAAAGAAAATTCAGGAATATTGCATAAAATATATCCATTATAATGTCGAAATTTTAAGAGAGATTTTCCTGAGGTAAATTACACGGCTTATTTCAGGAAAACTTTGTCAGACACGTTTTTGACATTATTTATTAAATTCGAATGTATGCGCGTACCGTGCGATTTGAATATTAGATAAAGTCGATCTTAACCTTTTGTTCATAATATCTTACGTTTAAAACTTTTATAAATATAACACTGAGGAAGGAAAATTCAGGAATATTGCATAAAATATATCCATTATAATGTCGAAATTTTAAGAGAGATTTTCCTGGAATAAATTACACGGCTTATTTCAAGAAAACTTTGCCAGACACGTTTTTGACATTATTTATTTAAAGGTGCAAAAGTCTACGTGGAATAATTTATTCAAAGCATAAAATTCAGAAAAATGATGGGTTTTTCATTTTCGGTAAGATGTTTCCCTACTTCTAAAATTTAGATCGACGTTAAATGGAAGTTTGGCATATCCTCATTCTTTATCACTTCGACTAAAGAACCTTATAAACAATATTTCGAGGCAATTTAAAGTAATGGATTCTAATTTTTCGTTCTACAATATCATAAGAAACTTCGTATTCTAATATTTTATGTATGAAATATGTCTACGTTTAACGTATCAACTATCTAACAACAAGGATGAACTTTTAGGAAATCTTTTTTCAGAATGAATTACATGGCTTATCACAAATAAAACATTCTTTGTAGACACATTTTGAAATGGATTACTTCGACAAATGCTTAACAGAGTCCGCCCCCAAAAAAATGTTTTCAAAGGAGAATTGCTTTGGTTTTCGAACAGCAGTGATTTTTACCACACTGAAAAGAAGGGTTATGTGTTTCACGCGTATATGTGTATGTGGATTTCTTTATACCCTCGAAACATCCCAACGGCTAGATGGATTTTAATGAATGAGGTCTCTATCAATTCGTTTTAACGGCCCGATGGTTATAGGCTAGGTTTTCTTTTTATAAATTCAAAATGGCGGCCGTAAAATACAAAATAGCGGTAGAGACGAAAAAAAATTTACGCTCCCTAGTGAGTGGTATATCATTGGATAGGTCTTTCAAAATGAAGACGATATTTCTTTGACTATTTTACAACCAGAAGCTCCGTTAAAATATTATACAACCTGCAAGTTGTGTATGTAGGATATCTAGCTTTACTGCAACTCTAACCATCATAGACATCTATAGACCTCATCATAACAGTGTTTATGGATCGGAACTAACAATTAAACACAACTTAAAAGTCATCAATACAAGTACATAAAAAATAGGTAAGTAATATAAACAAGTAATATAATTTAAAAAAATTTATGTCAATTCCTACTTTGGTCAATAAAAGAATTTTTTTTCTCCCATTCTTCTTTCCTCTTGAGTGGCGCTAAAAATGCCTTGATAAAGAAGAGGGTTCTCTGGTTCTTAAAAAACCGTGATCTAGAACAGGGCTCTCTCGGTTATTGAAAATTAATTAATTTAATTTAATTAATGAATTAATATTTGAAAAAAAACTGGATTAACACAAGTGTCATCCACTGCAAGCTTAAAAAAAATTATTTGAGCTTGATTGGATGAATAATAAGTATTTTGTTAACGATTGAAAATTTGAACAAGATATACATAGCGAAAGTGTGATCTAATGACAGGAATCGAAAATATAGTTTCACATTGATGAGAAATAATTAATTAGTTCGCTTTTTACGCAACAGGGTTTTTTGATTTTTTTAAATTTAATTGTTTATTGAATATCGATTTGACATTTCAAAAAACTGAGATAAATTAAAATTGTCATCGATGTTTCAGAAATACACGAGAAGGAGTAATTTCTTTGATTATAAAAAAAATTATTATAACATGGAAAATATAAATCAAAGTAAGGATTTTTATATGTATAATTTTCTCTTTTTCTCACATAAATATAAGTTGGATATGAATTAAATTATTCAGAATATTGGATGTACTTTTGATATTTGTTCAGAAATCCGGCATTTTAAAATATTCGACTCAGTATCGGTTTCGACAATGCCGGATTTTCGAGGTTTCACTTGTATTGTGATTTAAGATTGTTTAATTTTAAAATTACAAATAAAGTAAAGATCAATCAAAAATTTTTAAAAGGTATAATTTGACACCGGTAAAACTGTGTTAAAGGAAAAATTTGCTTTTATAGATTTCCTGTATTTTGCTCCAAAAGATAGTACCACCATAAAACCCTTGCATAAAATAAAAATTTAACTTTGTTTTAGAACACATTCAAAGCATATAAAAATTTAAACATCTAAAGCGCTGTTTCCAATATGGAATAATATCCGAAAAAACAATACATACACGTATAGATATGCCTCATAAATGACAGTGATTCTTATAGTAGACAAAACATAGCAACTTTTATTTTTACAATCCTCGCAAGCAAATCTATAAATTTGAATGTATGCGCATACCATACGATTAAATATTCGATAAATTCAAACTTAACATTTTGTTTATAAATATCTTTCGTTTAATCCTTTATCTAGTGACGGTACTTATAAGTACCACTCGCTTTAAACTTTCATCCCATAGTGAATATTACTAATATTCTAATGATACTTTGCAAAAACACTCTTTTAACTGCACTTTACCCGGATACATGGCAGCAGTAGTTCTAGGTTTGTAATTTTAGCGGGGAGAGAAGCTAACTTTGACACAGACGAGGGGTTTTCTGCCGACATTTTGTACTGATTGTCACGCTCGTCTTTTTATTGCTGCCAACACAAATAAAGGATATAAGATAAGTGTTGGATTTTTTTTTACATGTTAATTATGAATTTAGAATACAGTTTTACTAGCTATTTTAGGTGAACGGTGTATGTATTTGATTTAACAGTTGAATTACTAGGTGGTACTTATGAGTACCGTCAGTACACTGGGTGTTGGAGAGAAAACTTCTTGTTTACTTTTCGTCTGTGTAGTTATCTCATCCTTTTCATCTGCTTTAAAATGCATTTTCTAAAATGTAGTGTAGTAATGATTTCCCTAGAATTTCTTTTCTGTTTCTTTGTTATTTTTTATAGGAAATTGAAAAAGTTGTGGCACCGGCTCGTTTTTGCTATGCTAGAAATGGCATATGTAAATTCATATATTGCATATGTGGGGATACGAGAGAACATGTTGTCCCTGGAATATAGACGTCGCATAACTAAAGGACTCCTAACAAGATCGAAACCTAAAAAAAATTGAGTTTTTTTTATCCCTTTCAGAGGCAGAGCATTTTCAATTCTAAAATGTTGATATAAATGATTGGCACCGGAATTTGCCAAAAGATTTATTTGTAAATAAGAAAAAGCCTATATTTCATATACTTATTAAATCGAAAATATTTTCTGGTGCCAGTTGAAATTCGTTCTGGGTTTTCTATTACGACATTTTTGTCATGGTGTACGGACGGTACTTTAATGTACCACTTTAATTAATTACCTCTAAATAAGTAAATTTCTCACGGATGAGTATTTTTTTTATGTTTATACTTTCATTTTCATTTTAGTAACTGAAAAAAAAATATTTCATGAAGCAAATTACAGTAAATCATAATGCAGTAGATAAAGGGTTAAATATTTTATAAATATAACATCGTGAAAGAAAAATTCAAGAATTTTGTATAAAATATATCCATTATAAGCTCAAGATTTTAGGAGAGATTTTCCTGGAAGAAATTACTTTTTTTTTTTTTTAACCTTGTCATAAACGTTTTTGACATTATTTATTTCAAGGTGCAACAGTCTATGCGAAATAATTTATTTAAAGAATAAAATTCTGAAAAATGGTGGGTTTTTCAGTATCAGTTTGATGTTTCCCTATATCTAGAATTGAGATCGACATTATATTAAGAAAATGGAAGTTTGGCTAATCTCATTATTTATCACGTTGACTAAAGAACATTATAAACAATATTTGAGGTATTTTAAAGTAATGGATTGTGATTTTTCGTTCTACAATATCTTAAGAAATTTCGTTTTCTAATGTTTTATATCTGAAATATGTTAACATTTAATGTATCAAAAATATCTAACAACAAGGATAAACCTTTAGAAACACTTTTTCAGAATAAATTATAAGGCTTATCACAAATTAAACATTTTATTTAGGCACGTTTAGAATAGATCACTTATACAAATGTTTAACAGTCAACTAGAAAAAAATATTCAAAGCAGAATTTCAGTGGTTTTCACGCAGCAGTGATTTTCGAATATCGATTTGACATTTCAAAAAATTTAAATAAATAAAATCGGTATCGAATAACACGAGGAGAAATGACTTTTGTTTATAATTTTTTTTTTTTTTTGTAACATGGAAAATATCAATTAGCAAGTTTTTTTTTAATACTTAATTTTCTCTTTTTCGCACATACATATCAATTTCAACGAATTAAATTATGGAAAAAGGATCATTAAAAAAATCGGATGTACTTTTGATATTCTTTCAGAAATCTGGCATTTTCTAAGTTTTACTGTATTGTGATTTGGGATTGTTTCAATTTTAATATAAGAAATAAAATAAGCGTGAATAACAAAATTTTTAAAGGTGTAAATTTATTCCGGTAAAAATAGTGTTAAAGAAATGTTTTGCTTTTATATACTTTCACCTTTTTGCTCCTATGTTACACTGACATTAAAGTCATAGAAGATAGCCTAAAAGAGCACAGTTTCACACTCACTAGGTCTGCCATGCTAAAAAATCGTAAAACAGGTCATCCTATGCCACTTTATATGGTAAACGTTCTACCACGTATACAATATGAGGAAATTTACCAAATTAACGCAATACACTACATTTCTGTCAAAATAGAAGCCTTTACCAGTAAAAATAGAGTTAAACAATATTATAAATGTCAGGGGTATGGGCACGCCTCAGAGGTGTGTGGCTCTGACGCTAACTGCGTAAAATGCGGCGAGTTACACCTTAGCACCGCCTTTCAACACAAGGGTCGTATAACCCCCAAATGGGCAAACTGCGGATTAGGACATCCTGCTAATTTTCGGGGTTGCCCTAAAAACCCTTATAGATTAGAAAATAAAACGAGCCGTAAATCTTCAAATAATAGCAATAATACAAAATTTTTATTTTTTTTTACAAAAATATTTTGTTTATATAGTTAATGAAATAGTTTTGGCCTAAAAGTAGTTCATTTTAAACACACATATTTGTTCAGTACCTTTACCAAATTTCATAACAATCCATACATACTTTCTCAAGATATCATGCGCGTAATGACTTCTGGAGTAAAAAAAAGAGCTATTTTGATTTCAACAATACACAAATTCTGTAAAAGGCTAACAAATTTCTAATGACAGTATATTACAAAGCACAATCTGTTTAATCAATATCCAAAATTTCATGTTTATACATAAAAAAGTTTTGAAGGTAGACTAATTCAAACTTTGAAGTTTTTCGTTAATTTTCGACGCGTTTAAAAGGTACAAGACCGTTTAAAAACATCTCAACCCAAACCAAAAAACTTGATAACCCAATGCAGAAATTGCTTGTCATGATTACCGAATTTGATAAACTTGCTAACTAATTCAACATTAACGAGGATTAATTTCTTCTTTTCATTTAAACTTTTTGCCTTTTTTCCATGTTTTCTATTGTCTTGTTTGTTATTTTTTAAAAAATCCACGTTCTAAACTTGATTTTCCCTCTATTATGTTTCTTTTTATAACTTTACTTATCTTATTTACTGTTTTTATTCTATATTCACTGAGTTACTAGACTGGACGAGCGCCGTCCTCTTTTTCTATTAAATTGCCCTTTGCATCATTGTACAGTTAGTCTGAACTCTCCTCATTTATAGCTTTTATTACCGATTTTTATTACTCTCTCATGTGTTTAATCATAATTTTCACTTGTAAATCTAATATATAAATATGAAACTTGTCTGTCTGTAATTCTATACAAATCCGCAATTTGGAAGCCAGAATTGTGAAATGTTATGTACATGTGTATTAAAACATGGCCGAAGCAACTAAAGTAATCCGGAATCGGAATAACTTATAGTTAATTTTTAATTAATAAAAATCACAAATTTAACAGCAATTTCCAATCGAATTTAAACATTTTTCGTTATAGCTGTTGCCAACAATTAAAAATTCACAATAAAATTCTTACCACAGCAATTACTTTTCTACTGCAAGATTTCCACGTGAAAAAATTAAGGGGTCTCAGTACTCAAAGCTTTAAAATTTTCGAAATTTTAATTTTTTTAGATGTTAAACTCCTATCTTTTCTGAACATTTTGATATAATTGTTTCCTTGAAATTCCTATTAGAACTGAAGTTGTGGCTTTTACATCTATACACGTTCAATAGCTGAAGCGTCGTTTCGGAAACATTGGAGCCATTTTTCTCCAAATGACGTTTTTGGGCATAACGCGCACGATATCTCAAAAACTTATGAATATTTTTTCATGAAATTTTCAAAACATGTTTCATGTTAGTCTGTATAAACTGAACATAAAATTTCCTTTTTACTGTTCAAAACAATATTTTTTTAGGTGATTATACAATTGAAATTTTCTTAATTTTGCATTAGCTAAATACAGCTTTGTATTAAAAATATAAAAAAGCTTTAAACACAAATTTATTTAGGTTCAGGGTAATTATTAAAATCTGAAGCATAAGTAGGCACCAAAATTTTCATTCTAGTTGCAATACTTATTTTGTAATCGTGCGCGTAAGCTGTTATGCCGATTTTTTGCTCACCAAATGTCTAACAGTTTGGAACCCCCTGTGAATGCTAATTCAGCATCTTATAATCTTTTAAATACATGGAATGAAAGAACATACTTATATATTTTATTCCAATTAAAATTGTGTCTTAAAATCAAATATATTTTAAAGTATTAAATGTTGAAAATGTCCTTTTTTTTTTTCTTTTTTTCCAATTTTAACAGTCCTGAGACCCCTTAAATAAATGGTTTGACGAATTTAAAAAAAGAGAATATTACATCATAACTTTTCTACTGCAAGATCTCCACATGAAAAATGAAAATAAAATAAGTAGTTTGACGAATTAAAAAACAAAAGTGAATGTTACGTCATAAATTTTCTGTTTTATGATTTCCATGTGAAAAATTATAATTATTTAATTAATATGACGAATAAAAAAATAGAATATTACGTGATATTTGAAATATAAAGGACGTGGTGAATATATAACGTCTAAAGTATTGAAGCATGATAAAAACTGGATTATGGAAATATTGGCGTGTTTTAACATTATTGCTCCAATGATGAATGGAAATAAGTTCATTTATAGCTATATTATTTTGCGCCTGTTATATAAATTTATACATTTTTAAATTGGGTTTTCATTTGATTCATGTGTACAACACTTCGACTGTTTTTGTTTTAATTTTTTTTTATGTTGTAAGTTAAATTTTGAAATTGGTTTTTCAAACAAATATTCTTAAAATTCAGGGCAACACCAGGTACATTAGCTAGTATGTAAATATTTTTAAAATTTTCCTCCTTTTTTGCACTGTGTTAAGCATTTATATATTGAATTAAACTATAATTTATGCTCTCTGAAAGGAGTCTTTTTTTATGTTGGGGTATCCCTATGGTTGCTTTTTCGCCTCTTCACGGGCTGTTCAGGTATGTTATGAACTAATGGGCTATTTTTTTCTCTTATATCGTTATACTAACATTTATATTGTAAGTTTTACTTACTATTATACTTTTATTTTTTTTGTGGCCACAGGCCGCGTTTAATCATTCTTCTATGGCTCCTATTGCATTGGAAAAGACACTACCAATACACTGGATGTAAAGTTGCAACGCAACTATGAAATCCAAAAAATGACTACAATGCTGTATTGTTCTCTTTTGCTCCAAACAGAAAACCACCATAATGTCCATGCATAAAAAGAATTAACTTTGTGTTTGCAACACATTCATAGCATACAAAATTTTAAATATCTAAAGCACTGTTTCTTTATGTTTTTCTCCAATATGCAAGAGTACCGGAAACAATGATACATGCACGCATAGATATATGCCTCATAAATAACAGTGATTCCTACGGTAGACAAAACATAGCAACATTTATTTTTACAAACCTCGAAAGCAGATCTATAAATTCAAATTTATGCGTGTACCGTGCGATTTAAATATTCGATAAAGTCGAACTTAACCTTTCGTTCATAAATATCTTACGTTTCATCTTTTATAAATGTAACATTGTGGGAGGAAAATTCAGGAATTTTTTCTAACATATATCCACAAGATCGACATTTTAAGAGAGATTTTCCTGGAATAAATTACACGGCTTCTTTCAAAAAAACTTTGTCTGACACGTTTTTGACATTATTTATTTAAAAGTGCAACAGTCTACGTAGAATAATTCATTCAAAGCATAAAATTCAGAAAAATGATGTGTTTTTCAATATCGGTTTGACGTTTCCCTACTTCTAGAATTTAGATCAACATTATTTTAGGAAACTGAAAGTTTGGCATATTCTTTATCACTTTGACTAAAGAACATTATGAACAATATTTGAGGAATTTTAAAGTAATGGATTATTACTTTTCGTTCTACAATATCTTAAGAAACTTCGTATTCTAATATTTAATGTATGAAATTTGCAAACCTTTAATGTATCAACTATCTAACAACAAGAATGAACTTTTAGGAAAACCTTTTAAAGAATACATTACATGGCTTATCACAAGTAAAACATTCTTTTTAAACACGTTTTGGATTGGATTACTTACAGACCGGGAGCCGGTAGTACAGGCGCATGGTTCGTACGCATACCGTTATTTCTCTAGGAAATCTACCAGTATAATTTTATAGAAAAATAAATCTAGATTAAACGCGCAAAATTTCACCTTCTTTTAAGAAGAGATTTTCTATAAGATAATACTAGTGCTGAAAAATTTTCTGTCCTGCAAAATTTAAGGAGGCGTACAAACCACGAGACAACAACCTCATCGAGTTGGAGGCTGAAATTCCAGAATTAGCTAAAACTCGATTTCCATATCAAAACGCAAAAGGTCTGCCAAGTTATATCTTGGTGGAAAACACCTAAAAACCCGATTTTACCGGTTGACTCGTAGGTTTACCATTGTGTTTTCCTGCTCCCAGTCCGCCATATTTTATAACTTTGGGTGCAGGAAAACTCAATGGTAAAACTACGAGTCAACCGGAAAAATTGGTTTTTTAGGTGTTTTCCACCAAGATATGACTTGACAGACCGATTGCGTTTTAATATAGGAATCGAGTTT
The DNA here is from genome assembly GCA_963932465.1 of Maratus speciosus. Classification (NCBI taxonomy): domain Eukaryota; kingdom Metazoa; phylum Arthropoda; class Arachnida; order Araneae; family Salticidae; genus Maratus; species Maratus speciosus. The sequence continues at coordinate 253,508,858 of OZ010794.1, forward strand.
TAGCTAATTCTGGAATTGCAGCCTCCAACTCGATGAGGTGGTTGTCTGTGCTGCCGGCTACCTGTCTATAATACAAAGGTTTAACAGTCCCCCGAAAAAAAAAATATTCAAAGGAGAATTGAAGTGGTTTTGGAGCAGGAGTGATTTTCGAAGCTATGTTTCAGAAATTACACGAGATGAAATGGCTTCTTTGTTTATAATTTTTTTTTTTTTTTTAACATGGAAAATATATATTAAAGTAAGTTTTATTTTTTAAATATATAATTTTCTCTTTTACTCACATAAATATCAGTTGGTTATGAATTAAATTTGGAAAAAAGACACCATTAAGAATATCGGGTGTACTTTTGATATTCTTTCAGAAATACGACATTTTTGACGTTTTACTATATTTTGATTTGGGATTGTTTCAATTTTAAAATATGAAATAGAATAAGCATGAATAACAAAATTTTTAAAAGGTGTAAATTGACACCGGTAAAAATAGTCTTAAATAAAAATTTTGTTTTTATGTACTTTCACTTTTTTGCTCCAAGGAGAGGATCTCTGTAAAACCCATGCATAAAAAAAATATCTTTATTTTTGCAACACATTTAAAGCATGCAAAATTTTAAATACCTAAAGCACCGTTTCTTTACGTTTTTCCCCAATATTCAAGACTATCGGAAACAATTATGTATGCACGTAGAGATATGACTCGTAAAAGACAGTGATTCCTATGGTAGACCAAAAATAGTAACTTTTATTTTTACAATCCTCACGAGCAGATCATTAACTTCGAATGTATGCGCGTACCATGCGTTTTAAATATTCGATACAGTGGAACTTAATATTTTGTTCATAAATATCTTACGTTTAAATGTTTTATAAATATAACATTGTGGTAGGAAAATTCAGGAATTTTGTCTAACATATACCCATAAAAGGGTCGAAATTTTAGGAGAGATTTTCCTGGAATAAATTACATGGATTATTTCGAGAAAACTTTGTCAGACAGGTTTTTGACATTATTTATTTAAAGGTGCAACAGCTTACGTGGAATAATTTGTTCAAAGCTTAAAATTCAGAAAAATGATGTGTTTTTAAATACCGGTTTGATATTTCCCTACTTCTAGAATATAGATCTACATTAAATGGAACTCTGGCATAATATCATTCTTTATCATTTTTACAGAAGAACATTATAAACAATATTTCGAGGTATTTTAAAGTAATGGATTGAAATTTTTCGTTCTACAGTATGTTAAGAAACTTCGTATTCTAATATTATATGTATGAAATATGTTAACGTTTAATGTATCAACAATCTAACAACAAGGATAAACTTTTAGGAAAACTTTTTTCAGAATAAATTAGATGACTTACTGCAAATAAAACATTCTTTTAAGACATTTTTTGGAATGTATTATTTATACAAAGGTTTAATAGTCCACCCGAAAAAAATATTGAAAGGAGAATAGCAGAGGTTTTCGAATATCGATTTGACATTTCAAAAAATTGAAACAAATAAAATTGGCATCGATGTTTCAGAAATTACAAGAGAAGAAATGTATTCTTTTTTTATAAAAGTATTTTATTGTAACATTGTGGAAAATATCAACTAAAGTAAGTTTAAAACAAACAATATGTAATTTTCTCTTTTCCCACATGATTATCAGTTGGCTATGAATTAAATTATGAAAAAGGCATCATTAATGATATCGAATGTACTTTCGATATTCTTTCCAAAATCCGGCATTTTCGAGGTTTTACTGTATTATGATTTGGGATTGTCTCAATTTTAAAATATGAAATAAAACAAGGATCAATCCAAAATTTTTAATAGGTGTAACTTGACACTGGTAAAATAGTCTTAAAGAAAAATTTTGCTTTTATAGATTTTCAGTCTTTTGCTTCAAAACATCGCCATAAAACTCTACATAAAATAGCATTTATAACTTTGTTTTTGCAATACAAACTTTTAAATATCTAAAGCACTGATTCCTTATGTTTTTCTCCAATTTACAAGAGTATCGGAAACAATGATGCATGCACATATAGATATGCCTCACAAATTACAGTGATTCCTATGGTAGACCAAAAATAGTATAAATTTTATTTTTACAATCCTCGCAAGCAGATCTTTAAATTAGAATGTATGCGCGTACCGTGCGATTTAAATACCCTATAAAGTTGAACTTAACTTTTGTTCATAAATATCTTATGTTTAAATCTTTTATAAATATAACATTGTGGGAGGAAAATTCAGGAATTGTGTCTAACATATATCTATTATAAGGTCGATATTTTAAGAGAGATTTTCTTGGAATAAATTGCACGGCTTATTTCAAGAAAACTTTGTCAGACACGTTTTTAACATTATTTATTTAAAGGTGAAACAGCCTACGTGGAATAATTTGTTAAAAGCTTAAAATTCAGAAAAATGTGTTTTTAAATACCGGTTTGATGTTTCCCTACTTCTAGAATTTAGATCTACATTAAATGGAACTTTGGCATAATATCATTCTTTATAAATATCTTTCGTTTAAATATTTCATAAATATAACGTCGAGAAAGAAAAATTCAAGAATTTTGTATAAAATATATCCATTATATATCCTATCAAGATTTAAGGAGAGATTTTCCTGGAAGAAATTACTCGTTTTTTTTTTTTTTTTTTTTTTTTTTTCTTTCTTTCAAAAAACTTTGTCAGACACGTTTTTGACATTATTTATTTAAAAGTGCAACAGTCTACGTAGAATAATTCATTCAAAGCATAAAATTCAGAAAAATGATGTGTTTTTCAATATCGGTTTGACGTTTCCCTACTTCTAGAATTTAGATCAACATTATTTTAGGAAACTGAAAGTTTGGCATATTCTTTATCACTTTGACTAAAGAACATTATGAACAATATTTGAGGAATTTTAAAGTAATGGATTATTACTTTTCGTTCTACAATATCTTAAGAAACTTCGTATTCTAATATTTAATGTATGAAATTTGCAAACCTTTAATGTATCAACTATCTAACAACAAGAATGAACTTTTAGGAAAACCTTTTAAAGAATACATTACATGGCTTATCACAAGTAAAACATTCTTTTTAAACACGTTTTGGATTGGATTACTTGCAGACCGGGAGCCGGTAGTACAGGTGCATGGTTCGTACGCATACCGTTATTTCTCTAGGAAATCTACCAGTATAATTTTATAGAAAAATAAATCTAGATTAAACGCGCAAAATTTCACCTTCTTTTAAGAAGAGATTTTCTATAAGATAATACTAGTGCTGAAAAATTTTCTGTCCTGCAAAATTTAAGGAGGCGTACAAACCACGAGACAACAACCTCATCGAGTTGGAGGCTGAAATTCCAGAATTAGCTAAAACTCGATTTCCATATCAAAACGCAAAAGGTCTGCCAAGTTATATCTTGGTGGAAAACACCTAAAAACCCGATTTTACCGGTTGACTCGTAGGTTTACCATTGTGTTTTCCTGCTCCCAGTCCGCCATATTTTATAACTTTGGGTGCAGGAAAACTCAATGGTAAAACTACGAGTCAACCGGAAAAATTGGTTTTTTAGGTGTTTTCCACCAAGATATGACTTGACAGACCGATTGCGTTTTAATATAGGAATCGAGTTTTAGCTAATTCTGGAATTGCAGCCTCCAACTCGATGAGGTGGTTGTCTGTGCTGCCGGCTACCTGTCTATAATACAAAGGTTTAACAGTCCCCCGAAAAAAAAATATTCAAAGGAGAATTGAAGTGGTTTTGGAGCAGGAGTGATTTTCGAAGCTATGTTTCAGAAATTACACGAGATGAAATGGCTTCTTTGTTTATAATTTTTTTTTTTTTTTTTTAACATGGAAAATATATATTAAAGTAAGTTTTATTTTTTAAATATATAATTTTCTCTTTTACTCACATAAATATCAGTTGGTTATGAATTAAATTAGGAAAAAGACACCATTAAGAATATCGGGTGTACTTTTGATATTCTTTCAGAAATACGACATTTTTGACGTTTTACTATATTTTGATTTGGGATTGTTTCAATTTTAAAATATGAAATAGAATAAGCATGAATAACAAAATTTTTAAAAGGTGTAAATTGACACCGGTAGAAATAGTCTTAAATAAAAATTTTGTTTTTATGTACTTTCACTTTTTTGCTCCAAGGAGAGGATCTCTGTAAAACCCATGCATAAAAAAAATATCTTTATTTTTGCAACACATTTAAAGCATGCAAAATTTTAAATACCTAAAGCACCGTTTCTTTACGTTTTTCCCCAATATTCAAGACTATCGGAAACAATTATGTATGCACGTAGAGATATGACTCGTAAAAGACAGTGATTCCTATGGTAGACCAAAAATAGTAACTTTTATTTTTACAATCCTCACGAGCAGATCATTAACTTCGAATGTATGCGCGTACCATGCGTTTTAAATATTCGATACAGTGGAACTTAATATTTTGTTCATAAATATCTTACGTTTAAATGTTTTATAAATATAACATTGTGGTAGGAAAATTCAGGAATTTTGTCTAACATATACCCATAAAAGGGTCGAAATTTTAGGAGAGATTTTCCTGGAATAAATTACATGGATTATTTCGAGAAAACTTTGTCAGACAGGTTTTTGACATTATTTATTTAAAGGTGCAACAGCTTACGTGGAATAATTTGTTCAAAGCTTAAAATTCAGAAAAATGATGTGTTTTTAAATACCGGTTTGATATTTCCCTACTTCTAGAATATAGATCTACATTAAATGGAACTCTGGCATAATATCATTCTTTATCATTTTTACAGAAGAACATTATAAACAATATTTCGAGGTATTTTAAAGTAATGGATTGAAATTTTTCGTTCTACAGTATGTTAAGAAACTTCGTATTCTAATATTATATGTATGAAATATGTTAACGTTTAATGTATCAACAATCTAACAACAAGGATGAACTTTTAGGAAAACTTTTTTCAGAATAAATTAGATGACTTACTGCAAATAAAACATTCTTTTAAGACATTTTTTGGAATGTATTATTTATACAAAGGTTTAATAGTCCACCCGAAAAAAATATTCAAAGGAGAATAGCAGAGGTTTTCGAATATCGATTTGACATTTCAAAAAACTGAAACAAATAAAATTGGCATCGATGTTTCAGAAATTACAAGAGAAGAAATGTATTCTTTTTTTATAAAAGTATTTTATTGTAACATTGTGGAAAATATCAACTAAAGTAAGTTTAAACCAAACAATATGTAATTTTCTCTTTTCCCACATAATTATCAGTTGGCTATGAATTAAATTATGAAAAAGGCATCATTAATGATATCGAATGTACTTTCGATATTCTTTCCAAAATCCGGCATTTTCGAGGTTTTACTGTATTATGATTTGGGATTGTCTCAATTTTAAAATATGAAATAAAACAAGGATCAATCCAAAATTTTTAATAGGTGTAACTTGACACTGGTAAAATAGTCTTAAAGAAAAATTTTGCTTTTATAGATTTTCAGTCTTTTGCTTCAAAACATCGCCATAAAACTCTACATAAAATAGCATTTATAACTTTGTTTTTGCAATACAAACTTTTAAATATCTAAAGCACTGATTCCTTATGTTTTTCTCCAATTTACAAGAGTATCGGAAACAATGATGCATGCACATATAGATATGCCTCACAAATTACAGTGATTCCTATGGTAGACCAAAAATAGTATAAATTTTATTTTTACAATCCTCGCAAGCAGATCTTTAAATTAGAATGTATGCGCGTACCGTGCGATTTAAATACCCTATAAAGTTGAACTTAACTTTTGTTCATAAATATCTTATGTTTAAATCTTTTATAAATATAACATTGTGGGAGGAAAATTCAGGAATTGTGTCTAACATATATCTATTATAAGGTCGATATTTTAGGAGAGATTTTCTTGGAATAAATTGCACGGCTTATTTCAAGAAAACTTTGTCAGACACGTTTTTAACATTATTTATTTAAAGGTGAAACAGCCTACGTGGAATAATTTGTTAAAAGCTTAAAATTCAGAAAAATGTGTTTTTAAATACCGGTTTGATGTTTCCCTACTTCTAGAATTTAGATCTACATTAAATGGAACTTTGGCATAATATCATTCTTTATAAATATCTTTCGTTTAAATATTTCATAAATATAACATCGTGAAAGAAAAATTCAAGAATTTTGTATAAAATATATCCATTATATATCCTATCAAGATTTAAGGAGAGATTTTCCTGGAAGAAATTACTCGGTTTTTTTTATTCAAAAAAACTTTATCAGACACCTTTTTGACATTATTTATTTAAAGGTGCAACAGTCTACGTGAAATAATTTATTTAAAGAATAAAATTCTGATAAATGATGTGTTTTTCAATATCGGTTTTATGTTTCTCTACTTCTAGAATTTTGATCGACATTATATTAGGAAAATGGAAGTTTGGCTTATTCTTTATCATTTTGACAAAAGAACATTATAAACAATATTTCGAGGTATTTTAAAGTAATGGATTGAAATTTTTAGTTCTACAATGTCTTAAGAAATTTTGTATTCTAATATTTTACGTATGAAATATGCTTACGTTTAATGCATCAACTATCTAACAACAAGAATAAACTTTTATGAAAACCTTTTAAAAAATAAATTACATGGCTTATCACAAATAAAACATTCTTTTTAGACACGTTTTGGATTGGATTACTTTGACAAAGGTTTAACAGAGTCCGTCCCCCCAAAAAAAATTCAAAGAAGATTTGCAGTGGTTTTCGAGCAGCAGTGATTTTCGAATATCGATTTGACATTTCAAATAATTGAAACAAATAAAATTGGCATGGATGTTTCAGAAATCACACTAGAAGAAATTACTTCTTTGCAGAGCTGCCAAGTCTCCAACTTTTTGGATTCCAGTATTTTAACCCTTTGAGGAACAAGCAATAATGTCTCTGTAATGTTGAATTTTCACCGGAAAAATCATACATTTTCATTTTAAAATAATGAAAAGATATTTTTCAACATTTCCCCCCCTCCCCCAAAGTTAAAAACTCAAATTTTAGATAAAAGTTTCTGGTGCGAATTTCATTTAAATTAGGTGGGATATAATTTATCCCACCGCCCCTCAAGGGGTTAATACAGAAAATGTTCTTTTATTTAATTGGAACATTTCAGTTATTTAAAAGAAGAACATTTTCTCTAAGATAATAGTGGTGTGCAAAAAGCCAGAGATTTGGCAACTCTGCTTCTTTAATTATACAGGGTGTTTCTAAACTCATTGTACAATCTTTAAGGGTAAGTAGAGCATACAGAAACAATCATTTATAGTATAGGAATGTATGGGACCAAGTGACGCATTAAGGTAAAAACACCAGGGGGCAATTAGGCCACTTTTTTAATTTCCAAAATTTCTCATTCATACCAGAAAACTTTTGTGCTATCCTTTTCTTGACATTTCATAATTACTTAACAGTAAAATTCTTCTTCGAAAATTTTTGAATTAAAAAAAAAGCGCAAAACTGGCAAACTTTTCAAACGAAATACATTAATAAAAAAGATAAAATGTTTATTTACAATGTAGTTTACAAGTAAATAACAATGCATACAATAATATTACAATAAGTGTTCAAAATTGCGCCCACCAACTCTGATACATGCTTCGCAGCGTCAGTGGAACGATTGGCGTACACTTCTAAAGATGTCAAGCATTTCCCACACACGTGCAGGATCTTCGGATATGCGAGATACTACCTGAGTCAACTGGAGTCTCATAAACAAGACTCTTCAGATGTCCCATAAAAAGAAATCAAGGCTCGATAAATCGGGAGATCACGGTGGCCAAGGAACTCGTCCACCACGCCCAATCCATCGCGTCCCAAATGTGGCATTCAGGTAACTGCGCACATCAGTGGTGAAATGCGCGGGCGCTCCATCATGTTGAAACCACATCCGGTTACGAATGGCGATCGGAACAACTTGCAGCAGTTCTGGTAAAACCTGTTGCAAAAAAATAAGGTAACAGCGACCATCCAGCCTCTTTGATAGTAGGTATGGGCCAATCAAATAATTATTAACAACACCCGCCCACAAATTCACAGAAAATCGTTGTTGATAAGCATGTGGCTGCGTTGCATGTGGATTATTGGTTGCCCAAAGATGGAAATTTTACGCATTAAATACACCCTTGCGTGTAAATACTGCCTCATCTGTAAATAGAATATGAGCAGTAAAGTCAGGCTGCAAAACCCACTGGCAAAAGTTCAACCGCAGAAGATAGTATTTCGGATTCAAAGTTTGTACATGTTGAAAGCGGAAGGGATGAAATCGATTTTCATTTAACACTCTCCAAACGGTTGGATGACTCACACCTAAATTCTGTGCAACAGCTCTTCTACTTAATTAGGGCCTTTCACTCACAAAATTCAAAATAATTTCTTCCAGGCTTGCACTGCGTACAGTTCTTTGTCGCCTAGTGTTCTGTCTGGTGACTTGGAAAGAACCTGTTTCAGAAAGCTGACGGTGTAAGCGCTGAAACATTCTATGATCAGATATTCTTCTGCGGGGAAATTGCTCCTGATGCATTCGTAGGGCACCTCTGCCGTTGCCATTTACACAACCATACATGAAATGCATGTCGGCTTTTTCGGCATATCTAAAGTCTTCCATGACGAACGATAGCACAATTAAAAATGACAATTTCTTCTACTTGAATGCATGGTATTGAACGGCGACCCGTCAGTTACTGCCCTCTACCGCCAGTGGAATCAACCAAAAACTCCATTTCTATTTCAAAAAATTTCTATTTCTATTTTCAATTCAAAAAATTTCGATTTCATACCAAAAATTTTCAAAAAAGAATTTTATTATTAAGTAAATATGAAATGTCAACAAAAGGATAGCATAAAATTTTTCTGGTATGAATGAGAAATTTTGAAAATTAAAAAAGGGGCCTAATTGCCCCCCTGGTGTTTTTACCTTAAATATATATATATATATATATATATATATATTACATGTGAAGTATTAATTACAGTAAGTTTTTATTTTTAAATGTATAATTTTCTCCTTTTTCTCACATAAATATCTGTTGGCTATGAATTAAATTCTGAAAAAAGGCACCATTAAGAATATCGGATGTACTTTTGATATTGTGTTAGAAATCTGGCATTTTCAAAAACCCAGCTTTGTATCGGTCCCGAAGATGGTGTATTTTCGAGGGTTTACGGTAATATATTTCGGGATTGCTGCAACTTTAAATTTCAAATAAAATGAGGATCAATCAACAAATTTCAAAAGGTATAATTTGACGCTGGTAAAAATAGTCTTAAAGAAAAATTTTGCTTTTACAGATTTTCCGTCTTTTGCTCCAAAAAGATAACACCGCCATAAAATCCTTGCAGAAAATAAAACTTTTAACATTATTTTTGCAACACATTCAAAGCATAAAAAATTTTAAATATCTAAAGCATTGTTTCCCTATGTCTTTCTCCAATAAGCAAGAATATCGGAAACAATGATGCATGCACGTATACGTCATATATGACAGTGATTCCTATGTTAGACCAAAAATACTAACTTATTTTTACAATCCTCGCAAGCAGATCTTTAACCATTTTGTGCGCAGCTTTGCATATATGCAAACAACAGTGTTTTGAATTTAATAGTTTTTTTTTTAATTCGTACATACCTAATTCACACCAGAAAATTTAATTAGCAATATCTGCTTTAACCCCTTAATTCTCGCCCCCGTCATATTCTCGGGCTGTGTCTTTTACTCAAATTGTTTGATTCCCACCAGTTTTATAAAATAGTGAAATTGGCTATATTTTAGTATCATTTTTACTGTCATTAAATAATGTGAATATTTCTTTTTCATAAAAGTGGTGCCAATAAGCAATTTGAATTATTCAACTGTAATATAATTCGAGCGTTAAGGGGTAATTAATAACAGGCATTACATATTTAAACAAAGCGAAATTAACCGTTGAAACTGTCTGGTGTAAAGTCAGATTCTCTGAACTACGTAATTTCTAGAACTTATTCTATCATGGGAATTAGAGGGTTAAAGGTTCAGTTTTGCAAAATAAATAATTATATAAAATAAGGTATTTGGAGACATACTTATTAAAATATTTACTAAGTTTCAATACTTTAGCGTAAAAAAGGCACACGACAGTTGTTTTTACTTGTATTGCAGATGTGCAACAGATGAAAAGATTGACGTATTATATGAATAATGTATCTCTGATTTTTTTTCATTATTTTTCCTGAGTAATAAACCTTTCAGAGAATCATATATAATTTTTTCGAAACAAAATAAAAAATCGCGCATTTAAGAGATAAATTTAAATGCACGCGCCAACTATGCGATTTAAATATTCGACAAGTCGAACTCAATCTTTTGTTCATAAATATCTTGTTTCATCTTTTATAAATATAACATTGTGGGAGGAAAATTCAGGAATTTTGTGGAACAAATATCCATTATAAGGAGAAGATTTTAGAAGAGATTTTCTTGGAATAAATTATGCGGCTTATTTCAAGAAAACTTTCTCAGATATGTTTTAGACATTATTTATTTAAAGGTGCAACAGTCTACGTGGAATAATTTATTCAAAGCATAAAATTCAGAAAAATGATGGGCTTATCAATATCGGTTTGATGTTTCCATACTTCTAGCTTTTGGATCGAAATTTTATTATGAAAATGGAAATTTGGCATAATCTGATCCTTTATGCCTTTGACTAAAGAACCTTAAAAAAATATTTCGAGGCATTTTAAAGAAATGGATTGTATTCTTTTGTTCTATAATATCATAAGAAACTTCATATTCCAATATTTTATGTATTAAATGTGTCCAAGTTTAATGTATCAACTATCTAACAACAAGGATTAGCTTTTAGAAAAAAAATCAGAATAACTTACATGGCTTATCCTAAACAAAACATTTTTTTAGACATGTTTTGGAATGGGATACGTGTCATAGCTTTCAACTTTTACTTTTTTTTCTTACCGCTAAAATGTAATAGTAAAATTTGATTTCTTAAGTCGCTTAAATCTTCGATTGAATAATGCAAATAATGTATTAAATTTTAGTGGCATTAGAAAAGCGTAAAACTTGGCAGTTATGACTTATACAAAGGTTTAACAGTCCACCCGAAAAAAAATATTCCAAGGAGATTTGCAGTGGTTTTCGAATATCGATTTGACATTTAAAAAAATTGAATCAAATAAATGTGGCATCGATGTTTCAGAAATTACGCAAGAAATTACACGACTTCTTTGTTTATAAAAATTTTTTTATTGTAACATGGAAAATATGAATTAAAGTAAGTTTTTTTTTTTATATTTAATTTTCTCTTTTTCTCACATAAATATTAGTTGGCTATGAATTAAAGTATGAAAAAAAGGCACCATTAAGAATATCGGATGTATTTTTGATATGCTTTCATAATTCCGGCATTTTCATGGTTTTACAATATTGTGATTTAGAATTGTTTCAATTTTAAAATTAGAAATAAATTTAGGATCAATAAAAACTTTTAAAAAAGTATAATTTGACACTGGTAAAAATACTCTTAAAGAAAATTTTTTGCTTTTATAGATTTTAAGTCTTTTGCTCCAAAACATAACACCGTTATAAAACACTTCCACAAAATAAAATTTTTAACTTTGTGTTTGCAACACATTCAATGTATAAAAAAAATTGAATATCGAAAGAACTGTTTCCATATGTTTTTCTCCAATATGTAACAATATCGGAAACAATGATACATGCGCGTATAGATATGCGTCATACATGACAGTAATTCCTATGTTAGAGTGGTTCCTATGTACCAGATCTGCCAAGCCTCAGGATTTTCGAATACTATCAATTTCGTGTAATAAAAGATGCTTTTTGTAGCCACAGAATTCTCCGATTAAATAAAGCAAAATTTTCTATACTAAAATAGAATTGGGCCAAATGGGAACACCCGTACAATATTAGAGATGGCAGATCTATAAAGCCTCAGGATGTTCGAATAACAGTTTTGGGTAGCAAATGTTGCTTTTTGTAGTCACAGAAGTCTCCGGTTATACAAAGCAAAATTTTCTATACTAAAATAGACGTATACCAGCTGGCAACACCCGTGCAGTACAAGAAATGATTGATCTGCCTTGACCAGGGGTGGCGAACTGTGGCACGCTAGACACCACTAACATTTTATAGTAATCATTCCTTTATCTAATCATCGAATCTCTGCGATTAAAGAAGTCGTTAACACACTTTAAAAAATTAGTGGTATCCGGCGTGCTACAGTTGGCCACTCCTGGCCTAGACTCAGGATTTTCAAACACCATTAATTTCGTGTAGCAAATATTATTTGTTGTATTCACAGAATTCTCCGATTAAATATAGGAAATTTTTCTATATTAAAATAGAAGTTGCCCAACTGGAAACACCGGACAATATATGGAACGACAGATCTGCTAAGCCCTAAGATTTTCGAATACCGTTAATTTCGTATACACTGGTTATAAAAAATTAAGGAAAAGTCACAAAATGCTAATTTTCAAATACGGGAACACTGAAAAGGAAATAATATAATTCGAGTAATTACTATCTCTACAACAGAGCTAGTCCATATAACATCTCATTCATGTCACACATGGTCACAAGTGTCACAGTCACTACGGCGAAGCAAAAAAATAGGAAATTCAATACATCTCATTATGAGTTTCAAATGATCACTATATGTGACTCCACTGAGACGTCACTGTGACTGCTGCTTTGTGGCGAGTCACCATGTGACTTTACAATGTAGTTACATTGTGACTCTCGTGTGACTGTCTTTGTAGACTCAATTTCAAAGTCATCGTGAACGCTGCATTGTGATAAGTTACCAAGTAATATCACATTAAAGTCACATGATGACTTTCAGGTGACAGAGAGACTACTGTGAAGTCACCATTGTGTTCTTTTGGGAAAAGTCTTCATGTGACTATAATATGATATTATTTGGTGACATAATGTAACGTTCATGATGACTATGAAATTGAGTCTCAAAATGACAGTCACATGAGGGTCACAATTTAACTACATTGTAAAGTCACCTGGTGACTCGTCACAAAGCAGCAGTCACATTGACTTCTCAGTGGAGACACATATAGTGATCATTTGAGACTCATAAGTATGAGATGTATGGAATGTCCTATTTTGTTTGCTTCACCTTAGTGACTATGACACTTGTGACCATGTGTGACATGAATGAGATGTTATATGGCTAGCTATGTGGTAGAGATAGCAATTACTCGAATTATATTATTTACTTTTGAGTGTTCGCGTATTTGAAAATTAGCATTTTGTGACTTTTCCTTAATTTTTGATAACCAGTGTAGTAATTGTTGCTGTTTCTAGTCACAGAATTCTCCGATTAAATAAAGAAAAGTTTTCTATACTAAAATATAAATAGCCAAACTTGAAACACCGAACACTATAAGGAATGCCAGATCTGTCAAGCCCTAAGGTTTTCGGATACAGAAAAGTTCGTATAGTAAAAGTTGTTTTTTCTAGTCACAGAATTATCCGATTAAATAAAGCAAAATTTTTATACTAAAATAGAAGTAGCCCAACTGGCAACACAGAGACAATACAAGGAATGCCATATTTTCCAAGCCTTAGGATTTGCGATTACCATTAATTTTGTGTAGTAAATGTTCTTTTTGTAGTCACATAATTATCGATTAAATAAAGCAAAATTATCTATACTAAAATAGACGTTTCCAAACTGGCAGCACCCGTGCAATATAAGGAATGATTGATCTGCCAAGACTCGGGATTTTCGAATACCATTAAGTACGTATATTAAATGTTGCTTGTTGTATTCACAGAATTCGATTAATATAGGAAAATTTTCTACACTAAAATAGAAATAGCCCAAGTGGCAACACAGGGCAATATAAGGAACGATAGATCTGCCAAGCGTCAGTATTTTCGAATTCCGTTAATTTTGTGTAGTAAATGTTTTTTTTTTTTTTTTGTAGTCACAGAATTCTCCTATTAAATAAAGCAAAATTTTCTATACTAAAGTAGAAGTAGCCCAACTGTCAACACCGGACAATATAAGGAATGCGAGATCTGACACGACTCAAAATTTTCGAATCCCATTAATTTCGTGTAATAAATGTTGCTTTTTGTAGTCACAGAATTCTCCGATTAAATAAAGCAAAATTTTCTATACTAAAATAGATGTAGGATAACTGACAACATCCGGGCAATATAAGGAATACCAGATCTGCGAAGCCTCAGGATTTTCGAATACTATTAATTTCGTGTGGTAAATGTTGCTTTTACTAGCCACAGAATTCGCCAATTAAATAACATAAAATTTTCTATAGTAAAATAGAAGTAGCCCAAATGACAACACACAGACAATAAAACGGATCCATTATTTGTCAAACCTTAGGATTTTCGATTACCATTAATTTTGTGTAATAAATGTTTCTTATTGTAGTCACAGAATTCTCAGATTAAATAAAGCAAAATTTTCTATACTAAAATAGAAGCAGCCTAATTGACAACATCCGGGCAATATAAGGAATACCAGATCTGCAAAGCCTCAGAATTTTCGAATACTATTAATTTCGTGTAGTAAATGTTGCTTTTTCTAGTCACAGAATTCTCTAATTAAATAACATAATTTTTTTATATAAAATAGAAGTATCTCAAATGGAAACACATAGACAATAAAAGGGATCTATTATTTACCAAGCCTCATTAATTTTGTGTAGTAAATGCTTCTTTTTGTAGTCACAGAATCCCCCGACTAAATAATGCAAAATTTTCTATACTAAAATAGACGTATGCCAACGGTCAACATCCGGGCAATATGAAGAATGCCAGATTTGCTAAGCCTCAGTATTTTCGAACACTTTTAATTTGGTGTAGTAAATGTTGCTTTTTGTAGTTACTGAATTCTCAGATTAAATAGAACAAAATTTCCTATGCTAAAATAGAAGTAGCCCAACTGGCCACACCGGACAATATAAGAATGCTAGATCTGCCACGACTCAGGATTTTGAATACCATTAATTTCGTGTAGTAAATTTTGTTTTTGTAGTCACAGAATTCTCCGATTAAATAACGTAAAATTTTCTATACTAAAATAGAAGTAACCCACTTAGCAACATGCAGACGATAGAAGGAATACCTGCTTTGCCAAGCCTTAAGACTTTCGATAACCATTAAGTTTGTGTAGTAAATGTTTCCTTTTGCAGTCACAGAATTCCCTGATTAAATAAAGCAAAATTTTCTATACTAAAATAGACGTATCCCAACTGGCAGCACCCGTGCAATATAAGGAATGATTGATCTCCCAAGAACAGGATTTTCGAATACCATTAATTCCGTGTATTAACCTTCCTACCCTGTTGAAATTTTAGTCAACATTAATAAAAACATTTCACACCAGAATTTTCTTTAATAACTATTTAATGTATTTATTTACATTTGTTTTCGGTGCCTTTTATTTATCTTATTTTACGAAAAGATTTCTTGTTCGA
Organism: Maratus speciosus; assembly: GCA_963932465.1. Taxonomy (NCBI): domain Eukaryota; kingdom Metazoa; phylum Arthropoda; class Arachnida; order Araneae; family Salticidae; genus Maratus; species Maratus speciosus. The sequence continues at coordinate 253,524,405 of OZ010794.1, forward strand.
ATTGAATGAAAGGAATTACAGAAATGGGTCGATTAGACCCATTCAGGGTAGGAAGGTTAAATGCTTGACATTGTAGTTACTAAATTCTCAGATTAAATAAAGCAAAATTTCCTATGTTAAAATAGAAGTATCCCAACTGACCACACCGGACAATATAAGGAATACCTGTCTTGCCAAGCCTTAGGACTTTCGATTACCATTAATTCTGTGTAGTAAATGTTTCTTTTTGTAGTCACATAATTCTCCGATTAAATATAGGAAATTTTTCTATATTAAAATAGAAGTAGCCCAACTGGAAGCACCAGACAATATAAGGAATGCTAGATCTGCCACGACTCAGGATTTTCGAATACCATTAATTTCGTGTAGTAAATTTTGCTTTTTGTAGTCACAGAATTCTCCGATTAATTAAAGCAAAATTTTCTATACTAAAATAGAAGTAGCCCAACTGGCAACACCGGACAATATAAGGAATGCGAGATCTGACACGACTCAAAATTTTCGAATCCCATTAATTTCGTGTAATAAATGTTGCTTTTTGTAGTCACAGAATTCTCCGATTAAATAAAGCAAAATTTTCTATACTAAAATAGATGTAGGCTAACTGACAACATCCGGGCAATATAAGGAATACCAGATCTGCGAAGCCTCAGGATTTTCGAATACTATTAATTTCGTGTGGTAAATGTTGCTTTTACTAGCCACAGAATTCGCCAATTAAATAACATAAAATTTTCTATAGTAAAATAGAAGTAGCCCAAATGACAACACACAGACAATAAAACGGATCCATTATTTGTCAAACCTTAGGATTTTCGATTACCATTAATTTTGTGTAGTAAATGTTTCTTTTTCTAGTCACAGAATTCTCCGATTAAATAAAGCAAAATTTTCTATACTAAAATAGAAGCAGCCTAACTGACAACATCCGGGCAATATAAGGAATACCAGATCTGCAAAGCCTCAGAATTTTCGAATACTATTAATTTCGTGTAGTAAATGTTGCTTTTTCTAGTCACAGAATTCTCTAATTAAATAACATAATTTTTTTATATAAAATAGAAGTATCTCAAATGGAAACACATAGACAATAAAAGGGATCTATTATTTGCCAAGCCTCATTAATTTTGTGTAGTAAATGCTTCTTTTTGTAGTCACAGAATCCCCCGATTAAATAATGCAAAATTTTCTATACTAAAATAGACGTATGCCAACGGTCAACATCCGGGCAATATGAAGAATGCCAGATTTGCTAAGCCTCAGTATTTTCGAACACTTTTAATTTGGTGTAGTAAATGTTGCTTTTTGTAGTTACTGAATTCTCAGATTAAATAGAACAAAATTTCCTATGCTAAAATAGAAGTAGCCCAACTGGCCACACCGGACAATATAAGAATGCTAGGTCTGCCACGACGCAGGATTTTGAATACCATTAATTTCGTGTAGTAAATTTTGTTTTTGTAGTCACAGAATTCTCCGATTAAATAACGTAAAATTTTCTATACTAAAATAGAAGTAACCCACTTAGCAACATGCAGACGATAGAAGGAATACCTGCTTTGCCAAGCCTTAAGACTTTCGATAACCATTAAGTTTGTGTAGTAAATGTTTCCTTTTGCAGTCACAGAATTCCCTGATTAAATAAAGCAAAATTTTCTATACTAAAATAGACGTATCCCAACTGGCAGCACCCGTGCAATATAAGGAATGATTGATCTCCCAAGAACAGGATTTTCGAATACCATTAATTCCGTGTATTAACCTTCCTACCCTGTTGAAATTTTAGTCAACATTAATAAAAACATTTCACACCAGAATTTTCTTTAATAACTATTTAATGTATTTATTTATATTTGTTTTCGGTGCCTTTTATTTATCTTATTTTACGAAAAGATTTCTTGTTCGAATTGAATGAAAGGAATTACAGAAATGGGTCGATTAGACCCATTCAGGGTAGGAAGGTTAAATGCTTGACATTGTAGTTACTAAATTCTCAGATTAAATAAAGCAAAATTTCCTATGTTAAAATAGAAGTATCCCAACTGACCACACCGGACAATATAAGGAATACCTGTCTTGCCAAGACTTAGGACTTTCGATTACCATTAATTCTGTGTAGTAAATGTTTCTTTTTGTAGTCACATAATTCTCCGATTAAATATAGGAAATTTTTCTATATTAAAATAGAAGTAGCCCAACTGGAAACACCAAACAATATAAGGAATGCTAGATCTGCCACGACTCAGGATTTTCGAATACCATTAATTTCGTGTAGTAAATTTTGCTTTTTGTAGTCACAGAATTCTCCGATTAATTAAAGCAAAATTTTCTATACTAAAATAGAAGTAGCCAAACTGACAACATCCGGGCAATATAAGGAATACCAGATCTGCAAAGCCTCAGAATTTTCGAATACTATTAATTTCCTTTAGTAAATGTTGCTTTTTCTAGTCACAGAATTCTCTAATTAAATAACATAAAATTTTCTATATTAAAATAGAAGTACCTCAAATGGCAACACACAGACGATAAAAGGGATTTATTATTTGACAAGCCTTAGGATTTTCGATTACCATTAATTTAAGGTAGTAAATGATTCTTTTTGTAGTCACATAATTCCCCGATTAAATAAAGCAAAATTTTCTATACTAAAATAGACGTATCCCAATAGGCAATATCCGGGAAATATGAGGAATGACAGATCTGCCAAGCCTCAGTATTTTCGGACACTTTTAATAGTGAATGTTGCTTTTTGTAGTTGCTGAAATGTCAGATTAAATAAAGCAAAATTCCCTATGCTAAAATAGAAGTAGCCCAACTGGAAACACCAGACAATATAAGGAATGCTAGATCTGCCACGACTCAGGATTTTCGAATACCATTAATTTTGTGTAGTAAATTTTGCTTTTTTGTAGTCACAGAATTCTCCGATTAATTAAAGCAAAATTTTCTATACTAAAATAGAAGTAGCCAAACTGACAACATCCGGGCAATATAAGGAATACCAGATCTGCAAAGCCTCAGAATTTTCGAATACTATTAATTTCCTTTAGTAAATGTTGCTTTTTCTAGTCACAGAATTCTCTAATTAAATAACATAAAATTTTCTATATTAAAATAGAAGTAGCTCAAATGGCAACACACAGACGATAAAAGGGATTTATTATTTGACAAGCCTTAGGATTTTCGATTACCATTAATTTAAGGTAGTAAATGTTTCTTTTTGTAGTCACATAATTCCCCGATTAAATAAAGCAAAATTTTCTATACTAAAATAGACGTATCCCAATAGGCAATATCCGGGTAATATGAGGAATGCCAGATCTGCCAAGCCTCAGTATTTTCGGACACTTTTAATAGTGAATGTTGCTTTTTGTAGTTACTGAAATGTCAGATTAAATAAAGCAAAATTCCCTATGCTAAAATAGAAGTAGCCCAACTGGCAACACCGGACGATATAACGGATGCTAGATTTGGAACGACTCAGTATTTTCAAATACCATTAATTTCGTGTAGTAAGTGCTGCTTTTTGTAGCCACAGAATTCTCCGATTAAATAAACTCCGCTATATTATCTACATTAAAATACCGGTTTTTAAACATCCGGAGACTTCGCATATTCGAGATTACAAATTTACAACGAAGACTTGCAGTTTAGAATATTTATGATTGAAACAGAGATGAGATCTTTCTCCGCTTTTTTGCGTACCAGTATAATATGAGGGAAAATGTTGTTCTCTTAAATCATAGTACTTTCTGATTAAATAAAATAACATTTTCTCTAAGATTATATTGGTATGCAAAAAAGCGGAGAAATCTCATCCCTGGATTGATATGTTGATTTTAAAAAAATAATAATAATAATTAAATATTTTTTCCATGCCTTAGTGTAATAATGAAATTGTCTACATAAATAGCAATTAAAAGAGCACAGTGAAACGTGTTTTTTGACATATACATCATTTGCCATCGTCTTCCCAATTCTTAACCCTTTATCTACTGCAATTTTTTTCATGTAATAATTTTTAGTTACTACAATGAAAATTAAAGGATAAACATAAAAAGAAAATACTCACCCGTGAAAAATTTAATTCCTTAGAAGAAATGATTTAAAGTGGTACTTTAAAGTACAGTCAGTACACCGACTGAAATATCGTAAGAGAAACCCACAGGTTATTTGAAATGGCACTAGAATAGTGGTAAAATGTTTTCGATTTAATAAGTGTATGGAATATAGCTTTTTTCTTATCTACAAATAATTTTTTTGGCAAATTCCGATGCAAATCATTTATTTCAACACTTTAGCATTCAAAATGCTTTTCTGCTGACAGGGTTAAAAGAACGATTTTTACTTTCTTCTATCTTTACAAGAAGAAAGTATTGGTTTCATGAAAATTTTCGACTTCCAGTTTTCGACGGATTTATACATTTTATGGGTCAGAGATTCCAACAAACATGTTTTTACAAAATGTCTGTCTGTGAGTCTGTCTGTCTGTCCGTCTGTCTGTCTGTATGTGACACAAATTTTGTGGGGCTCTATCTCAAGAACTAATGCACGGAATTTAATAAAAATGTATATTCAGGTAGTCCCTGATATAGATTGGCGCTGATTAGTTTCTGGTGTAAATCGCCCTGCAGGTGGTGCTGCAATGTAGCATTTTGCAGGATTTTCGCAAAAGCTCTATCTCAAGAACTAATGCACGGATTTTTATAAAACTGCAGATTCCGTTAGTCCTTGACATGAATTGATGCTGTTTACGTTTTGGTGTAAATCGCCCAACAGGTGGCGCTGCTATGCTGCCTTTTGCAGGATTTACACTATTTTCGCAGTAGCTCTATCTCAAGAACTAATGCACACATTTTCATCAAACTTCGGATTTAGTTAGTCCTTCATATGAAATGATGCTGACGACGTGTTGGTGTAAATTATCCAATAGGTGGCGTTGCTGTGCTACATTTTGAAATATTTCCTCAATAGCTTTTTCTCAAGAACTAATGCACGAATTTTCATCAAACTTCAGATTTAAGTATAACTTGATTAATATTGCTGCTGATTATGTGTTGTTGCAAATCGCTCAACAGGTGGCGCTTCTATACTGCATTTGTCATGATTTGTGCAAAAACTCTATCTCAAGTACTAATGCATGAATTTTCCTCAAACTTCATATTCAGTTAGACGTTGACATAAGTTGGCGAAAATTAGGTTCTGGTGTAAATAATCCAATAAGTGGCGCTGCTATGTTGCATTTTGCTGGATTTACACGATTTCAGCGACAGTCATACCTCGAGAACTGATGCACGGAATTTCATATTTTTAGAATTCTCATGATGAACACAGATTGCCATTTAATTTGGCTCTGAGATAGTGAATTTTGAAGTACTTACATGTATGAGATAGAAGAAAGTTTTGTGATGGCCACAACATACTAGTTTTTTTTTTAGATTTCGATATTGTTAGCAGTCTTTTAGTCATGCGACGTTTATTTTCCAGGGACAACATGTTCTATCGCACCTCCATTATGTAATATATGGATTTACATATGCCATTTCTAGCATAGCAAAAAAGAGCCGGTGCCACAACTATTTCGATTTCCTACAAAAAATAATAATGAAACAGAACAGAAATACTAGGAAAATTATTACTACACTACATTTTAGTAGTTACATTTTAAAGCAGATGAAAACAATGGATAACTACACAGACGAAAAGTAAACAAGAAGTTTTCTCCAACACCCAGTGTACTAACGGTACTTATAAGTACCACCGAGTAATTCAACTGTTAAATCAAATACATACACCGTTCTTAAAAACAGTAAACCAACGTTTAAAATGCACAAATAATGCATGAAAAGCAGCAAACAGCTGATTCGAATCTACAGCGAGATTCTTCTTCAGTGCAAGATAGGTAAAAAGGAACAGCGTGCTAGAAAAAACAAGGCTGAGCCAAAGCTGATGCGTGAAAAGTAGCTCTTTGTTGCTTTTCACGCATTTTAAACGTTTGTTTACTGTTTTTAATATTCGTGCACAAAGGCTTTAACCCCTTCGGGACGGGAGCCTTTTACGAAATTTTTAATCTTTTGTCACCGCTTTTTAACCCCTTGGGGACGAACGACACGTATTCGTGCCGTATGAAGCGCTCAAAATCCTTGTTTTTCCTCACCAGTAAAATTTTACTGTAAATTTTGCCTTATTTAATCAGCGCATTTTCTCGATTCAAGAAAACACAAATTTCTGTTTTTAAAAAACGGTGACAAAAGATTAAAAATTTCGTAAAAGGTTCCCGTCCCGAAGGGGTTAAAAACAGAAATTTGTGTCTTCTTGAATCGAGAAAATGCGCTGCTGAAATAAGGCAAATTTTACAGTAAAATTTTACTGGTGAGGAAAAACAAGGATTCTGAGCGCTTCATGCGGCACGTATACGTGCCGCTCGTCCCCAAGGGGTTAATTGCTATTTTAACATACACCATTCGCCTAAAATATCTAGTCAAATTGTATTCTAAGATCATAGTGAACACATAAAACAATCCAACACTTATCAAATTTCCTTTACTGTGTTTGCAACAATAAAAAGACGAGCATGACAATCTGTACAAAATGTCGACACAAAACACATCGACTGTTTCAAAGATAGCTTCCTTCCTCGCTAAAATAACAAACCTTGAACTACTACTGCCATGTATCCGGATAAAATGGGTTAGAGTGTTTTTGCAAAGTACAATTAGAATATTAGTAATATTCGCTATGGCATGGAAATTTAAAGTAAGTGGTACTTATAAGTATAGTCAGTAGATCAAGGGTAAAAGTTTGCTTTTTCAGTTTGCTTCTTCAGCTTAATTTCTATTTATTTATCTAATTCAGTCTAGAGAAATTGAAAAAAATTGTGCTTCTGATTCAGAAATTTTAATAATCAAATTAATATAAAATACAAAACATATTTAGATATAGTAATGCAAAAATGAAAGAAGCCTGCCAAAAAAATGCTATTGACAAATACGTTACTGAACAAAAAAAAAAAAAAAAAAAAAAAAAAAAAATGATTGAAACATAAACAGAATCAAGAACATTTCATGAATTTAAATCTTTGTAATGTTTACAATGGTCAACCTTCTACGAAAAACAAAAATGCAAAGACGTTTCAAGTGGAAGTAATGCAGTTTGCACAAGCTCCAAGTTGTACCAAGCATAGCGAATCTATGGAACTATTAATAAAGAGGAACTGACATATCCTTAACCCCTTCGCGACGGAAGCCTTTTACGAAATGCTTATTACTTTGCTACCGGTTTTAAGAAACAGAAGTTTGTGCCTATTCAAATCGGGAAAATGCTCGTGTTGAATAAGGCAAAATTTACAGTAAAATTTTACTGGTGAGGATAAACGAGGATCCTTAGGCCTATTTCCGGCACGTATACGTGTCGCTCGTCCCCAAGGGGTTAATTCTCGCTCCCGTCATATTCACGGGCTGTGTCTTTTTTTAGATTTATTCAGATTTGCTTGATTCCCACCAGTTTTATAAGCTAGTGTAATTAGCTTTATTATGGTATCATTTTACCTGTCATTAAATAAGGTGAATATTTCATTTTCAAAAAAGTGGTGCCACTAAGAAATTTGAATTTTTAAACCGTAATTTAATGCGACCGTAAAGGGGTTAAAATAGCGAAGCTTCAACTGTAACCGCTTTCGTAGGGGTTGATTATCGCCTGGGAAAACTTCCACCAGTAAATTTAAATAGAAATTTTCTCCTTATTTAAAAAAAACTCATTATTCCACACTTTCAGTCATTAATAATGATAGAAAGATATATTCATTTTTACTGGTAGAAGTTTATTTTGGCAATAGTCAGGCCCTGCTTTTCCACCATATTGTGACATCCAAGTCAACCTCCTGTTAGTGGCAGTAAAAAAATTACAATACTTAGACAAACTGGCACCAGTAAAAATAAATAGAAATTTTAACCATATCTTTGAGAGAAAATATTTCCATGAATAATTTCTATTCTAATTTAGTTGTGGGAAGTTTGCCCCGTTGATAATGAGAAACTGTTGATCCGATTATAAAAAAGCTGCCATCTTGTCAAAACCTCCTCAGTTACTTCGCTCGCAACTACTAGACAGTACACTATATGTCTCCTCCTCTTTATTCATAACTCCATTAGCGAATCATGTTGGAGTATTGCGGCGTACTAAACTAGAAATGTGAGAAATGACTTAAGTTTGATGATGTTCTTATGTTGAAAAATATCGACTCCTCCTTACTTCATCACCATGTTGGATGTACGTCGGAAGAAACTGCTTCCAGAATCATCGGAAGAATCCAACGTCTAACGGTTGAACTTTGCCGGTAGAACATGCCGGAATTTTCTTATTATTATGCGAGTTCCTCTTACTTTATAGTTCCATGTAAAAATAGAGTCTAACCGTAGTACTATAGCTGTACTACAAAACAGTAGATAAAGATAGAATTAAAAAAGGATTATAAAGGTATTTATGTCAAAGAGATATGACACGAAGCGACTAAGAGAATGGAAAATTTTCGATAATTTGGGATTGTTTAATCCGAGATTAGGAGGCGGAGCTTCGTTGGAATGAATCAAGAAGTCCGAAAAGTAGAAGAGTTGAGAAAATATAACTATAAAATATAAATATTTAGATAGAATAATGACTAGAAAGAATAATTTAAAGAAATTTAAGATAGGGCATAGATGCCGTATGTTCCCACAGCTGTTGTTGTTTTGAATTGTTTGGCGATTTTTTGTTGGCGTGTTGGCGGTGTTTACGGATATGACAAACTCGATATGGAAACCCCGTGTGACGTATGTGTTGTGACGTGTCGTGTTCTGGCAACCCCTGAGAAGCTTAGATTTTGTGGATGTATCGATGTATTTTGATTTTGATATCGTGTTCTATGGTTGTCTTTTTATTTTTATGTTAAATTTATTGGATGTATTTCATTGACTATAGTTTCAGTAGTCCGTTTAAACGCTCTTGCTGAAGTAATTAAGAAATATGAGGAAATTTTGACAAGAAAGGGAGGTTTGTTTATAGCGTGTCAATGCGTATTAAGCCTATTTCGGAAAATGACGGCGGTGTTATTTTTTGTGCTGTAGGTTTCAAGAAAGCAGATGTCTGTTAAGGTATGTTGATAATTTTATGTATATTTTGTTGCTTTAAGAGTTTTTTACATTTTGAGATTGCTACAAAACGAGAACTACTGAATTTTAAGAATGATATACCGCGGAAAATGCTGAATTCGGCGATGTTTTTTTTCGGTAAATGAGCGCGAAGCGCTCATACAACTATTGCTGATTGCCACTTTAGCGAGTTTCGTTTTTTAGGTATATTTTGCTGCTTTAAGAGTTTTTTACATTTTGAGATTGTAACAAGACGAGAACTGCTGAATTTTGAGAATGCTATATCGCGAGAAATGCTGAATTCGGCGATGTTTTTTTTTTTCGGTAAATGTGCGCGAAGCGCTCATACAAGGATTACTGATTGCCAGTTTAGCGAATTTTGTTTATTATATACATTTTATTTTCGTTAAGTCAAATATGCGTATAAACCGATGCTTGGCGACATTTACTACTTGGCGGAAAAGAGGTTTTCACGCAAGAAGAATTCCAAGATGGCGGCGGGGGGGAACTTATGACACCTGTTCCTAAGATAGTATAAAATGTTCAAACTGTTTAACAATGTCGAATAACTTGTCATAGCCGGAATCAGCAAAAATCAAAGATGTTAAATAAATCTACTTAACCCTTTTTTTTAACATAATGAAAATTTTCGCTCCCATACGTTTAAAAATATAAGAATAATTATAAAAGGCTAGCATAATTTACAAAAAAATTTAAAATTATTCATGTTTTTTTAACTAATAAATAATGAAAAACTGACGTTTCAGAACTTTGCTAAAGTATTTTTTAGCTCACTGGCTATCAAAGCCTGAGAGCTAAGGTGCCCGCCAGTTCTGTATGTATGTACGTACGAATGTATGTAACGCGATAACTCTTGATAGAAATATCCGATTTGTTTCAATTTTTTTTCTAGTTTCATTCTGATAAGGGCGCTTCCCTGATTAGTTTTTGGGGTTCATTGGTTAACACGTTGACTGCCAACTACGTGTATACTCGTAGCTTTAATATTCATGGCTTTAATTTATTACTTACTTTCTCACCATTATTTTAGTATTAAAAAAAATTGCCTTATTTATTGGCAGAAATTTCACTGTATTAGTAAAGCGAAATTTACCTTTCTGAATTTGTGGTGACAAACGACTTTCAAGGAGAAATTTGAAAATTCTTACTTTATAGCTTTGGCAGCGAACGTGTTAATTATAAAGGGTAGAACGGGGGGGTTAACTCCCTTAACTTAGATAAATGGGTTTTTCATGCAGAATTATCAGTTTTACTTCAAATTTGGTGTACCGGTTAATTCTAATAAGGCGCTTCCCTAATTATATTTCATGGTTCATTATTTAAGTATAAAGGAGGAATGGGGGTAATATCCCCTTAATTTAGATAAATAGTTTTTTCTATCCGATTAGCTTCAAATTTGGTATACCGGTTTATTCTGATAAGACGCTACCCTGATTAGATTTGGAGGTTCATTGGTTAAGTAGAAATGGGGAACGGCGGCTAATACCCTCTTTAATTCAGATAAATGGTTTTTTCTATCCGATTTGCTTCAAATTTGGGATACCGATTTATTCTGATAAAGCGCTTCCCTGATATTATTTGGAGGCTCATTGTTCAAGTATTAAGATGTGAAACAGGGAGGGGGGGCTAACCCGCCCTTTTTTTCGAAATGCATTAATCTTTGACGTAAGAGTATAATATACAATTAGTATGAATAGACCGTGAGCTCAAGCCATCAGTTTAACTGGGTACTTTTCTTTTTTATTTCTGGTGTTAGCTGTTTTTCTAAAGAGTTTTTAAATAGAGCTTAAATCCTATATATTAAACACGAAAAGAAAGAATTTAAAGTGTAAAATAAATTTCTAAATAATTTAAGAAAAAAAAATAGTTCCATATTATTTTAAGTCAGGGGTGACGTCAGTAACTTGTGGCACGCTCGACACCACTAAAATTTTATGGTAATCATTGCGTTATCTAATCATCAAATCATTGCGGTTCAATAAGTCGGCTATATCTTGAAAAAGTTAGTGTTATCCGGCGTGCCACAATTGGCCACCCCTGTTTTAAGTAAAGGCTTATTTTATTTATTAAAAAAATTGTAATAACATTACGTATAATAATAATAATAATAATACATAGCGATGATCAGGATAATTTATTAATAATTTTAATTGAAATAATTTATTAAATTGATTTTGAAACGTCATTCTGAAGATTAGGAGAACATTATTGTACCGAATGGTAACTGAACTAAAATGTTCAATCTGAATTTAATGTATTAAAATGATGCTTGCGTGTGTTCAGTAACACGCGGTTTCAGTATTCTCTATTCATATTAAGTGCTTATGTGATTCTGTTGCTCACTTGATTGGATAGTAATTACAACAAAGCTGGCATTATAATGCTTTTCAGGACCCACTGAAAGTATCTATAGATATCAATAGCCAAATCCCACAAGTTCTGATCCAGGAATATGATCCAGGACATTATAAATCTTGCAGTTTATGGAATTTTTTTATTGATTTATTTAAGGCTACACAGTTAGGGAGACCGGGGCTAGTAGTGACATTTTCGACATTTTTGATATTAGCCGTAAGATTTAAACTGAAGCGAAACATTTAGTGTACCATATAATTAGAGTAAATCTTGTGTAACATATTTGTAAAACTACTATTAACATTATTAACGTTTTTCATAACACAAAATGAATTCTGCGTAACCTCGAAATTTGTCACTACTAACCCCCGCTACTGGGCAAGTTGTGACATACTTATTGCACATTGTGACACATATATGACACATAAAAGTACATTGTTACATTTACAAATTATGTAAGAAAGGCGATTAAATGGGATATGTTAAATCAAGAATAAGAAATTTATTCATTTATAACGTTCTTAACACAATAAAACACTTTCATGTTTTAATAATATTGTAAATCAAATGAAAATAAAATAGTTAAATTGTTAACACTTGTAAACTCTTAGTCCTTTATAAAGATATTTTTAGAAACAGCAATAAAAAGAAGAAAAACTGTCTTAATCAGGAAAGAAATAAAAAGTAAGCCAACACTAATCTTTGGCCATATTGATCTTTGACTCGGTAGTCTACTTCAACGTTGTCATCGCTTGTTTCAGCGTCTGATTTGAAGTTAATACATATATAATAAGGTTCATTTTTGATATATTTGGCATGCGCCCATCTTTTATATATCATGCATTGCACCCAGTCTTCTCCGGGTCTAGAAATTTTGTATTGCTACACTATTACCAGACATAAGAAATTTTCGTCATCTTCAGAGTTATCCAATACTTGCTTCTCCCGTTTTTTTTTTCAATAACATAGGTGTAATTTTTTTATGCACTGCTTGGCCTTTCCATACAGTTTCTTTTTTGCTTTTTCTTCTTCAATTTGTTTTCTGCGTTCTTTTGCTTTTTGTTCTGCTTGAATTTTCTCTTTTACAGGTGTGCTTGTTAGAATGGCAGATTTCAAACAGTTACGAATAGATCGCTTGCCTTTTCGAGGTCCTGCTTTAGGGAGTGGTCTTATTTCTGTAAGACTTACAACTGACACATTGCTATTATCAATTGTCCTAGAATTATCTAATTTATTGAGATTTCTTACTTCTGAAAATGGTCCTGCAATCTCACCATCATTGATTAAAGTTAATGCTGAAGGGCTTGGCATATCAACAGTTTCATATTTACAAAAATTTTTTCATTGTAATTCTGGTCTTTAAAGCTTTCATCTCTGATGGATAACGGTCGATCCGTTACTGAGGAACATGGGAAGTTAAAATTATGAGGAAAAATTATTCTGCGATAAGTAGTGACACTGTCACAACGTGCCTCTTAGAATTAGTCACAACTAGCCCCGCGTTACGCCATATTGAACTTTATTCATTAGTTTCCGAAATGTTGCCATGATTAACAAATGAAATACATAGAATAACAGCTCAAAATATAAGTATTTAAATAATTTTGGGGAAGTTTACATACCTCAGTATCGCTAGTGGCAATGACGATTCCAACGTAGGTCGCAAAATTTACTTTTACGATAGAAAACAAGATAAATAGTTTTATCACGAAAACAACGCAATGCTATACTTCAAAACGTACGCAGCACACTGAGACAATCAACCTCTTCACTCACATGACGCTACAGGTGATGCAACCTAAAATGGCTCAGTCAGGAAGCTCGATTGAACAACTTGCTCCTGGCACAACTAACCCCGGTTTCCCCTACCCTTTTTCAAAAAAAATTTTTCAAGACAATTACATTAAAAATAATTGATGACTTTGTTTGAGATTATAAAATTAAACTGATTCTGGTAAAAAAAAAAAAAAAAAAAAAAAAAAAAAAAAAAAAAAAAAATCATTTTAACAATCACCGTTTTTAGTTTTATTTAAAAGTTTTTGAAAATTTTGAAGTTTTTTAAAACTTTTATGACATTTTTAATTTTTAATATTTTTTAGTTATTTTAAGTGACATTCATTCATTGGATTATTGGGAACAAAAGTTAGTATGTATGGAATTAAAGATGTAACTTTTATTTAAAGTTTTATTTATTTTTGAAGCGCGAAACCTGAAAAAAACACGAAAATTTTGGAAATATTAACTTTAACATTTAAAAAAAAAAAATAACTATAACCCTCAGACCTAAATCCATACTAATTATTGTAGTATTGTAGACATGTAAGTGTCTGAAAAAAATTTCAAGACTCTATCTGCAACAGAAAAAAAGCCTTAGGGATTAGCAAACCGTAACATCAACAAAAATAAAAGCCTGAGAAAATGCATTTAACCCCTTGAGGGGCGGTGGGATAAAATATATCCCACCTAATTTAAACAAGATTCTCACCAGAAAATTGTAACTAAATTTTATATTTTTAACTTTGGGGGAAAATCGTTTAAAATTGCATTTCCTTATTTAAAAATAAAATTTTTCGTTTATTCCGGTGAGAATTCAATATTTAGAGACATTTTTGCTTGCCCCTCAAGGGATTAAAGTTTGTAAAGGAACACTCAGAACATTCTGAGAACACTCAGAAAAGTTCAAATATCATATATCAAAAAGATTACAATCTTACATTCACAACCGTATGGACCACTGAAAAATTCAATAAAAAAATATTCGATATTTTTGTCATTTTTAGGGTACTGTGTAGCCTTAATGTCAATACATTCAGCAAAAAATATAATTGGCATTAAAAAACATAAAAAAAATACGTACTCTCATGATTATGAATGTAACTGTTGTAGCTATGTTAGAAAATAAAAGCTATTGTTATAATTATTCAAAATGCTAAATAAGTAATCATCATAATAATAATCGTAGTAATAAGCAAAGTAAATATATACAGGATGTATTTGAAATGATTTTCAGAAACGTACTGGGGGATAATACATGCCACAGCAAACAATTTTTGTATGGGATCAAGAATCCTGATCCACTTATTCAATCAAAAGTACAGGTTGTCTCACAACACGCTGAACTTGTTCATAACTATAGCAATAATGAAGTTATTTTAACGAAATATTTCAAAGAATAACTTTGCATTTTATGAAATATTATGCCATCAAAAAACCTCCTACACTTTAATTAGATACCTGTCACTGTTATCCTTTAAAGCCAGAGTTGCCACTTTTACCTTCAATTTTATTCAGAAATGTATTGTTCATATCAGGAATAAAGAATAGTATTTTATGATTTGTTTAATAAGATAGATACATTTAGCAATTACGTAAAGTAAAAATTCTTCTTTCGAAATTTCCGGTATGAATTTGAAATTTCAGCACTAAATTGGAGGCCAAACTGACAACTCTGCTTGAAGCTATCTTTCGATTTTTGGAGTGTCTAGATTTTTGGACTTAGATACAGCAATTTTAGTACTTTTTGTGCTTTCATCATATTTCATAGGAGACGAAGTGTCTCTTTTGAAGTTTTTGCTTGAATATCTTCATTTTCGTTTGAGTTAGAAATCTGGGTTCGGTTTTAGGTGAGATACCTCGTATTATTGATTGAATTTTTAAATGTCAATATTTTCGGGTGTAGTTTACGTATTATTTTATGATAAATTAATATAAGTTTGTGTTTAAGCTATAATAACGTGAAACACTAAATTGAAGTTAAAAGTTTTAACTTTAAATGGCACATCAAGGATATAAATGTAAGTATTCATAACAATATGAAAGTACAAAAAAAAAAAAAAGCAAATTCTATGAAACATTACATCAGATACGTTTTTATCTTACCACTAATATTTAATAGTGAATTTTACCTGATTTAATTGCCGAAATAACTTCCATGTTTCTATTACATTTTATTGATAACAGAAAAGCGTATAAGTTGGCAACTATGCAAACTGTTGGCAGACGAACCATTTAACCCATTAATTCTCGCTCCCGTGATGTTCACGGGCTGTGTCTTTTATGCAGACTGTTTACCTGTGATTAACCCCTTAACCTACGATTTAGTCTCAACAGCTCCACGGTTTGGCAAATCCATAGCTACCACTAAAATTTAATAGAGGTTTTCACCTTGTTTAATCATGGAATTTCGGTGACTAAATTAAACTATATTTACTGTGAAATTTTAGTGGTAAGAAGAATTTACATTTGGCTCGATCATCGTACGCGGGCTATGCCCGTCATTGTAGGTTAACCCCTTGGGGACGAGCGGCACGTATACGTGCCGCATGAAGCGCTCAGAATCTTTGTTTTTTCTCACCAGTAAAATTTTACTGTAAAATCTGCCTTATTTAATCAGCGCATTTTCTCGATTCAAGAAGGCACAAATTTCTGTTATAAAAAAACGGTGACAAAAGATTAAAATTTTCGCAAAAGGCTCCCGTCCCGAAGGGGTTAAGGTGTTAAATAAGTTAAATATTTCTTTTTCAAAAAAGTGGTGCCAATAAGCAATTTGATTTTTTATTGCCGTAATTTAATGCGACCGTTAAGGGGTTAAAGAAATCAATTAACAAAATGGCATTAAAAAAGGGGGTTCATTCATTCTAAGTGTTTTAAAGACATGGGGCTAATAAAACTGTCATTTTCGAGGCAATATTTTCAAATGCCTGGTTTCTAAACACAATGTATGTAAAAATAATTTAAATTTCAGTTTTTGAAACTTGTAAAATTATCAATTATTACAGTAAAGTTCTTACTTTCAGAAAACGCATAAATCTAAAAAGTTGCAGTTGAAAATAACAGATATACGTGTTGTATATAAGAGTTTTAAAATAAAACGTCACATGTCAAATATCTCTTTATCTCTTCCAAAAAATATTGTTATATAAAAGAATATTTTAAAATAGTTTTCGTTCTACGAAAAGTTATTTTCTCATAGATAAAGGAAACACCCCTTTAAAATTAAGAGGCAATTCGATATTTGATACTTTTATTTTCATCTTCATTCTTTTAATAAAATTTTTCTTCTTTTTATCGGCCTAAAGGATTTTATTATGTATGTGTGTTTACCATTACTTTTTTCAAAGATTTGCCTTTAAACAAATTAGTTTGCAAAACTAATATTAAAACCTAATACAATCAAAGCAAATAGAGAATTATTTCTAAAGTCAACAAAATACTAACACCGCTCACGAACAAATATTTACAGTACATCAACTATGTAATACAAATACAAACGGCAATGCATAAATGACAATAGAAAATTGGAAAACAAGGTACGAGTATATAAGACTTAGAAGGAAGGAAAATAAGTTGCTTTTCTCATTGTAAAAAGAGATTTTTTTAACGTTAGTTTGTATGTGCTTATCTATAAAGTTATCAATAAAGTACCTTTTTAATATTCTTAACAATAAGTCAATTATCGTATAATAGTAAAATATTTAATCGAAAACTTCAAAACTAAAAAAGAAAATCTTATTTTTCATTAATTTAAGTAAAATAAAATTTTAATTAGATTTTGGTACTTACTCAGATTTCTCGGACACTATATTAGATATATCGCCAAAAATTGTTGTCAATCACCAATTTTGTATATCTTAGTGATTTCAACTCGTTTTGCTTGAGATTTCCATTACGTATGCGTATATTTATTCCGTGTCAGTGCCTCACTATTGTGCAATCGTTTAATACCTTTTGTGATAGCGCAAGTTTGTTTTTGTCCTTTGGCAACAACTAGATGATATCAGTTTATTGTTTATTTTAGATGGAGGTGGCCATATCTTTCATGATGCTTACTAACATTTATTTTTCACCGCATGTTTTTTTTTCCGATTCATTGGGTGCCAAGTAATAGCAATTTGATGGAAATTTTGTTGTGAATTTGAAATTTTATTCATTTGAGAGCGTTAAAAGCAAAAGAAGCCGAAAAAGTTGCTTATCATCTCATGGATGTGTTTACAATATTTGGAGCAAAATGCATCTTGCAAAGTGACAATGGCCAAGAATATGCTAATAAAATTATTCAAGAAGTTTGTGGAATGTGGAATCTACTCAAAATTTTTCATAGAAAACCAAGGCACAGTCAATCGCAAGGCTCAGCTGAAAAGCAATCAAGACAGTGAAATGATGTTATCCACTTGGTTTGAAACTAACAGTACATAAATATGGTCAGAATTTCGTTCAATTTATGAAAAATAGGGTACATCACAATAGAATAGATCGCAGTCCATGTGAAGATTTATTTGACTACAAAACGAATGTAGGTTTAATAATCTATTTGCCAGTCGATACTTTGTCAGGAATTACAAATGAAGAAAATCTTGTTGTACAAGAAATCAGTCTAGAAAAGATATTTAACTTCTGACAGCAATCTCAACCAAGGATGAGGATATAGGTGTAATAAATGATGACAATGTGTAATTGGAACTGGATAATGTAGGGAACAGCTCCTGGTTTCTCAAAAACGCAAATAAGAGTTAAACGGAAACTGAAGGGGAACAACATAATGCTGAGATAGAGAGAGAAAAAAAAATTTTGGTGATGTTGAAATGGAATATTTTGAAGAAAACAAGGAAGACTCCCCTTTTTCACTAGATGAAGTCTCAAAAAATATTCAAGAAGTTCGACGCTCAAATAAACAGTCAACTAAATAAGCAAGCGGAAATAGTGTTAGGGCTTTCAAAGTTAAAATTTCCCAAGTGCAAATATGAAACCGTTCGAATAAGAATACCAGAGATAGAGGCTGATATTAGAAATGTTATAACTGTGATAATTTCTAAGGAAAATAAAAACTTACAAAAACTTGGTACAAAATATGGAATTTTAAACCAACGGTACACAAAGAATGATTTTACTGTCAGCAAGGAATCTTTAATTTCAGTTAATGAAGTTCTAATGAATGCAATAAGTCTAAGAGAATGTGCTAGTAAGGAATCCAACTTAGATGGTCAAGGATTTCAATATTACAATTGTAAAGGCAATTGTCGATAAAGTTTCTATAAATGTAAAAAAATCAAAAACCCTTTGTAACTCCAAATGCCACTATGCCTCTTCCTGCCAAATTAAAAAAATTATTAGAAATAAAGTAATATTGCATCTCCGATGTAATTTATTTGTAATTTGTTGTTTGTTATAGAAATAATAATATTGTATGAGGAACCCCCGTACTGAAAAGATGTATTTTCTTCCACTGTTTGATGCCCCTGAAATTTGGCACTTCTGGGCGGGTGGGGGACATAATGACGTACCTCTTTTTCTTCTATTATATTGGTGTAAAAATTGTCCTATTCCAACAGTATATATTCTTAATATATTTGCTAAAGGTTAAAATTAATTGCTGGATGTCTAAATTTAAAACTTACTACTTATACTACATTCTTCTTGATATTTATTGCTAAAAGTATGCATTTTAAAACTCAATTATTTATTTTTCATTGTTCCACTGTTTAAAATTTTTACCTAATTGATTCAGCAATTATCAATTAATTATCTTTAATCGCTTAAGCCTTGGTGTCCTATTAATAGGACACATCTTTTGATTGAGTATTATTGTCCCTTAAGAATATTTTTTAACCAGTTGTAAAAATGGTTATTGCCCTCGTCAGGGTAGGAAATTAAAAGCATATCTGAAGAGTTTTATTAGTTAAATCCGCATTTTATTCGTTTTCTGATTGGTCTATACAGTAATTTGTATTTTCCCTTTACTTTAAACAGAGATGGATACTTCTTTTGCCACTATGACAAAAAAGTAATAAAAACTATAAAAAAAAATTAATAACTCAGAAACAAATTGAGATACCCCTTTCAAACAAATTACATTTAAAAGTACATTTTTTTCTCTATACGACGGTGTAAAAAGTAATATTGTGGGATGTTTTGAAGTTTAAGAATGAAATTTCATTTAAAATTGGTCGTCAGATTTCTTGAAAATCTGGCGATGGAAAAGCCTTTTCCCTAACAGTCAATGAAATGTTTGGATAATACGTAAGTTTCAGGTGGATAATAAGTAAGTTTCAGGAAATCTTGCAATTTTTGCGTGTAATATCACTATTAATGTTTAATTCATGGCGTACGTAATGTATGATCAACTCCGTGCGTTTTTTTATGTCTTAAATTTTAGTCTTTGAGAAAATCATTTTCCAAATGGTCGTTGTAATTTGTTAAATTGCTTTTTTTTTTTTTTTTTTTTTTTTTTTTTTTTTTGTTATTTGCTTCATACGGCTATGATAATATATGTTCCAGTAAAGTACCTATTCATTACTAAGTTTAATTAATCATACTGACCGAACATCATTGGGAATTATTAATATTAACCGATAAATATGATTAATATGCAGTATTTAATAAATTAACCAAAAGGCCCGGTTATTATTAACAATAACCGAATTTATCAAACTAACCGTAACATATATATATATATATATATGTAAGGGCAGAAGCTTTGATTTTCCGGTTACAGATAGTGTTGACAAGTGTTCCGCGTAAATCGGGTTCCGAAATGCTCTGGACACTACTAATTTCTTACAAATTATTTCGCCATTTTTAATCGTAGATAATTTTACCATTAAAAAAGGCGATGAAAATTAAAATACTGGTTTACAGAGCCCTTGGAGCTCCAGTTTACACCTAGCAGGACACCTAGGACACCTAGGACATCTCCAGGACACCTAGCAACATTAGTTACAGATAATGTTGCCAGTTGTTCCGCGTAAATCGGGGCTCTAAAGGCTCTGGAAACCAGTATTATAAAGTAATTTTATTGGCCTTATCTAATGGTAGAACTATCTGCGGTTAAAGATGGCGAAATAAACTGTAAGAGATTATTAGCATTAGCGGACATGTGGCAACACTAGTGACAGAGTACAGGTGAAAACAATCATATATAGATTTTCAGATTTTAATATCCTTTTTTTCTCTGCACATACTAAAACCACAGCGATGAATGGGGTATTTTTATAAGATTCTGCAAGCGGCTTTTGACATACTATGTTTTTTATATCGTTACACATGTTTTTTGATTAAAAAAGAAAAAAAAAAAAAAAGAATTGCAGTTAATCAACAATTAATGAAAAAAAATGTATCAGCTAATAATCTCAAGTACATGCGATTAGAAATCCTCGCACAGGTCTGCTGTTTGTATAATATAATAATTTAATATACTTTTAATATGACCACTAACAATACTAAAAATCATATTTATATGAAAACAAGCATTACCTCGTTCAAGTAAAGTTTTGAAACGTACGATTTTTTCATTTTGGCCTCGCATCAGTAGTTAACAGACGAAGAAATCGTTGTTTGCATTCAGCCTTTTTGATTATGTTCATTTCAGTAGATTAAGCGCGAAATTCGATTATATGTCTTAAATTTGTGTTTTATTTATATTTTATTGTATTATTTGCTGATTGGTGAATGTTTTAGTTTAGTTATGGAACATAACCGAGAAACGAATGCTAAACTATTTATATTAATTAAACCTTAAATGCGCGATTTTTTATTTTTTTTTAAAAAGAATTATATATATGATTCTCTGAAAGGTTTATTAAACAGGAAAAAAAAAGAAAAAAAAATCAAAGATACTTTTTTCATATAATACGTCAATCTTTTCTTCTGTTGCACATCTGCAGTACAAGTAAAAACTACTGTCGTGTGGCTGTTTTACACTAAAATATTGCAAATTAGTAAATATTTTAATAAGTATGTCTCCAAATACCTTATTTTATATAATTTTATTTATTTTATAAAACTTAACATTTAACCCTTTAATTTCCATGACAGAACAAGTTCCAGAAATTACGTAGTTCAGAGAATCTGACTTTAGCACCCAAAGTTTCAATGGTTAATTACGCTTTATTTAAATACGGAATGTCTGTTATTCATTAAAGCAGACATTGCTTTTTTAATTTTCTGGTGTGAATTAGGTATATACGGATAAAAAAAATCTATTAAATTCTAAACAGTGTTGTTTGCATATATGCAAAGCTGCGCACTAAAGGTTAGTTGGGGCAACTAGGCCATGATTTTACAATGTGGCTCTGGAGCTTCTGAGAATTCAGCTTCAAAAAGCTAATGTTTATTTGAAATAAAGTCTGAACTTCTGTAAATGTGTTCAGTTAGGTTCCCTCTATCAGACAAAAATGCTCAAAATTACATTTTAATATTTAAAAATATAAAAATATGCATATTTCATCTTTCTTTCCTTTGGGTCGAGTTGCCCCATAAAAATTCGAGTAAGTGAACCAGGAGAGTCTACGTTCCACACGAGTTTCTTTTTTTTTTCGTATGGGATATCAAGTCCTGTTTGAAAAAGTGTAAACAAATTTTAAAAATTTAAACCAGGCAGACCATGTAAATTATATATCAACTAAAGAGCGTTGTAAGGGAAACCTTTGCTGACAATGTGTCTAAAAAAAACACTAAAAGAGAAAATATTAAATTTATTTATACCAAAAACATAAAAATTAAGCAGTACTTATGTACTTTAGTATAGATAATAAGTATAAAAGTTATATAGGTATTTTAAGGGTAAAAATAGCTAGGTAAATCTATGAACAAACGGCTACGTAAGTACTTAAATACTTTATCTGTATGTATCGAACAATTTCAAGATTTGGCTATCTCGCTTTCAGGGGGAAGGTACTTGCATTCGTAAAATGTTGAAATAATTTTACGACACCAGTATTTTCAAGAGAATCTATTTGTAAACAAGTAAAAGTATAGTTTCGCGTACTTAATAAAGGTGAAATTTTCATTATAAAATTCCGGTGCCAATGTGGCAATTAGAGATTAAAATTATGTGATGCCATTATGGCATCACTGACTCTCAAGGGGTCAAGAAATTTGGTTTGATACCACCCAATACGCTTTTTTTTTATTTTATTACGCAATTTTAATAAGGTATTCTATAATTTTCCTTATTGTGAGCAAAGAACAATGGAGAAATTTATAGCCCGTACTAAGAGAAACTCAAAAGAATTATTTATAACTATTGGGGTAACTGGATCCAGCATGGTCCAGTTACTCCATTCTTGAAGAATTTATGAGGTAACTGGGACACCGGGCTTACATTTGAAACATGAAGTAAATATGTATAGATACCTAATAATATTAACGTAGTTATATGCCTAATCTTAAAAAAAAAAGATTGTTTAATAAAAGTACTTACAGTATTTGAATAAAAAGCCGAGGAAGTTTAACCATAAAGACGTTGTTTTTAAAAAAAGAAACGTAAATTTTTGACAGCCTATCACAGCAAAGTGGGAGTTATGATTGAATTGACACACGTTGTTTTAGGAGAGATTAAGGTGCATTATTCACAAAAGCTAAAACTTAAAAAACATCAACCGTTTTTTATAAAGTAGGGTATGGCCCAGTTACCTCGTGGGTCCCGTTACCGCCAGCTAACCCTGCCTATAATTTAAAAAAGATTTTCCCCTTTATTTTTATAAGATTATACTAGTGAAAAAAATCTTTTATAAAATACTGGTGTCTAAATTTAAGGGACCGTACATGCGTTAAATAAAAAAATCCTCCTTCGGCAGCCGCAATTTTTGTGTCAGGGATTTGGCCTAATATTCAGAGTGCGGTGCGGCACGCATACTTGAAGTTCGTCCGCAAGTGGTTAAATACAAAACAGCAAAGAAATGACAATTTTTCAATAAAATGAGATTATTTTTAAACAAACGAAAACAAAATATATAAGTAACGAAACTATAAACACGCGATAACAAACTCTATTTCGTCATCCAAACACTTTTTCACAGGTTTAAATAAAAATCACACGATAATACCATACACTTTTTTCCAAAAAGAACTGTTACTTCTCCTGGGATTTTCAGTATACGAAGTCAGATTTTAAACTTATTTTGCTTCGCTAAAACAAAGATATCTTTTTAAAAAGTTGAAGAAAAATGCGTTTGAGGAAATAACGCCCTGTTTCTATTTGCTCTGAGAACTTGCATTGTTACTCGCTAAATATTCTCATTTTATTTTTTAAGTAAAGTAAGTAATGTTTGCTTTAGAGATGAGTATAAATTTCTTTCTACTCCTAGAAAAACTCTGCATTTATCTATTATTATTTCAGTATAATATTCATTTTTTACCCTTTCTTGAATGCGGTGAATTTTTGACATTCGGAAAAGGAAATTGGTTTCAAACTTTTAACTTAATATATTAAATTTTATCCTGTGCGATTTTTTATTTTTTAGCACTTTTATCCAGATATTTAGCGTTTTTAAAGGATACCCGCCGATTTTTAACACTCGTTAAAGGAATTTGCGTTTAGTGTCATATAATATATTTTGTAATCTGCAATTTTCAATGCGATTTTTCAATTTAACCGCTCATTTTTTTTTCATTTGTGAAATAATTACGATTACAGTATCCAAATATAGTAATAAAATCTACCGTCTACGATTTTTGAATTTTTATGCGATTTTTTCCCGTGTTTTTTGTGATTCATAGCGATTTTTTCTCATTAGTAAATTTCTTTTCGAAGAATATAAATATACATTTCATCTACAAACTATAAAAGACATACAGAATTCTTGTTTATGTTGCATTCTTTTATTTACTGACGCAAATACACATGGAACATCAGAAATTTAAATCTTATTTTTCTTCTTTATTTCAGAATGTTCGTCTTACAAGGAATCCGCTTTTAGTCTTTCAGCTCAATATAGTAAATTCTGTACTCTTTTCTAAAGTTTATTTAGATTTCCAACAACAATTTTTAAAATTTTTTATGTAATTTTTAGTCTTTTCACGTTTTTAAAAGATTTTCGACTATCGTTAAAGAAATGCTGTTTTAATCTTTAAGTCCAATATAGTAATTTTTGCCCTCTCCTATTTTTGATATTTTAATGATTTTTGCACTCTAAACTGAAATGTCTGAAATTCAGACACTTAAGTGTCTGAAACGCAGTGTTCAATTTTCAGACGTTTTAAAATGTCTGAAAATTATCAGACACTTCTTGTGTCAGAATTTCAGACACTTAAGTGTCTGAAACAAGAGTGCTCGTTTTTCAGACATTTTAAAATGTCTGAAAATTTTTAGACACTTCTTGCATCTGAATTTCAGACATTTCAAATGTCTTAAATGCGGCCATCTTTGAGCCGGTTTCCTCCCCCCCACCACCACCAATATGAAGCCATCTTTGACCACTTTCCTTTCTAAGCCACATACGCAGCCATATTTGACCACATTGAAACATTTTTTATAAATGGGAATAATTTGTTACCATAAAGCAGAGCTGATCGCAGCGCAGGAAAACTTTGAAGCATCTGCCCCCTTATTTTAGGGTACCCCAAATTGGGTACAAAATTTTCATAAAGCTGATATTTTAAATCACTTTTGAACTTATGACGATTGTAATCAGTATTTTGTAGTTTTGTAAACAGGATATTATATATATATATATACAATCACCTAAAAATGTATTTATGTGATATCATATATGCGCGCATAAAAAACGTTTATTACTTTCAGTGAGAACTTTAAATTAATTCTAGTCCAAAGATCTAGTATTCATTCGTCTCCCCCACCCCGCCCCCCGCGCCTTTCATATACTGTTACAAAAAAAAATTAAGCCTATTCAATGCCATTAAATACAAATACATATTTGGATAAATATTTCTTTTTCTTAACCTAATCATTTTCTAAAAGTACAAAATATTTATTAAAATAAGTATAAGATCAAAACAAATTTAAAATATCAGCTTTATAGAAATTTCATACCAAATGTAGGAGCACGTAAAGCTAAAGGCACAAAGAAACAGCCCAGTTTGTCCATGCTGCAATCAGCTCTGCTTTATGGTAACAAATTATTCCCATTTATAAAAAAAAATGATTCACTCCTTCAGAAAGAATCTTATCCCCGCTTTGTTGTTCAATTTTTATTCCATTTAAATTAGATATTCCCAATGACATTTTTATTTGTGTGTTAAATAAAATCTAACACTAGATTACACAAAATTTTCAGTATATGAGATCCCAACATTTAAAAAAAAAAAAAAAAAAAAAAAAAAAAGTATGAAACTCTTACTTTTTTTTGTTGTTGTTGTTATTATATTATTTATCATTAGCAAGAAATATTGAAACATTTGACAACAGCACATTAATCAGCATAATGTTGAAAGACATTCAAAATATCAGTTTTACAAAAATAGAATACCAAATTTGGGGCCACCAAAATACAAAGGGAAGGGGGCATCGCCCAATTTGCTAATGCTTTAATAAAATCCTGCGTCTGCAAAAAATCCAACCCAACGTTATGGTTCGTTAAATAGAAGTGACCAGAATTCGGAACTCGGAAGTGTCCGCTAATGAACATTCCCGAATACCAGAAATCTCTGCGTAGCGAAAACCTTCTTAAATCATACTATATTACTCTAACCGTTCAAAATATTCATTATAATCAGCGTAATTTCGAAAGGTATTCAAAATTGCAGATTTACGAAAATTGTATCAACGCGCCCCCCCCCCCAATAAAAAACAAAAAGGAGCAGGTACCCTTAGCCCATGTTTTAAACAGAAGCCCTATGATTCGCTAAACAGACGTATCCCCTATTCAGGAATGTCCGTTACGCAGGTTTTACTGTGTGTATTTAAAGTAAAACCTCCATAACGGAAATTGCTGAGCAGCGGACACCTCTTTTTTTTTTTTTTCTTATCCCCAACACCTTTAAATCTGTACGTCTTCACCTCTTTAAAGTAGACACCACCAAATAGCGGACTAATTCCGTGCTCTCGAGGTGTCCGCTATTCAGAGGTTTTGCTGTATATTCATTTATATGCACATTCTAAAGGGTAAAAAGTATTTACCTTTTTTGTGGCAGTATAAGAAATATGTTCCAAATAAATTCTAGGTCCAGTTGTTGATACTATTCAATTATATTCTACAAACTAAATTTAAAAGATAACGTGTGTTGATATTAACGTTGTCATTAACGAACACAGGCACACACACACAAAAAAATAAATAAATAAAACTTAAAATCCAGATTTTTTTTTTTTTTTTTTTTTTTTTTTTTATAAATGAGTTTCTGTTTTATTATTATTTTCATGGATTCTTTTTAGCACCCAGATATGCTTAAAAAAATTCTTTGAGGGTTGAAAAACACTTCTAAAAACATTTTTCTTCCCATAAACATCACAATAAAAATAATTTGTATTAAAAAATGTTATAATAATATGAAAATATATACATACTCGGAGCAAAAATAATTATAAGAATAATTAATCTTCAAACCATGTTACTTTTTCAAAATATATTAAATATCAGCATAGTTACACTTTATCAATCAGTCAGAATTATTGGCAATACTTGTTTGAAATCTTGCATTAGAAGTGCGTTTTCACAACATGTTTATTTAGGTCTTAAATTTTATTACAAAAATGAAAAATATCTCCTACTGTCATGGGCGAGAATTCTTATACCCTTCTTCTTCTTCTTTTTTTTTTTTTTTCATATTATTGAAATTTTTTGCATGATGTTATTTAAATTGATTTTTTTTAATATTTTCCACACATATTTAATTAATTACGCCGATTTTTATAATTTGGTTATAATTACTTTCAAGATCGCTTCATGTTTTAAAATTTAAGTATGGTGTTGAGATGTAACGCAGGAAATACATACTAGGTATATTCCATCTTGAAATAAATTTTCATAAGGATTATTAAATATATATATATAGTATCGGCGTACAGTTGAATACAATAAGAGTGATTTATTTCCAATAGGATAAACTGCAAGTTTACAAATACTCCGAAATACACGATAACACAAACCCTTATACTTTCGAGATTTCTTTTCATACACTATATCCACCATATAAAACAAAAAATAAAAAGTTCATGGTTTCTCAAAGATAAATTTAAATTTGTTAATATAAAAAAAAAACACTTCAATAATATACTCTGTAAGATAAATAAATGGCACTCTTGTCACTAAAAATGAAAATTTGTATGTAAAATTATATCACTAATATAAAATAAAGAAATTCGCAAGGAAAGAACTTACTTTTGCAAAGTCATATAAAAATTAGCTTTTTTTTAAACTTATACTAAACAATTTTTTAATATGTTGCTCAGATGATACGAGCTATTTAACAATCATTAACAAAATTATAAATATTCTTTTTTAATAGCATGCAGGAGACATTAATTCTATAATTTCAAAACTTCTTTACATCTTACCAAATCTAATTGAAACTGTTGTATTTTTCACGTTATTATTCAAACAATAAATAGATTATTTACTACATGAAACTTTAATTTATAAAGTAAAGATCTAGACGAGAATTAAATATATTTATTAATACTGAAAATCATATGCACTCATTGAAAAGCATCAGAAATAAGCAAACAAATCTTTTCACACAAAATATATTTATTTGATAAAAAAAAAAAGACAAAAATATTAAAAATGCAAGTTAGTCTAATAAGAATAATTTAAATAGTAAATAAATAATAATATATATGTAAGAACGTTCTGTGAATTATCATTCCAAACCTGTGGAATACTTCACCTTGGCGTAAATATCCAAAACTGTAACAGCTAATCCAGTTTGAAGGACATTATTTTACGATATTGAACGCCATTTTAAAAATATATGCATATTCATATTATTTTACCACTGTACTTTTATAAATATCATGCTATTCTTTTGAATATTTGGTGAGTCTTGAATAAAAATTATCGTAGAAATATTGAAAATTTTATATTTCCATGAAAAATATAATTCCCAATTGATTTTTTTTTCGATCTCCATTTATAAGCCCGTACTGACAAACCATTCCAATAAACCGAATATAAATTTTCGTCTAGCATGTATAAAATGAAGACACAAAGATATAAAATACAGACATCGGATCACTATACTAAAAAAAAATTTTCTCTAACGACTAACACACCAACGGATGTAGGTGTAGATATGCATACTATTTCACAAAAGAAAGTAAATGCTGCGTCACTACTTTCTCTTCATTGATGATGATACACTCAACTTTCTGACTCATCTTCGATTCACAAGTAAGAGAATTCAAAGTTCAAATCTTCAATCAGTGTAATGTTTTGGAAATAAAGCAGAAACTTTAAATGCGTTATAAGGTTATAACGGCGATTGGCGATTCCATTTATTATGTGAATAACAAACGTCATTATAGAGATTTCGGATTGAGGAAAAATATATCGTCACACTTTCAAATAATTTATCAAATGTTGATAAATTTAAAAGCAATTTTAACGCTTCAGACAAATTTACTGTACTGAGATACTTTAATTCAAATTCGCCAATCCGTTGAGTAAAAGCCGTTGCCCGCCGAATCAGCAATAATCAAATCCGGTCGCGTTCTTCTCGCGCACCGTTCATGCTTGCAACAACAAACAAACCTACTCACTTCAGTTCATTTTACTTGGTGAGTGGTTCAAATGGCTGAATTCCTGAAATGTCTAAAATTGCAAGTGTCTTAAATTCTGACATATAATCATAATTCTAACATTTTTTTCAGTTCACTTATGCCATGATCATAATAAGACGTTTATGTGTCTTAAATTTAGACATCTATCACGTCTGAAATTTTATTTTCAGACGTTTAAGTGTCTTAATTGCTTTTTCAGTCACATATCTGTTTGAATTTAAGACGCCTCTATTTGCAGTGTGGCGGTACGCTGTGATATATCCTCATTGTTAAAAGGAAATCCTATTTTAATCTTCTAACAAATATAGTACATGTGTGGTTCAGTAATTATTGTCCCTATACGTAGAGTATATAAAATATTTTTATTGCGATGGTTGACGTGGAATATCAAAGCCTGATGTCTTAAATGCCTATATTCTCAATTTCAGAACCGTAGCTACTATATTAACATAGTTTCGGAGGGAGAGGTGAAGTTTTAAAGACCTATTTTTGAGGGAGATTTTTAAGGAGGGGGGGGGGAGTGAGGGTGAAATGCTGGTATGGAGCTTATGAGGGTGCATTTGTGACAGTGGATGAGATGTGGCTACATCACTATGATTCCGAGTCCAAACGACAATAGTAACGTCTCATCCACTGTCACAAATCTAGCCCCATAAGCTAAAAATAAGCCTTTCACCCCCACTCCCCCTTTCAATCCTCCCTCCAAAACCATGTGAATATAGTAGCTACGGTTCTGAAATTGAGCATATAGGCATATAAGACATTAGACTTCGATATTCCACAACAACCATCGCAGTACAAATAATTTATATACACTATGGACAATAATTATTGAACCACCCACGTATTTTTTTATTCTCTTTTCAGTCAATGAAGTGTATTCGAAATTTCTGTAGCTATTTTTTATTGTGATTTTTAGAGTTTTTTCATCTTTCGTGTTATTTTTTGACGGTCCCAGACAACGCAGGGCGGGTTGGCTAGTTTATTATAAATTACTTTAAATATTCTAAAAAATTTCTCTAATGCTGATTCATTAAATTTTGGTTTTGGACATTATTCACATGGAGTTTAAAAACATATAAGACTATTACACAGAAAAAACATATAATACATAATTTTTGGTAAAATAGTTCTTCAGTGTTTTTTTTTTCTAATTGTGTTATGTATAAATTTATCCTTGATTTCTACTGATAAAAAATATCACGTTGCAGGAAAATTTTTTTGTTATGAGGCTTGCCGCAGAAACTTTAAAAAAAAATCTGCCACAGGTTTGCCATCTATGATTCATTTCGCGAACTTTTCAAATGACCCTCGTATATCTATTATTTTACTATTATTTATTAAATTTATACCCATAATTTTTAAAACTTAATATATTTTAACAGCATTCTCAACTGAAAAAAAAACGTATAAAACATAAGTAGGTGCATCTTTAAAAATAAAATAATAATAAGACAAGACTGGTTTAAACAAAGGAAACCAAAAGACTTAAGTAATGAAAATAAGAGTATGGGTAAATCATATTTCATTATTACATTTTTGTCAGTTGTAAACAAAAGGTATACGATAACATAATATACTTTTTCAGAAAGTGCAGCTGCTTCTCCTGGGAATTGCAATATACGAAACCAGAATTAAAACTTGTTTTCCTTCTGAAAATTTTCTGAAACTTCTGAAATTTTATAAAATAGTGAAAGAAATTATTTTTTAAAAAAATAAGCAGAGAATTTTTTTATTATTATTATTATTATAAAAATCTTGGGCCCAAACTATAGGATATAACTCCAAAAATGTAAGATCACATTCAGTTGACTCAGATATGTTACACGTCTTTGTTATGTCACCAAGTGATTTTTTATTTGACATTTATCTATATTTTTTATGATGTTTTATTGATTTATTATGCAGGGTGTTCCAAAATTCAAACGACAAATTAAACGCTCTCAGGACTCTTAACCCTCTCTCTGTGCATTCACCCGTCAAATTAATACTATTTGGTTGTTCCCATCAGTTATTCTTTAGCGAAAACTTTGTCTGATTTAATCAGGACATTTTTCCCCGATTTCGATAGTCAAAAAATTCTGCTTTAAAGAACCCGTGACAAACGATTAAAAATTCTGTAAAAGACGTTCATCGCGAAGAATTAATTACGCAGCGAGAGGGTTAAAGCTTCAAAATTTCCCCAATTTTAATGATTTTATACTTTAAACTCCTATCTGTTCTGAACATTTTGATATAAATCTTTCCTCTAAATTCCCATTAGAACAGAAGTTATGGCTTTCATAATTGTACCGCGCAATAGCTGAAGCGGCTTTTCCGAAACTTTGAAGTCCTTTCACTGAAAATGAGATTTTTGAGCATATCGCGCATTATAGCTCAAAATCTTCTCAATATGTTTTCATGAAATTTTCTGAAATAGATGTTTTATGTTAGTTTGTATAAACTGAATATAAAATTTCCTTTTTATTGTTCAAAAAAGTTTTTTTTTTCTTGTCATTATGCTGTTGAAATTTTCAAAATTTTGTATTAGCTAAATACAACTTTATTTAGGTTCAGGTTAATTATTAGAATCTGAAGTATAATTAGGCACAAAAATTTTCATTCTAGTTGCAAAATTTATTGTGTAATCGTGCGCGTAAGCTGTCATACCAATTTTCGGCTTTACAAATGTCTGTCAGTTTGAAGTCCCCTATAAATATAAATTCTACAATTTGTAATTTTTTAAATATATGAAACGAAAGAACATACTTATATCTTTCATTTCCTTAAAAATTGTGTTTTAATGTCATATACATTAATGTTATATAATGTTTAATGTTAAAAATGGTCTGTTTTTTCATTTTTTTCATTATATTAATGTTATATAATGTTTAATGTTAAAAATGGTCTGTTTTTTCATTTTTTCAAATTTTAAGAGTCCTGAGACTCCTTAATGGGCTGTCCATAAATGATGTTACACTTTTTTTCAATATTTTTGTCCCCCCCCCCCCACCTTTGTCACAAAGCGCCACACGTCACCATCCCCCCCCCCCCCCCCTTGTCACATGTCACGCTATATTACATAAACATATATTTTCAGTTCAGGAACAAAGCACTACTTTATATATCATATTTCAAACTTTATTTTTAAACTTTAAATACGTGTTTTAACGACATTTGTGAGCATAACAATAAAAATGACTCATGTACTTATTTTGTATGAAATAAGATTAAGGTTTATAACAAAAACATAATTAATATGCAATAGTAATAAAATATTAATATGAAAGAGCAGCTGAAAACAGTCGTATTTTGGAATTTAATATATTTGGCTTTAAACCTACTTTATAAAACAAACTGCTCTAATTTCAAAATAACTTCAAAATTTAATCTGCTGATTTTTAATACTTTTAATTTAACCAAAATGTATGATATCACATTTCTTCTTACCCCCTCCCACCCCCTTGTCACAAACTGTCACAATTTCACGAACCTCCCTCCCACCCACCCACCCCTCTCCAAGCGTGACATCATTTGTGGAAGGTCCCTAAGAGGGGTGATAGAAGGCGTCAAGAGGATACAAAATTATCCTAGAACATGTAATCGCGAACCACCTATTTAGTTACAAATGCAGGGTCTTTCATCCTACCCGAACTTGCGTTCACGGTAATAATTTTGAGAAAAATAAGAAGCAATTACAATGAAAATGCAACGATATGTACCGTATTTTGTGTGAAATGTCATAACATCACGAAAAGTTCTCGAAAAACAGGTTACTCAAGTAATCAATGATAGCGTATGAACTGACAATCGCAGTACAAAATGTGGAGCGTCAAATGCATACTGCTGGCGCGCATAATGAAACCTTCTACTACTTTCTTCCGATATTATCACTTTACATCAAAGGTGAAATTGTTTTTTAAAAGTTTTATTATAACATACTTCAGTTTTCTGAAAGTTATTGCCGTCAAAACACATTTAAGTAGGGCAGAACACCCTGTATTTTTAACCCTTAAATGCCTGATTTTTAATAAAATAATTGTAATAATGTTTTTTGGCTTTCATTTTTTAAATAAATCATGGGGAAAATATTTTAAAAAATCGTATTTTGTTTTAAGTATGGCTTACGGCTAAAAAACAGTTTTTTACTAATCGGCAATACTGGTCTTTAATTGAAAAAATAATTTTCCTTGATAAAGTTCTATAATATTAAACACACAAGAATTTTAGGAACTATAATAAGAAATAAATTTTACTTGCTCACTGCAGAAGAAAATAGGGTATTTCGCAAGCTTCCAAACAAAACAAAAAGAACAAGTAGCAACAATTGAGAAAATAAATCTATCTTTATTCTTAAACAGCATAAGTGTTGCCATCTACATGTTGAAAATCGATTTAATAATATTTTTAGAATGTATTTTATTGGCAACATTAGGCATTATAGCTTCAATATTATTCTAAGAGTATTTTAGAGCATAAATTGGGTATGTTGCCGAAAAGCAACACCCGGTATTTGAGGGTTAAATACGTGGTTTGCGACCCCATAATCCATGATAATTTTTCATCCTCTTGATGCTTTCTATCACACCTCCACACCTCTTAATTTGTCGGTCGAATTTTGGAACATCCTGTATGTTTCATTAATTAAAATAACAATTAGGCCCTTAAACGGCGACAGTATGATATTAAAAGAGAAAATGGATTAAAAAATGTTGCGATGCATGTTTATGTACAATAGATCAGTTTCAACTGCCATTTATCCTCAAGCCGAGAGTAATTAAAGAGAATTATGCAAATGAAAAATTTTCAAAATTAATTTTTCTGTTTTCGTTAACCCCTTAATTCTCGCTCCCGAGATATTCTCGGGCTGTGTCTTTTACTCAAATTGTTTGATTCCCACCAGTTTTATAAAATATTGAAATTGGGTGTATTTTTACTGTCATTAAATAAGGTGAATATTTCTTTTTCATAAAAGTGGTGCAAATCAGCAATTTGAATTATTCAACCGTAATTTAATTCGAGCGTTAAGGGGTTAATATATGGTTCATTTTATTGTTTAACACTAGAACTGCCGGAAATTTAACTGAAGTGTTATAAAAATATTTTACACCGGAAATTTTAATTGAACTACTTAACTTATTTATTTAATTTATTTCTCAGTGGTACACTTTAAACTTATTTTAGAAAAAAAAATTCTGGTGATAATCGAAATATTTTTACTTGGTAGCGGTCAAAATGACCACTACGGCGGTTCTAGTGTTAACCCTTTAACGGTCGCATTAAATTACGGTTTAAAAATTCCAATTGCTTATTGGCACCAATTTTTTGAAAACGAAATGCTCACCTTGCTTAATGAGAGGTAAAATTATACCTTAATAAAGCCAATTACACTATTCTATAAAACTGGTGGGAATCAAACAAATCTGAATAATCTGAAAAAAAGACACAGCCTGTGAATATGATGGTAGCGAGAATTAAGGGGTTAAAGAGCTGATTATTGACACTTTAGTGAATGCAGGGCTCGAACCGTTTCTAAAATTTTCGCACTTTGCTACCACTAAATTAAAACAAATCTTTGTTGTACATTTCTATTATAAACCTTAAAGGATTCTACCACGAAGAATTCTTTTTTAAAATACTGGTAACAAAGCACGAAAATTTTAGGAACGGTGCGAGCCCTGTGAATGAGGCATTTCCTAATTTCTTGATTTTTTTTTAGATTCGAATGACAACATTCTTCCGTTTGTTTATTGGGTGCTGCAGTTTGGCTAATACACTGCTCAAAACAATTAGGGGAGCACATGGTTTTAATAAAATTACGCAAATATTTACACCGATGAGTAACGTAAAATAAAACATCCTTAAGGTAAAGCGTAGTAGAAAACAGATGAAGAAAAATTTAGATGTGAATCAAAGTTTATGTCGTCAAAAACTGGAAAAAGGAGATAAGTGCAGAAATGGAGATTTTGCAGAAACGTCTGTTTCACACTCTCAGCTGTAAAATTCAGTTGCTCAGGCTGTGTTTTGAGAAAATATCACAACAATGTGATTTACCGGAATCGATGGCTTGGCGTGTATTCGGGACAGTTGAATCTGGGGAAACACAACGAAGTGTAGCGGATGCTGTTGGAGTCGCAAGAAATGTAAATTAAGGCAGTGGAATCGATTCCAAGACACTTGGAAATGTAAACATCGAAAAGGACAAGGTCGGCCATGTGCTACCTCAGAAACTGATGATCGATATATCCTGTTAACAGCTCGTCGTGACCGAACGTGCAATGCTACTCAGCTGCAAACACAGTTGTTCTTGGCCACAGAACGACGGGTGATCAGCCAAACAGTCCAAAATAGGCTTCATCAGGGCGGTCTCTATGCACGTAAGCCAATGGTCCGTATTCTATTGACCTCAAGCAACTGTGTGGCCCGAAGAAAGTGGGCAACTGAACATCGAGTTTGGAGGCAACGTTGTTGGAGTCAAATTCTGTTTAAAGACGAGTACCGATTCAGCCTGGATGTGAAATCATATGTGTTTTGGCATGGAGAGAAAGTGGCACTCAAAATATTCCCACATTATTTCGTGAAAGATCACCTTACAGATGAGGTGGGTTGATGCTATGGTCTGGAATCAGCATAGGTGGGTGTACGGGCCTACATATTATTCGGAATGGTTCTTTGGCGGTCCAAAATTATACAGACGAGGTACTGAGACGTCATATCGTATTTTATGTTGCAGCTATTGGTGATTCTTTTTTTTCATGCAGGATGATGCCACATCGCATACAGCTCGTCTTGTAGAGAACATGCTTAAAGTTAAAACAATACAGCATATGGAATAGCCAACATGCTCTCCTGACCTAAATCTGATAGAGCATGTTTGGGACACACTCGGACGATGCATTGCAGCGAGACTGAGGCCTACTTTTATTGTCCGGGACTTGAAGATTGCAATTCTTGAGGAGAGGAACTGTACTTTCCGAAAACTTATCGATAATGCCATGGAATCCATGGAAAACCGGTATGCAACAGTTTTATCTATTCGAAGGGACCACACGTCATATTAGATACCTTGCATCATTCCTAAACAGTACTTTTTTTTGTCATTTACATGTAACTAAGTTGTTGCCCTAAACCATCTTTTCACGTTCTGCCCATCGTTTCAGAGAATTAAAGCTCTCTTGCAAACTTTTTTGCGTCTTTTTTCTGTATTGCTCATTGATACACATGCTACTCTCAATTTATGCCCATGCATGGCTATCTCGCACTGTTCTCATCACTTTTTTGCTTGTTCCCCTAATTTTTCTGAGCAGTGTAGTTTGACGATAGTTCTTTTAATGGAAAGTGGTCGACGGGATAATGCAGAAGTACCGTAAATTCTAATTCAAAAGATGTGACTCTAGTTTTTAGTGACGCTGGTTAAGGCGAAGTATTAAAATATCATTCTATCAATGGCCGAGAGGTCCTGCTCTCGAAGCTGGTAGACGGGAGGTGCTGGGTTCGAACCCAATCGCGCCCATCGGCCTAATCGTTCGGAGTTTTCGTGGTTTTCTTCGAACCTTGGATTTCCAAGCGTAAATACGGGTTAGGTTCCCTTAGAAAGACCCCCACGAAGGGCACCCCCCCCCCTGGGCCTATATCCCTCGAGCACATAATTGGCCGTCAAAAAACCAACCAACCATCAATATAATATTCATTTTTAATGTGATTTATTTTAATAGCATTCGTAACTAAAAGAAAACTATAAAAAAGAAACAGAAGCAAAACAGAATTAAAAAAACTAATATAAGAAAAATGTAAACAAAATAACCCAAAAAACGTAAGTAATGGAAATAGGAATACACGTAAATCCCTTATTATCATCTATACATTTTTGCCACATGTAAATAAAAAGTATACAATATCTTAAAGTACTTTTTAACCCTTTGTACTCGAGAGGTGATTCTCACTCACCACTAGTGATGTCATGTGTCCCTCGTATAAATCGGGACGCCAAATGCTTTGGACACCAGTAATATCTTACCGTTTATTTCGCCATCTTTTATCACAGATTATTATTATCCGGCCATTAGATGAGAAAAGTAGTTTAACACTAGAACCGCCGGAAATTTTACTGAAGTGTTATAAAAATATCTTACACCGGAATTTTTAATTGAAACTATTTAACTTATTTAATTAACTTATTTCTTTGGGGTGCATTTTAAACTTATTTTAGAAAGAAATTTCTGGCGATAATAGAAATATTTTTATTTGGTAGCTGTCAAAATGACCTCTACGGCAGTTCAAGTGTTAAAATACTGGTGTCCAGAGCATTTGGAGCACCTATTTGCGCGGTACACTAGTGGTCAGTGAGAATCACCTCTCGAGTTCAAAGAGTTAAAAAGAGTAGGTGCTTCATCAGGAAATCGCAATATACGAAACAAGCTATGAAACTTGTTTTTCTGATGAAAAAAAGTTATCTATTATAAAACGGTGAATGAAATTATCTTTAGAAAAAATTAGCAGGGAATTTTTTTATTATTATAGCCAGGTTTTTGCTCTACTTTTTAACGCTTTCCAACATAGTTGAAAAATGTTATTACTTCGGTTTGTCTAGCCGTCTGGCCAGGTTATAACTCTAGTAAATATATTCGGATTGTCCTGATTTTTTTCTGTACGTTATCGGTGCTTACTATAGCACGATCGGTATTAAAAATTAAGTGTGCATCATTGTTAGTTCATTTATAGGGACAGTGAAAAGTTTTCCGTTACATTACGGTCAATGGGAAAAAATCATTTCCGATTAATTTTAATGATGTTAGACAAGTTCAAACCTAATGAAATTTTTATGCATTTATGAAGTGCACTTAATTATGCATTCTATCGAACATGAGATGCAAAGCATTTACAGGGCCCCACAAAAGAATTCCGATACATAACGGTCTACGGAGAAAAACTGTTTGCAGCGTATTTTAGTTTTCTTACACTATTTCAAATATAATAAAATTAATATACATTACTGAGGTTTACTATGAGATACTTGTTGTATAACATGACGTGCATAACATTTATCTTTCATTTACAGGGACACTCATAAGACTCGGAAACAGTACTGTATCTGAAGTACTGTCTATTAGCTATAAGTGTTAGAAATGCGATTTCATTTATGGTATGCGTGTTTAAGTCTAACTAAAATGTTGCTTACTATGTAGTTCGTATAGATGCTATGGATCATATACAGAGCTACATAAAAGAATTGGTAAACATTGCGGATTTTCAGTGTGAACCCCTTAAAGGTCACCGGTATATTATACATACCAGTTAGTTTTAATTACCAAATGCAACATTGGCATCATAATTTATGAATTAATTTTTTCTTCATATAATATACGCGAAGAAAAGATTTTACTTACTGTCTTATAAATTTGTTTATAAATACCGATGTCATTCAGTCATGATAGCATTTTTGCAACAGAAGTACTTTGCCCCTGAAGAGGTTAAAGGCGACTTTTAATATGAATATGCAGTTTCAAGTTGAATCATATTTAGTATACTAAAAGTTGTTTGTATAATATAAATAAAATCATATACAGGGACGCGCAAAGAATTGGATACACGATTTCCTAAATAATGTCTGGAAGTGTGATTTGAGTACTTTTAACCATTTTTTAGCGGAATTAAA
This sequence comes from Maratus speciosus, assembly GCA_963932465.1. NCBI lineage: Eukaryota > Metazoa > Arthropoda > Arachnida > Araneae > Salticidae > Maratus > Maratus speciosus. The sequence goes on from OZ010794.1 coordinate 253,562,998, forward strand.
TTTCATCTTAGTATGTGGCACATATAAAAATGTGTTGATAACATGCAAGGTTGTACAAAAGAATTTAAGTATGTATTCGAATATTAATAGAATTTGTTGAAAGTGAATTTTACACCTATTATGAATTTACTTACTAAACTAAGTTTTAGTATATTATGTAAAATATGTATAAATTGTAGATTAAATACAGGACTACACAAAATAATTGGACTAATTTTCCGGTGTAGACGGTAATTGCTGAAATCTGGTTTTCACATGTGTTATGAGTGTTTTTTTAATGTTTACTTAGATTTTCTTTTTTTACTTTATAAAAAGTGAAGCTTCGCTAAAGAATTCTAGAAGTATTGGAAAGTGTTTCATAATCTATGCTTGGCGCATGATTTTTCTTTCTTGTTTAAACATGATCCTTTCCATCTTTTTGAATATGAAGTAAATTCTTATTCAAAAGATGAGACTTTGTTTTTCATTTACCCTGTATAAGGCACAGTATTAAAATGTCATTCTGCCAGTATAATATTCATTTCATTGTAATCGATTTCAACCCTCTAGCTGCGCAACCCGAAATTTCCTCGGGCAACGTAAAAGTAGCAAAATTTGCGCAACCCGAGATTTCCTCGGGGATTCATTTTTTCCACTGGCGACTATTTTTTAATTCAACTCAGACAACTTTTAAAATACAAAACATTTCATATAGACTTTAACAACATTTACAAGAGAAAATAAACTGCAAAATTGATTTTCTTAAATTACTGGTGCGATAATATAAAAATAGTATCCAGTGACAGCCCTGATTTAGCCTGATTTAAATGTTTAATGATTGATTCAGGTCTGGGTTTAAAAAAAAAACTCTTTTACAAAAAATGTTTACATATTTAAACTCTAAAATATACATAGATTTGAAGTATGTAGTAAAAAAATGAGCAATTTTTGAACCTATTTTGATTAAAAAACAAAATTACGCAGCGAGAGGGTTAATAGCATTCGTAACTGAAATAAAAATATAAAACATAAAAAGAAACAGAAACAAAACAGATTTTATTTTAAACCTAATATAAGACAAATATAAACAAGGGAAACCAAAAGACGTAAATAATGAAAATCTGAATACGCGTAAATCCCGTTTCATCAACTATACATTTTTGCCAGATGTAAATACAAAGTGTACATTTTCTTAATATACTTTTCAAAAACAGCAGGTGCTTTTTCAGGAAATCGCAATATACGAAACAAGATTTAAAACTTGTTTTTCTGATGGAAAAAAAAATCATCTTTTATAAAGTGTTTGAAGAAAATATATTTTCAAGGAATAAGAAGGCAATTTTCTCTTTTATTCTACATTTTCGCACTTTTAAAATATATATATATATATAAGCACTCTTCATCATCCCTTTGTAGAGGAAGAAAATATTCATTCCACAAAATCTTAAGTGTTCAATTATTCCAGAAAAAATGCAGCATTTAATTATTATATCTATAAATATGCATTGAGTCTCCCCTTGTCGCTGGACATTAATTATTTCCTAAATCATTAGTTTTAGTGTTATACGCCAAGTTCCATAACATATTCCATATCTGACAACCTCCCACTACTCCTCCGTAATATGTGGGTTACTTTGACACAGGTTAACCACGTTTCGAAACAGAAAATTAATCTTATGAATCTTTATTCATTTAATTTCGAAACAGTTGCCATGAAATTAATTTTATTAACACGTTCACGCCGGCACCTATATTCATGTTTTTCGCTGTGAGGCGGCGCTCAAATTCATGTTTCGCATCATCTGGCGGCGCGGTACTTTCGCTTATTCAGACACTGTATGTAATGACACGCCCCTCTCATATTTATTAAACTAAACTCGAATATAACAAGCAGAGTTGATTGTGAATGTCTGAAAGTTCGTAAGGAGTAAGTATACTTAGAGACATGATTTCATTGACTGCATATGTACGAATTTAATATAAAATGTCTTACAATCTAAAGAAATATGTATAACATGATAGAAATGCATTTCTGTAAGATAGAGGCCACGCCCTTAGTCAATGATATATTTTGAATGAAAGCGAGAATTCTCGTTTTCCGTCGTGAATGTATAAGGTTTATAATATTGAATTATTTTTACTACTGAATTTTCGAATATTCAAGTGTGACCCATCTGTAGTGCACGTCGTCTAGGGCACAGTCGAGTGTAACCCACCTCTAGTGCACGCCTTCTATTTAACAGTGGAGTGTGACCCACCGGTGATGCACGCCGCCCGATACGACAGTCAAGCGTGAATCACCGGTGATGCACGCCGCCCGATGGGGCAGTCAAGCATGACCCACCGGTGATGCACGCCGGCGTGAACGTGTTAATGAAGATTTGCAGCAGAAAAAATTGATTAAATTTTACTTTTCTAACTTTGGTGGAAGAAGTCGTAAATCTTTTTTTTTTCTTATTTCGCAATAAATTTTTTGAAGATTCCGGTGTGAATTCGACATTACAGAAACACAATTACTCGCCCCTCAAAGGGTTAATGTATTACCGTAATTTCGGGTGTACAGCCAGCGGATCAAACAATCGTGTTTCGACCCAGAAATTTTAAAAAATAAAATGTAATTTTTTAGATCACGGTAAATATTGGTCTTCAAAATACTGAATAAAATTTCTGGTTCCAAACTGAATTGTTTGATCTGTGGGCTATACACCGGAAATTACGGTATTTCTTGACAATATGACCATTTCACTCGCTTTATGATTTGACTATTGCCAGTCCAAATGTTTCTATAAAATGAGCAAAATATATTTTAATTTTCAAATAACGATTTTCTGCTCATCATCATGCTCATCATCCCTTAAATCATCATTTTGACGTTTTTTAATCATAATTCGAAAGTACTTGGAAGAAAAATTTCAAATTGAGAATTCGCTTAAAGTAGGACATAATAAATGTAAATCGATCAATATAATTGTACGTTGCAATTCATATTTTTTTTTCGAATATTAATTTCATAATTCATAGTTCATCTTATAAATTTTTTAAAACTATAAATTGAATGTATTTATTTTTAGCATTATAACCACACAAAAAAATATCACATTAGGGTTCTAATTTCAGGAGCTATTAATAAAAAATTAGAAGCTATTGATAAATCTAAATTTGGAATATTTATAAATGAAAAAAATTATCATCCACATGACTTGAAATTTTGTTTCTAGGCGTAGTTTGAATCGAAGATTTAAAATATATTGTCAAAATTGGGTGCTGCCATTAAAAAAAAATTTGGTCTGGTTATGATTTGCAGATTACCCCTTTGCAATTTTTGTATACATCATTTAAAAGTAGACTTTATTTCCAATCGTTTGGTACTAGTAACTTTCTTCTGTTATAATTAATTGCAGAGTTAGGAAGCGGTGTTTACTTTTTTTCACCACTGTACATTGGGAATTGTTTTCGCCCATTCGGAACCAAATTTGCAGATCGTTACATCCAATGCTTTCCACTAGCCACCAACAATGGACAAACACATACTGCCTTTACAGTTATCTTTGTTGTTATAGATAAATATTTAACCCTCTGTCTACCAGAAGGGTCCAATGGACCCGACATGTACATTCAAAATATTTATTCAAACCAGAAATTTCTTCAAAACAAACTAAATGTATAAATCAGACAATAATAAGTTAAATTAACAAATTAAATAGTTTTAAGTAAAAATTCTGGTGTAGAATGTTTTTATAAAACTTGAGTAAAATTTCCGGTAGTTCTAGGGTTAAACAAAACAGCAATATCCCTTTTTTTAATAAGCAGTATATGTTTCACTTACTATAAAATCAAAAAACAATCTGTATTTTTTCAAAAGATTTATTTATTATTGTTTATGGATTATTTTAATGTATTTGAATTAGGACAGAATTCTTAAACCATAAATAAATAAATGACTCCATAAATATTCAATAGCATAGCAGAATAAAGTGAAATAAAAAAAGACAAAACGAGATAAAATAAACCAGTATTTTAAAAGAAATAAACAAGTGTGAGTAAACAGTTTTATCTTTCACACAATATTTTACAGCTGAAAAGAGAAAGTATGTGGTAACTTAATATGCTTTTTCCAATATGCACCGTTCCTTTCGGTAAAAGCAATAGATGAAGCAAGATTTCAAACATTTCTTTTCAGAATAAAAGTTCTCTTCATAGACAACGATAAAAGGACATACCTTTTCACAAATAAAAAGGAAAAGTTTATTTTTGCCTTCAGCATTTCATCTTTACTCTTTAAAGTGTACACTTTTTATTTATTCCTTTACCAAAAGAATGATTATTCAACAGATGGTTTTCGAATTTCATTTTACTGAGTGGAAAAATTCTGCTTTACCTATTGTGTCAACGCAATATTTAACTTCGAAAATTCTCGTTTTAAAAATAAACGCTACAGACAATTTGTATTCTTATTTGTCGTCATTTAAACTAACGCCAATGGTTGATCTAAATTGAACTGAATGTTTAAAAATGCAATGACAAGTAAAGGATAACAGCTATTGAAATTATTTTTGCAGACTATTTATGTGTAAACTTGAAAATTTCCTTACTACTCTTAGTTGCTTGATTGTTTTTTGTCGTTGTTGTTGTTATTTTTACTTTTATTCAGTTATAATCGGCACATACGTTTCGACAGAATTCTTAAACGCGACAAAAAAATAAAATAAAATAAAAAACAGGAATTCTGCTCTTTCACAATTTAGTGAAATACTTATATATATACCGGTTGTCCCAAAATTGACTGATGGATTTTAAAATTCAGTAACTTGCAAAAGGTAACAGACATTAAAAATTTTTTTGCAGGCGTGTTATGTAAGATGTCAGGAGTTTTTATGCTGCGATTCTCAGTTTTAGTTACACATAGCGTCGATAGATGGCGCTGCAAGCAATAACCGCTAAATTCAGGCTCGATTTTTCGGTCTCTCTCTTCTTCCAAGCGAAAAAAGGACATTCAAATGTATTGAATGGATCCCGAAGTACCAAAAATCAGATCTGGACTGAGCACCTATTGCTCTCAGTGCCATCTATTGTTTGAAATTCGAACTAAAATCAAGAATCACAGTAAAAGATCTCCTGACACCATGCATAACCCTCCTGCAAAAATATTTTTTATATCTGTTGCCGTTTGCTAGTTATTGAATTTTAAAATCCATCAGTCATTTTTAGGTATATATATATATATATATATATATATATATATATATATATATATATGTATATGGATAGATAGATAGATAGTAAAAAAAAAATTCAATTTTAAGACTTAAAATACACACCACGCTTTTATTTTATATAAAATGACGTCATTTGCATCCACTGAAGAATTCCACATTTACGATCCAGTCTTAAACAACATCTACAGAAAAGTATGCATGTGATGTCACTATCGCGAAAACAGCGATGACGTAAACTCGATAAAAAAATCGGCTATCTAATGATTCATATGCCTTCATTTGTTTGTAACATTAATATGGATACTGAAAATTAAATTTAGCTTATAATAGCTCCATGTTTTATCAGAAATCATTCATTTGTGTTTTTTCAAGATAGATCGTATTTTAATTACATTTTTTTTCAGTTGTTATGAGAAAATGGCAACAAAAAGATATTGTAATGTACTATTTTCCAACTACTTTCCCTTTACTTTCTATAGAAATGGAGTACTTCAGTTACTAGCATTGCAGAGATGACATTAAAAACTAAAAAAATAAATAATATATCAAAATTAAATCGAGAGTCAGTTTTCAAACAAATTGTAGTTAAAAGTACTTTTTTTTCCTATGCAAAGGTGTAAAAATTTTAAATGTGCGATGCTTAGAAGTTAAAAAATTGCAGCAAAGATTATTACTATTTAACCGTGTAACAAATATTTAAATATTGCTACACTAGATGGCAGCACACGACAGTCCCTAATTTTAGCGGACTGCCAAATAGTTTTTTCCATGATTCCACGCGGATTAGCTTTCCCTCGGAGTCGTTCATGAAACACGATTGGAATAAGTTGAGTGTTCTGAGGCACGCAATGTATAGAAGGTGCGAAATACAAGCTGCTTGCTTGTTTTTTTCCCCCGGAGTTGTATGAGAATCGGGAAATGATGAAATGTGTTTTCCAAGCAGCGGATTTCTTCTGAAATTCCTAAAGTATGTACATATGTATTATAGTTGTGTTGTGAGTATAGTTGTCGTGTTAAATGACGTATACTTGTATTTTTTATATGCCCTATTAAAAGTTTTGTACTAAATCTTAGAGTGGCGGATCTAATTTTGGAGTGATGAGTCCATTTATAAAGATTGTGGCTCCTATTTGGAAAGCAGGTTAGCTATAACCGTACAATGATACATTTGCTTCGTTTTACGGCTGGCTTGTGTAACGAAATGTTAATTTTTTAGGGACGACATTTTAATTGTTGTCTGAAAGAAATAGCATATCGGTGGCTACTAAATGACTCAATAAATGTTCTATAACGTAACGAAATAAAATTAAATACAAGCTTATATTTATGTTAAAATTCTTCAATTGAAAAAAAAAACTATTTTTATTTAAAATTTTGTTTTATAAATTTCTTATTTCTTGATACTGAATCCATTGATTTGTTTTTAAGGCGAATTGTATCTGTTTTCAAATAGCTGATCTTCAATTTTGTTCTAAGTGAAAAAAAAAAAAAAAAAAAAAAAAAAAAGAAAAAAAAATGAAACTAGAAAACAGGAATTCTGCTTTTTTCAGAATTTAGTGTCCCCCAGATGAAATATATATACAGGGTGTTTCTAAACTCATGGTACATACGCTAGGGGGTGATAGAACACATCAAGACGAGTAATAGTGAATAGGGAACCAAGGGTCCCAAACGTCTTCCGAAGGAAATAGGCGCCTTTAAAGTTTAAGCACCAAAATTTCAAATGATTATAAAAAACTGAAAAATTGGTCGATTCGTTTGCGGTTTTCACTAAAACTATTCTTTATGTCAGTATTTTCTTGAAAATAAATTTTAAAGATACAGTTCAAAAAATGCCGATAGAGGGCGCTTTAGACTTTGGAGTAACCAACAACTATTTTTTATCGTTATTTTTTGTATCTCATTACATGCTTTCAAAAGCTTAGACTTAAACTTAAGTTTTGAGCTCAAAATCTGAATCGTTGGGAGTGGTTAAGTAGCGCAAACTGAACTGTTTTCAGTAGTTAAAATTTCAAATGATTATAAAAAAAACCCGGAAAAACTGGTCGATTCGTTTGCGGTTTTCACTAAAACTATTCTTTATGTCAGTATTTTCTTGAAAATCAATTTTAAAGATACAGTTCAAAAAATGCCGATAGAGAGCGCTTTAGACTTTGGAGTAACCAACAACTATTTTTTACCGTTATTTTTTGTATCATATTACATGCTTTCAAAAGCTTAGACTTAAATTTTGAGCTCAAAATTTGAATCGTTGGGAGTGGTTAAGTAGCACAAACTGAACTGTGTTCAGTAGTTAAAATTTCAAATGATTATGAAAAAACGGAAAAATTGGTCGATTCGTTTGCTGTTTTCACTAAAACTATTCTTTATGTCAGTATTTTCTTGAAAATAAATTTTAAAGATAAAATTTAAAAAATACCGATAGAGGGCGATTTAGACTTTGGAGTAACGAACAACTATTTTTTACCGTTATTTTTTGTATCTCATTACATGCTTTCAAAAGCTTAGACTTAAATTTTGAGCTCAAAATCTGAATCGGTGGGAGTGGTTAAGTAGCGCAAACTGAACTGTGTTCATGAATTGAAATTTGAACCCCCCCTCCTTAACGCAGTTCGGTTTGCGCTACTTAACCACTCCCAACGATTCAGATTTTGAGCTCAAAATTTAAGTTTAATTCTAAGTTTTTGAAAGTATGTAATGAGATACAAAAAATAACGGTAAAAAATAGTTTTTCGTTACTCCAAAGTCTAAAGCGTCCTCTATCGGTATTTTTTAAACTTTATCTTTAAAATTTATTTTCAAAACAATACTGACATAAAGAATAGTTTTAGTGAAAACCGCAAACGAATCGACCATTTTTTCCGTTTTTTATAATCGTTTGAAATTTTAACTCCTGAACGCAGTTCAGTTTGCGCTACTTAACCACTCCCAACGATTCAGAATTTGAGCTCAAAATTTAAATTTAAGTCTAAGCTTTTGAAAGCATGTAATGAGATACAAAAAATAACGGTAAAAAATAGTTGTTGGTTACTCCAAAGTTTAAAGCACCCTCTATCGGCATTTTTTGAACTGTATCTTTAAAATTTATTTTCAAGAAAATACTGACATAAAGAATAGTTTTAGTGAAAACCGCAAACGAATCGACCAATTTTTCAGTTTTTTATAATCATTTGAAATTTTGGTGCCTAAACTTTAAAGGCGTCTATCTCCTTCGGAAGACGTTTGGGACCCTTGGTTTCCTACTCACTATTACTCGTCTTGATGTGTTCTATCACCCCCTAGCGTATGTACCATAAGTTTAGAAACACCCTGTATATGTATATAAATATAGATAGTTTAGTTTTAAGACTCCAAACACGCGTTTTTATTTCATATAAAATGACGTCTTCCGCATCCGCTTAAGAATTCCTCATTTACGATCCAGTCTTAAACAACATCTACAGTATAAAATATGCATAGGAACTGCATATTCGATCTGCAGATTATCGCTGAATAATACAGAAATCCGAAAAAAGAGATTTCGTCATTCGAGAAACTGGACAAAAAAAAAAAAAAAAAAAAAACGGCTATCTAATAATTTATGTGCCTTCATGTGTTTGCAATAATAATATAGATATTTAAAATTAAATATAGTTTATAATAGCTCCATGTTTTATCAGAAATCATTCGTTTATATTTTTTCAAAATAGTGCGTATTTTAATTACATTTTTTTTTTTTTTAGTTTTATCAGAAAATGGCAACAAAAAGATATAATTGCTATTTTTCAACTATTTTCCCTTTACTTTCTACAGAAATTGAGTACTTGAGTTGCCAAAATTAAGCAAATGGTGCTAAAAACTACAGAAAAATTAATATCTCAAAAATAAATGGAGATGCAGTTTTCAAACAAATTGCATTTAAAAGTACTTTTTTCCCCAATACGAAGGTATAAAAACTGAAACTGTGCGATGCTTAGAAGTTTAAAAAACTGGAGTAGAGATTATTCCGTACGATAACACATCTGCTTTGTTTTACGGCTCGCTTATACAACGTAACGTTATTTTTTTGGAGACGACACATTAATAGTTCGGAGAAAAAAATAGCATACCGGGGGCTAAAAAACCAAAATGAGATTAAAAAAAAATTTAAATAAAATAAACAAGTTTGTGTTTTATCTTACACACAATATTTTAGAACTGAAAAGAGAAAGTATGTACTAACTTAATATACTTATTCCAATATGCACCATTCTTTGCAGTGACAACAATAGATGAAGCAACATTTCAAACATTTCTTTTCATAATAACAGTTCTCTTCAAAGAAAACGATAAAAGGACATACCTTTTCACAAATAAAATGGAAAAGTTTATTTTTGCTTTCAGCATTTCATCTTTAATCTTTAAAGTGTACACTTTTCATTTCTTTCTTTACCAAGAGAATGATTATTCAACAGATGGATTTGGAATTTTATTTTACTCAGTAGAAAATTCTGCCTTATCTATTGTGTGAACGCAATATTTATCTTTCAAAAATGTCGTGTTAAAAATAAAAGCTTCAGACAATTTGTATTCTTATTTGTCGTTATTTAAACAAATGCCATTGATTACACATAAATTGGTCTGAACGTTTAAAAATGCAATGAAAAGAAAAGGATAACAGCTATTGAAATTATTCTTGTAGAAGATTTATGTGTAAACTTGGAAATTTCCTTACTATGCTTCCTTTTTTATCAAATATAACCGATAGATGGTTGAAACTGTGAAATTTAAATCATTAAATCCTTAAATTCACTATTAAATATACCTGTTATTTTAACAGATATTCTATTCTATTTCAAACAGAATATTTCCATTTCATGCAATGTACAGATTTTCCTTATTATCCTGCTTATATATATTTCATAGTCTTCTCTCTCTAGTGGAAAATTGATAAATTAAAACATTAAATATATTTTAACTATATATAAGAATATGGGCTGTTTAATAGTCTCTGCTTATTAACCAGGAGAAGTCCTTTTAATTGCCTTCGAGGAGGTCTTAAAGGAATTGACTGGGAGCAGTGACTTAATGTCCAGTCTTCACCTTCCACCGGTGAAGCCTGTTAGTACCCTTGCTTAGTGCATGGAGAAAGAACGCGGATGGACTTCCTGCAATTCGTTTGGCAAGCAGTGAGGAATTTGTCTCCATCCCTTATTTTACCATGAATTCACAAAACAAATCACGGCCCTCAATTTCTGGCAACCCGCATGTTCCTGGTTACGACAGAGATCAGACAGACATGGAGACAGAGGGTGCTAAGAATCATCGGGCTCGGCTTGGCTGCCATAAGTTGATGATCTTCGCTACGTATAATGAACGATCCCTATCCTCTGAAAATAGTTTACAGGAACTTGAAGAAGAATTAGAAAGAATCAACTGTGACATCCTAGGATTATGTGAAGTTAGAAGAAACGGAGAACAAAAGATTGATCTTGCCAGCTGACATGTATTATAGTACAGAAGTAGATATAAAATAGGGCTTCTGCGCCAGCGGCACGGCGGCACGACCTTGAATGACCTCTGCGTGTCCTCTGTGCACCTGTGAAGGTCATGTGGCGTGCTCTTGGAGGCGGGGTCAAGGTGATGCGGTGGTGAAGGTGATGCGTCATCTTATAGTATGACGGGTTATTTTGAGTTTAATTATTTTACTAATGATAATTAATTTTAATTGGGGGACGTTAACTTTTTTCGGGGTAATTTTTGAAGATTGAATTTTTGGGAGATTGATTTTTTCTCTTACTGTACTACAGTATGAGGGGTAATTTTAAGTTTGTTTTTTTAACTAATGATAATTAATTTTAATTGGGGGACTTTAACTTTTTTTAAGGGTAATTTTTTCAGGGTAATTTTTGAAGATTGAAATTTTTAGAGATTCATTTTTTTTCTCACCGTACTACAGTACTTAGGGATAATTTTACATTTGAAAAATACATTAACGATAATTAATTAAGAAATTTTAATTGAGACACTTTAACTTTTTGGGGGTAATTTTTGAATTTTCATGGACATTGATTTATTTCGCTGTTGTTTAGTACGAGGGGATATTTTGAGTTGGATATTTTTTTACTAATGATAATTAAGAAATTTTAATTGGGGGACTTTAACTTTTTGGGGATAATTTTTGAGATAGAATTTTTTGGGAGATAGATTTTTCTTTTCGTCGTACTCCAGTACGAGGGGTCATTTGTACTTTTAAAAATTAATTTAGAAGTTTTAATTGGGAGACTTTAATTTTAGGGAATAATTTCTGAGATAGATTTTTTTTTTCTGACATATATTTTTTAGCGCACTTGAGTTTTCGGTGTTATTTTTAGGGGCATAATTTTTGTGTTAGAGTTTTTACTGGCAACGATTTTTAATTTGGGAACTTTCAAATATTTTTTTCGCGATTTTCCTTTAGCAATCGAATTTTAAACATTAATTAAAAATTTTAATAGGGAGACTTTATCTTTTAACGCGAATTTTTAGATAAAAATGGAATTTTCAACATAAATTGGATGAGAGGACTTTACGCGATTCAATTTAGTGACGTATGCGCTTGACTATTGATTATTAATTAAAATTTTGAATGATTGTGAATTTTGTTATTTAGTGTTAGAATTTTTGTCTGCAAATTTTTAAATAGTACTGCCCCACCCGTGGCTGAGAGGTTCTGCTCACGAAGCTAATAGACCTGAAGTGTTGGGTTCGATCCCATTCGCGCCCGTCTGCCTAATCGTTCGGAGTTTTGTTTGAGCCATGAATTTGCATGCGTAAATATGGGTTAGGTTACCTTAGAAAGACCTCCACGAAGGGCACTCCCCCCTCGGGCCTAGTGTAGATAATCGCCCGTCAAAATCAACCCACCTTTTAAATAGTGTTAATAAATTTTAGAATTTTTTTTTTTTTTTGAATACGTGTTAGATCGGTGGTTATGTTTTCGCGGATTTAATCATAAATAGAAATTGTTAGGATATTTTTAAGGATATCAGTTTTCGATTTGTTATGCAATTTTTAGGCATGTATTGCTTAATTTATATGAAATATATTTTGAAAAAAAAAAAACATGAAATGCCATTCATAAAGATATTAGGAAATGTATACCCCGTACCCCTAAATGAATATCTATATATTTGTAAAATATGGGGTTACCTATTCAATGGTTCGTTTGAATTTGTCCCTTCAAATTTTATTGACGCATGTTTTCTATTTTTTAAACAGTGCCATTATAAATTATCTAGATCTATTTTTCAAAACTAGAAAATCGATTTTTAAACATATATAATTTTTGAATGTTTCTATTAAAATACTTTGAATTTTTAATAAGATTTGGGGAAAAAACGCATTTTTTACAAATTTTCGATAATATTACGCTTTTTAGAATAAAACTATTAAATACATAAATTTACCAAAAATTTAACACACTTACTTTACTTAAAATGACTTTCAGAGCCTAAAAAACGCGTGTTTCTGTAGGAAAATGTCTACTATACTGAACCGTGGTCATCGTGCGTTATCTTTGGGAACACTCAGAAGTGAATCACTTTATCTAGATAAGGGGTTTTCCTTTTTATCGTGATAGGATATTAGATTTTAATTTCGATTGACTAATGGTGGGGTACAAATTAAGATTTTCAAATAATTAATTTAAGATTTTTATTATCTCACTGATTGCGAATTTAATGAATGAATAATTAATATTACGTCACACAAAACGAATTTTTTGAATAATTATGATTTAATATTGCGTCACAATTTTTAAATGATTTTATTAATATAAAATTTTTATCCAATTGGGGGTCATTTTTTCTCATAGATTTATTTTAAATAAAATTGGAATATTCATTTAGTAATACTATATTAACAATTTAATGCATGTGCGACATTTCTTTTGGATAAAATTAAAACTATTTTCTAATGAGACCTTTAAAAACGGATACTTTTTTAACTGATTCATTAACCGCGAGAATACTTCAAACATGTCCTTGATGAGTCATCACGAATAACACTCGAAAACATGAAAGTTTTAATAAATATATTGAGGTTTATGAAAAGTAACACTTATTGAAATTTATTTAATATTTGAAATAAACATTACGCGCAGTGACCGTTACGCATACATTTTAAAATATAGATCTAGTTCAAATTTTACTAAGTTTCGTAATGGAGGTCACGTTATACCCTAACCAATCATACTATCTAGTCAGGGATTGCTATTTTGGAATTATCTAAATTAGTTACAAAACTTCTCATTTTTTAATAACTACACTAATCATAAGTCTTGTTTAATCAAATAAATATAATTTTTATCGTTTTTGTTACTTAACAAGATATAAATACCTTATACATATGCTATATTGATTCTGGTTTAGTTTAGTGCATATAAATTTTAACTAATATTTTTCTTTTAGTAGATATAACAATATTCGCCAACATATATATATATATTTAACATTATTCAAATTTCGCACAAACCTTTAAATAATTTTGGAAAAAATATTTCATTTTTAGAAGATTAACCATAATATTAATTTTAAACCTCTTAATTCTTTTTTAATTGAGGTAGTACGGTAGAAAATTAATATATTCGACACAATAAAGAAATTACTAATTCATATTAACAATGATTTTAAGCATTATGTTAAAATTCGAGATTTTTCATTTACAAATAATTTGAAAAATAAAACATTTAAAAGTAAATTGACTTACTTGTATTAATTTTTCATCTAAATCCAAAAGGCTTTCAAACAGAAACAACACACCACATACAGTTTTGTGTCACTATATGAAATGAATTAGGATTTTTCACCCCAATCTCTTATCTCTGGGGTAATTCCTAAAACTGACTCATGCGATTCGCACAATATTACATCGTAATTTGAATCTAAGAACAGTGTTAATGAATTTAATATGATGCGTTATTAATAAGGGATTAAATATAATGTGTAATTAATAAGGGATTTAGTTAATTTGTTTCGTTATTAATTAAAACCTGAATATAATTATGTCTTTTTAAGTCTTATTTAATAGAATAGGAATACTTTTAAATTTTTCAGGAGGTTTTTTTCAGAAACACTTTTTAAGAATACTTTTCTTAATGAATGTGTAATTAACATTTTTTAAATTAATTAATTAATACGTAATTAAATTTTCAAAATTAAAATAAATATAAAATAGAAGAGAAATTCTTTTCAAATTTATTAAGCAAAATACAAGTTATTATTAGGTAATATTTCAAATTGCTGCAATTTTTAAACATGTTGAGTTATCAGTGAGAACTTAATATCGAGGTATTTGAATAGTAATGCTAATCAGAATTTGAAAAAAAAGAAAAATAGTAAAAATAATTTTGATATTAACTAACTTGCATAACTTGCTACAAACATGACTTTCTTTTGAACACACTAGAATGGGATTGAACTTTTAACCCTCTGTCTACCAGAAGGGTCCAATGAACCCGACATGTATATTCAAAATATCTATTCAAACCAGAAAATTTCTTCAAAACAAACTAAATGTATAAATCAGACAATAATAATAATAAGTTAAATAAACAAATTAAATAGTTTTAAGTAAAAATTCTGGTGTAGAATGTTTTTATAAAACTTGAGTAAAATTTCCGGTAGTTCTAGGGTTAAAGACATATTTATCTCACATATTTAAAATAAAGACTTGTGTAATTTTTAGTAATTTTTAGTTTTCAACGAAAATATTTCTCATTTTAAAGTTAACTTCTTTCATTGAAAAAGTTCTATACTTGGAAATTTCACATACAAATTTTTCTCACATGGAAAAAGACTTAAGTAATTGTATTAGAATAAAAACTTATCATATGAAAATTTTACTTGTGTAAATTGTATTTAAAAAAAAACTTATCATATTAAAATTTTTTATAAGTTAATTATTATTATTAAATCTGTGTCTCCCACCACTCACTTTTTTTATAAATAAATATTTATCACTTTTTAATGGAAACAAGGATGGTAGGTAACCATTTCGTTTTATATTTTAAAATTAATATGAGCCTTTTTTTTTCAGTGCGACTCCTTCAAATTTAAAACCCTTTGAAAGCTTTTATAGGGATAACATAAAAAAAATCGAAGTCTCCCATTTCACCAATAAAGGATTTGTACTAAATACACTACAGACATTCTTGTTTTAACATGATTTGAAAAATTTTAATTCAAGTTCTTTTGAAAACTTTACTTATTTCATAGGGAGAAAAAAAAACATGCATTTATAAATTTTTAGTTTCACATATTACGCACTAAATAAAATATATATTAAGATAAAACATTTGCAAACTTATTTATAAAAAGGAAAGACATAACCTTATTTCACTTTTTCGTTAAGCATATTTTTAATTCACAAGCAGGCTTCACACATATTACTTAGCACACAAGTTACTTCAGCGAAAAATCCCTTTTCCTTATCTAAATGATTCATACCTCCCTCATGAATACGTTATACAAACGATGTATTAGTTTAATGAATATAAATTTTAACTGAATCCTTTAAACTTTATTTGATAACATTCGATCATTTTTATATTTCAAAACGAAGAAAAATTATTGAATATCACCTAACAAGCATATACTTTTACACTAACATGTTATAAAAACACTTCTCAATATTCAAATTTTATGATATTTCGACATCTCTCACCAAGCTTTTTAAGAATGAAAGACTATTTCGTTAGAATATTTAGCTTTTTGTATACAATTTTAGCAATAAATACATAATGCACTCAACTTTACTTTGTCATTAAACATTAAATTAATCCATCGCATAGCAATTCAAACTTAGGATTTTTTTATTTAGGGTAGATAAGTATACATGTATATATATATATATATATATATACATGTGCATATATGTGTGTCTGTGTGCATTTGTTAATGGGGGAAAAATTTAAAAGGTATACACATTGAAAGTTAATAAAATTATTTAACAAAATTTATAAAAATATTTCAAGAGAGTATTAAACATTTTAAGACAGTATTAAAGATTTGAACAACTGATAAAAATGCTTTGAAAAACATTTAAAATTATTTAAAATGTTTTTTTCATATTTTAAAGTAAACAAATTTTAATACATAGCTATGTACATACAGGCATTTGAGCTATATACATACATACATTTGAGCTATATACATACATGCATTTGACCTATGTTAACAGAACAAATGTTTTATATATTTCGATGCTATTTCCAAGTTAGTCAATTTATACTTTTTGAATATGCATATGCATATATTTGTAAATTTTAATGTTTTCTCTTAAAACTGACTAGTTATTTATCCTAGCATTATCCTATTATTATCCTAGTTATTTATCCTACATTTATTAACAAAAAAAAACCAACTGCTTTTTAAACGACTGTGTGATTATCAAAACAGCCCAAATCCTTTTATCTACACATATGCAAACATTTTAATAAACTAGAGGCCACATTTTCAATCGAATAAAACAATGACTAATCAAATAGGTTGTATCCTAACTTAAATTATACCTTTTATGTGATATTGCTAAACATGCTACTACAATGTCTAATCAAATAGGTTATGCCCTAACTTGAATGATACCTTTTTTGTGACATCGCTAAACAAACTTCTAACTTGTGAAAATAGCATGATAACTTGTTTTCACTAGACAAACTTAATAATTTTCGTAGGTTTTATAAAATAATCGACATGTTTGGTTATCTCTCATCATAGTTTTCTAAAATATATCCAAAAAAGTTTGCTACTATTAAAAAACATGCTTTTAATTCAGATAGTTTCACTCTTATTATTTAAAAACATATAACACAAAATATTTTTATTAAATAATCACTATTTTTCACAAGTTTGCAATATTTATATGCTAACTAGGGTTAGTAGTATTCAGACTTGAAAATATCTTTATAGATTAAACATGAAAATTTATATGTCTCACAATCCTTTGACTATTTTTAGTTAAAGTTCGTGTCATGAAATATAACCGCAAAGCTTAAAATTATACTTTGCAGTTTTCTAACTATTAAAAATTAATGTTTTAAAATTCATTAAAATTTGAAAAATTATTAAATACTATTACATTTTAATTTTTAAATTCATTTTTATATAAAAACACACAAAATAATAATACTTATCTAATATGGCAGCTAGCAGTCTTAAGCGCAACCTTCTCTTTCAAAAACTAAAAACGAAATGAATAATTCTAAGTCCTTATCAGCTAATCTTATCAACTGATTAGATCTAGTCACGTGATATATGACATCACTTATCACTAATGACGTAGGGGTTATCACGTGATCGGGAATACCCATCACGTGGTATATGATATCACTAATGACGTTATCATATGTCACGTGACTAGATCTAATCAGTTGATAAGATTAGCTGATAAGGACTTAGAATTATTCATTTCGTTAGGGTATAGGGTATAACGTGACCTCCATTACGAAACTTAGTAAAATTTGAACTAGATCTATATTTTAAAATGTATGCGTAACGGTCACTGCGCGTAATGTTTATTTCAAATATTAAATAAATTTCAATAAGTGTTACTTTTCATAAACCTCAATAAATTTATTAAAACTTTCATGTTTTCGAGTGTTATTCGTGATGACTCATCAAGGACATGTTTGAAGTATTCTCGTGTTTAATGAATCAGTTAAAAAAGTATCCGTTTTTAAAGGTCTCATTAGAAAATAGTTTTAATTTTATCCAAAAGAAATGTCGCACATGCATTAAATTGTTAATATAGTATTACTAAATGAATATTCCAATTTTATTTAAAATAAATCTATAAGAAAAAATGACCCCCAATTGGATAAAAATTTTATTTTAATAAAATCATTTAAAAATTGTGACGCAACATTAAATCATAATTATTCAAAAAATTCGTTTTGTGTGACGTAATATTAATTATTCATTCATTAAATTCGCAATCAGTGAGATAATAAAAATCTTAAATTAATTATTTGAAAATCTTAATTTGTACCCCACCATTAGTCAATCGAAATTAAAATCTAATATCCTATCACGATAAAAAGGAAAACCCCTTATCTAGATAAAATGATTCACTTCTGAGTGTTCCCAAAGATAACGCACGATGACCACGGTTCAGTATAGTAGACATTTTCCTACAGAAACACGCGTTTTTTAGGCTCTGAAAGTCATTTTAAGTAAAATAAGTGTGTTAAATTTTTGGTAAATTTATGTATTTAATAGTTTTATTCTAAAAAGCGTAATATTAGCGAAAATTTGTAAAAAATGCGTTTTTTCCCAAAATCTTATTAAAAATTCAAAGTATTTTAATAGAAACATTCAAAAATTATATATGTTTAAAAATCGATTTTCTAGTTTTGAAAAATAGATCTAGATAATTTATAATGGCACTGTTTAGAAAATAGAAAACATGCGTCAATAAAATTTGAAGGGACAAATTCAAACGAACCATTGAATAGGTAACCCCATATTTTACAAATATATAGATATTCATTTAGGGGTAGGGGGTATACATTTCCTAATATCTTTATGAATGGCATTTCATGTTTTTTTTTTTTTTTTTTTCAAAATATATTTTCATATAAATTAAGCAATACATGCCTAAAAATTGCATAACAAATCGAAAACTGATATCCTTAAAAATATCTTAACAATTTCTATTTATGATTAAATCCGCGAAAACATAACCACCGATCTAACACGTATTCAGAAAAAAAAAATTCTAAAATTTATTAACACTATTTAAAAGGTGGGTTGATTTTGACGGGCGATTATCTACACTAGGCCCGAGGGGGGAGTACCCTTCGTGGAGGTCTTTCTAAGGTAACCTAACCCATATTTACGCATGCAAATTCATGGCTCAAACAAAACTCCGAACGATTAGGCCGACGGGCGCGAATGGGATCGAACCCAACACTTCAGGTCTATTAGCTTCGTGAGCAGAACCTCTCAGCCACGGGTGGGGCAGTACTATTTAAAAATTTGCAGACAAAAATTCTAACACTAAATAACAAAATTCACAATCATTCAAAATTTTAATTAATACTCAATAGTCAAGCGCATACGTCACTAAATTGAATCGCGTAAAGTCCTCTCATCCAATTTATGTTGAAAATTCCATTTTTATCTAAAAATTCGCGTTAAAAGATAAAGTCTCCCAATTAAAATTTTTAATGAATTTTTAAAATTCGATTGCTAAAGGAAAATCGCGAAAAAAATATTTGAAAGTTCCCAAATTAAAAATCGTTGCCAGTAAAAACTCTAACACAAAAATTATGCCCCTAAAAATAACACCGAAAACTCAAGTGCGCTAAAAAATATATGTCAGAAAAAAGAAATCTATCTCAGAAATTATTCCCTAAAATTAAACTCTCCCAATTAAAACTTCTAAATTAATTTTTAAAAGTACAAATGACCCCTCGTACTGGAGTACGACGAAAAGAAAAATCTATCTCCCAAAAAATTCTATCTCAAAAATTATCCCCAAAAAGTTAAAGTCCCCAATTAAAATTTCTAAATTAATTATCATTAATGAGAAAATATCAAACTCAAAAAAACCCTCGTACGACGAAAAAAAAAAAAAAAAAATCAATGTCCCAAAAATTTCAAAAAATTACTCCAAAAAAGTTTAAGCCCCCCAATTAAAATTTCTTAATTAATTATCGTTAATGAAAAAAATCAAACTCAAAAACCCCTCATACTGCAGTACGACGAAAAAATTCAATGTCCATGAAAAATTCAATCTTCAAAAATACTCCCAAAAAAGTTAAAGTCCCACAATTAAAATTTCTTAATTAATTATCATTAATGAAAAAATATCAAACTTAAAATAACCCCTCGTACGACGAAAAAAAAAAAAAATCAATGTCCCAAAAATTTCAAAAAATTACTCCAAAAAAGTTTAAGTCCCCCAATTAAAATTTCTTAATTAATTATCGTTAATGTATTTTTCAAATGTAAAATTAACCCTAAGTACTGTAGTACTGTAAGAAAAAAAAATCAATCTCCCAAAAATTCAATCTTCAAAAATTACCCCGAAAAAAGTTAAAGTCCCCCAATTAAAATTAATTATCATTAGTAAAAAAAAAAAAACTTAAAATTACCCCTCATGCTGTAGTACGGTAAGAAAAAAAATCAATCTCCCAAAAATTCAATCTTCAAAAATTACCCCGAAAAAAGTTAAAGTCCCCCAATTAAAATTAATTATCATTAGTAAAATAATTAAACTCAAAATAACCCCTCATACTATAAAATGACGCATCACCTTCACCGCCGCATCACCTTGACCCCGCCTCCAAGAGCACGCCACATGACCTTCACAGGTGCACAGAGGACACGCAGAGGTCGTTCAAGGTCGTGCCGCCGTGTCGCTGGCGCAGAAGCCCTATTTTATATCTACTTACAGAGGCACAGAAGATGGAAGAACATGCGGCGTAGGATTTCTGATTCATAAAAGATGGAAGAATCACATGGTAGAATATGATAGTGCGTCAGATAGAGTTGCAAGGTTAGTTATACAAGTAGAAAGAGCACCGAAAACTGGCTATAACTCACAATTAAAATAACACTTTATAAAAATCACCATAAAATCAAAACAATGCATAGGACCCGTTATAGCTTGAAAATTAACAGGCCGTTATCAGCTACCGTCAACACGTATCCGTAAGAGGACAAGGACACAAATGAAGAGAAAGAGAAAGGAAGCGTGATTACAAAGAGTGCGACAGGCGGCGCTAGCAGTAGTGTCCAGAAGATACAAGCTGCAAATTACCCAAGTTTATGCACCAACAATAAGCTATTCTGATGAAAAAATTGGAGATTTCTATAAAAAAGTAGCTTCAATGCATCAAAAGGGAAAATGCTTCATAAAATTAACAATGGGAGACTGGAATGCTAGAATTGAAGAACAAAAAGAAAGGTGAGTTATCCGTAGGAAATCGTAGATATGGGATGCGCGTAATGAGGGATGAAACAGATTGATTGAGTTTGCAGAATATGAACAGATGTATATCACGAATTCATTTTTCAAGAAAAAGCCACAAAGGAAATGGACATGACGTTGTGCAAATGGCTCAACAACTGAAATCGACTACACCTTGACCAAAAAAAGCATCTTATTCAGAGTTGCAGCATTCTCAATAACTTCAATACAGGAAGCGATCACAGGTTGGTTAGATGCAAACTGCTGTTAAACACTAAAGTGGAAAGAAAAGCTTTTGTAACACTCAAAGAAATTAATCGATTATATAAATGATATTTTAAATCTCCAGAAACATAAAGAAGAATTAAACTTGTAACTTAAAAACCGTTTCCAACTACTTCAATCAATTTTAGATGAAGAGCAAGACGTTACAGTGGTGAACAAGAAATTGCAAAGAAGATAACCGGTGAAGCACAAAAAAAGCAGACAAAGAAAGTAACAGAAGAAACAAGAAAACTGATGATGAAACGCAGAGAATTTAAATTTAAGAAAAACGATCCTAAATCAAGAGTTGGATATGCATAATTATGTAAAACGATAAGAAAATGTGTTACTGAAGATATCAAATAATTTAACTGTGATCTTGTCAAGAAAGCTCTAGAAGATAACAAAAGTTTAAAATCCTCTAAGCGCAAACTGTGTGTTGCAAGAAAACGTATTTTTGCACTGAAGAGGGCAGAGATGAAACAATAACCAAATTCAGTAACGAAATAGTCCATATTGTCGAAAAAATCTATAACGATCTATATAAATGTGAAGGTCAAAAGGTAATCAACCTACGTGATCCACGAGAAATCTTAATCGAAACTGAAGAGATAATCCCAGTGATGACAGATGAAGTTTTACAAGCCGTTAGCTGTATAAATAAGGGTAAGTGCCCTGGCGAAGATGGAATTACAATTGACCTTATCAGAAAAGCAGCAGAACGATTTGCAAAAATGTTATGCTTACTGTTTTCCAAATGTCTCGAGAAGTCATATGTACCAGAAGATTGGAACAATGCTGTGATGGTGATATTTTACAAGAAAGGGGAGAAGGAAAACATTAAAAACTACCTCCCGTTCAGCTTACTATCAGTGATTTATAAAATTTTCATCAAAGTTTTAACAAAAAGACTTGAATCAGTTCTAGACTTAGCTCAACCTCGAGAACACGCAGGATTCCGAAGTGGATTCCGCACAATGGATCATATTCAAACAGTAAAAGAACCCATAGAAAAACATAAGGAATATAATTTACCTATCTGTCTTGCCCTTATTGATTATGAAAAAGCATTTGATTCGGTCTACACATTAGTAGTAGTAGAATCTCTGTAGGACATTAGTACAGACTAACCTTACATCAAAATCATAATGAGGATTTACAAGAAAGCAACAGCAACCATCCATTTGGGCATAGGAAAAAAGCTTGGAAGAGGGGTATGACAAGGAGACACCATTTCGCCTAAGCTTTTTACTGCTGTCTTAGAAAATATTTTCAATAATCTGGAATGGGAAAACAAATGGATTAAAATAAATGGGGAATCTTTATGTCATCTCCGGTTCGCTGACGACATTTTAATTTTCAGTACTAGCCCTGGAGAACTGGAAAATATGCTAAAAGATTTGGCATTAACCCTTACCGGCGCGGAATAATTCTGTTTATAAACTGATGAAATAATGGAGTGACACCGCAATTTATAAACGAATTTATTAGAAAATATGAAATTGCTTATTTTCATGTACATTATAATAGGAAAATTTTAGTTAAATATTCTTGGTGCCGTTTGTCAGTTTTGAAATTAAAATTAGGCGTCCTTTTTTAAGGACACCGCGCCGGAAAGGGTTAATTTGGGAATAAAAATAAATTTTAAAAATACTAAGGTGATGTTCATTTCATTCATTATGAATGAAATCAATAGAAGAAGAATAAATGGATGGAGTGCTTTTGGGAAGAACAATATTATTCTCAAGAGTAACATGCCTCTTTGTTTGAAAAGAAAGGTGTTTAACCAATGTGTTTTGACGGCACTAACTTATGGAACAGAATCATGAACGCTAACAAAACGGATGGTACAAAGATTACAAACAACACAACGAAGTGCGGAAAGATGTATGCTAGGTACAACTAGAAGAGATAGAAATAGAATAATCTGGATAAGAAGTCAGACGAAAATTTCTGACATCATTGGAAGAATTAACCCCTTAATCGTCGCGCCCGTGACTGTCACGGGCGGTGTAGGCTTCATTCTTTTATTCAGATTGTTTTATTCCCACCAGTTTTTTTTAAAGAATGCAGTTGGCTTTATTCTCTTGACATTTTAGCTGCCATTAAATGAAGAGAATATTTCAACTTGAAGAAAGTGGTGGCAATCAAACAATCTGAATTTAAAAAAAGTATTCGACACTTCTCAGGCGCGACGATTAAGTGGTTAAGAGGCTAAAATGGGCTAGGCACATTGCAAGAAGACAAGACAATAGATGGAGCACAAACACCCTTCAGTTGTATCCCAGAGATGTAAAACGACCAAGAAGAAGTTCAAGTAAGTTGCTTGAAGTTAGATGGCTGTTGATGATGATGATATAACAGTATATAATTAATATAGAATTATAATTATAATATATAATATAATTAATATATAGTAAGTATATATATTAATATAACATTAAATATATTTTTAATTCTCCCACCAACTGCTCCAAGATGCACTTTTATATGAAAGATATCAATTGAATTCAATTAATAATACCTTGAAATTTATAAAAAAAAAACCATACATTTAAAAAGCAATGTATATCTTAAACCTAATACTTGCTTATAATGTACCTATATACAAACTTTCAAAGGCTATTTTTCTATTTTAGGACAAAAAATACTTTTTATTACATTTTTTATTGCTTTTTATTTTTCACATTTCTAAAAGGAACCAGGTTACAATTGTTTAACCCAATATAGTAAATTTTCTCTTCTTTTAAATACAGTTAATTAGAAACTTGTAAAGAATTTTTAATGCGATTTTTAGGCTTTTCTCGAGCTCCGCGGTGAGTTTTTGAAATTCGTTAACAGATTCTTCTTTCAATCTTTCAAGCAAATATAGTAAATTTTGTACTCTTCGATATTTGAATTTTTGCATAATTTTGTATGCGATTTTAGCGATTTTTTTTTTTATCGCGTGCCTTGACGATTTTTTGACATGCTTAAAAGGAATCCGGCGTTAATCTTTTAGCCAAATATAGTAAATTTTGTCGTCTGCTATATTTGAATTTGTAAAATGCAACTGTTAACATTTTTTCGCGATTCGCGGCGGTTTATCCTCATTAGTAAATTATATACTGTTTCAATCTTTCCGGCCAATGTAGTAAATTTTTCTTCCTGTCAATAATTTTAATGGAAATTTGTACAGCGTTTTCAGAAAATTTTTATTACTTTTTTGCGATTTTTGGTGTTTTTTCGCATCTTGTTGCGACTTTTTTTTTCCATTCGTAAAAGCAATCCTATGCGTGAAATAGTTTTGTATCAAACGAAGCTTGAATTATTGGGATTGTTTGTTTCAACACAGATTAAATTAAAATTTTCAGCGTTGCATCGTTGTTTACGTTGCTAAAGGAACAGATTTGTGATTTTTCCAACTTGAATCGTGGCAGTAGCAAAACTTACCGAAAAAAATTATTTCCGCTTCAGAAACATGTTGTGCAAAAGTCACCACGGAAAGCAAAACAACACTAAAATCGTCTAACAAACTCAGGAAAATTGCGATGAGCAAAACCTTTTACATTGGGTTAAAAGACTGAAACCAATAGTTCAATAATGTTTATAAGGAATTCGTATAACTAATTTAGAAATTTTCTGCTTTTGAACTGCACTTTTCTTAACACTAGAACATAGCGGTCATTTTGAAAAGTAAAAAATGAAAATAAGTTCGATTCGAACCAGAATTTTTTTCTAAAATAAGTTAAATATGTAGCACGGAAAAATAAGTTAAATAAGTAAGTTAAATAGTTTAAAATAAAAATTCTGGTACAAAATTTCCGGCGGTTCTAGCGTTAAAGCATATCTTCTTAGCTATTTCAAAAAAAAAAAAAAAAATGATTTCTGGGAGGTCGATTCGCCTTCATTTTCATTTTTTCGTTTCTTCTCCAGTTTCAGACTGCCAACTTTTTACCAACAAAATTACAAAAACACAAAAATACCCAATTTTCCCCGAAGTTTTTCCAGTTCTAACGATATCCTTAATTTAAAAATTTATTAACATACAACTTCGAGGATATACGTTGTTTAAAGTAGTGTTCCTCAAACAGTAGGGTCATTTGGAAAGATTTTCGTTTAATAATAGAAAATCATAAAATTCGAGGGTGCGCGTTGCCGAAGGTGGTGTGATCACAAACATTAGTTTCATTTGGAAAGATTTTCGTATAAAAATATAAAGTCATTTAACACTGAGTTCAGGTATATATAAGGTTATTATAACAGGTTCAGGCAACCTCGGGTGGGCCAGCCAGTTAATTTTCTTTTAATTCTGAGATACCATTTTTCTTCGGTGTGTCCCTTTTTGTTACATTCAATAGGAGAACAAAATTTGTGATATTTTCTCTTATATAGTTTCAATTTTGACAACTTAGATAGGCTTTAGTGTGATCTAAAATATCCTTCGTTCATGAATTTAATTTAGTGTTTTAGCTTCTGGGATTTACTTTTAGATAACTTCTCAAATATCCACTAGTAATTGCGTTACAAAATAAACTTACAAAGTAAATAGTGAACGGCGAAAATTCTTACAATGCTTTATCACATATTTAAAGTACGTCTACTATAACGAAGTGATCTAAAGAATGTTCATTAAACAGTATTAGTATAAAATGTGGAAATCAAACATTTTAATTCTGAATAAAAACCTCTCAAGCATACATCCTTTTTAATCCCTTCTGGAAGGGTTAAAAATACTTCTTGCTAAAATGTTGAATATTGTAGGGGAGACTAGGGAGGGATTACCATACGGGAGACTTGACCCATCCATCAGTTTTCATATTTAAAAGAATTTGAGATTTTTATCAATAGGTGTTAACCAAAGCTACTGGAATGCTCAAACTACAGTGTCTGTTTCATACAGATAATCGAAATAGGTGTGAAAAAATCAATTGTAAGGTGTTTTCAGCCTAAAAATTGTGTTTTTTTAGAAATATTTTGTAAGAATTTTTCAGAAAAAATATATAATAGAAATTTAAGTAGGTTTTAAGTAATGCAGAAATAATAGAGCTTTCATTCCAGGCATCAAGATTATACTGTAAATTAGGCTTAACATAAGAATGTGCTATTCTTTAGAAAAAGGCTATGTGGGGAGGGTTGAGCAGATGTTCAAGGCTCTCTTAACACATTCCCGAAGGAAAACTAGAATTCTCGTTGCCAGTCAAAAAGCATCATTCACTAAGGGCGTGGCTTCTACTTTACAGAAAATGCATTTATATCATATTGTCCATATTTTTTTTTAGATTGTAAGACATATTTTAATAAATTCGTACATTGAAATATATTTACGATGCATAAACTTGGGAAACCTATCTAGAACACATAGCTGCCAACCTTTACGTTTTTTTCATACCACTAAAATTTTATAGAAAATGTTATCTCATTCAGTCACCGAAATCTAAACCCAAAATCGTAAAAACTAAAAATAACTTCACTAAAGCTTGTACTTCCCAAAACCAGCCAAAGATGTCGCCACCGGACCCGGTACAACTTTACCAGATTGAAGAGTTCAACCTCGGTTTTCTTAAGATTGTAGATACTTTAGAAAAAATTAAAACGGAACTTAAAATTGATTCCTTTTTCAAATTAGCAGAGAAGCTTGAAACTATTCTGAATAACATAATTAAGCAAGAAGTAGGTAAAAAGACTCTAACTTTCATGGACGAGATCACTAAGATCCACCATGATTAAACTTTGCTATAGGAAAATTGTATATATTCTGTAAATATTTGTGTAAATAGTCCCTTTTTTGTTAACAATATGTAATCTCTTTTATTTTGTTTTGAAATTTTTCGGCGCATTTTACTTCTAAATTGCAACGGCAAAAGTTAAATTTTTATTATGTAAAAAGATATGGTCCCTGTTTGGGGTCTTTTTTTGTGGTTTATGCGGCTTTACCAGTACCCTGTTGCCATCAACCATCGCTAGGCAGGCTTGCATCTTTCTTCTGGATAGCTCACCAGTTATCTCTTCACGTCTTATGTTTCGGGAATGTGGGGCATTGGCCCCGGGCACCTCGACCAAACCGTCAAAACCAATCATGATTAAACAAGGCGAAAATATCCTTAAAATTTGAGTGGTAGCCAAAAAGCGTAAAAGTTGGCAGCTATGAGAACACCAATTTACAAAAGGCTTTAAGAACAGGGCGGAGCTTCTACTGTTTTAAAATTTAGATTTGATAAAAATTGCCCGTCGGCAATGTGTTAATTAAGGAGTATTGGAAATATTTTTATTGTACATCGTGCATAATGTAAGATTAATGGTTATATATATAAAAATGAACATAAATTTATTCTGCAAACCTACAGTAAAATGGCGTTATGAAATAGAAAACGTTTAAAATTGATTAAAGAAAGATATGAAAAATTACTATAGTATCCAGCACAGGAAAAAAATTAATGAAATATAAATGTGAAAGTTGATAGGAACTTTTTTCCATTTAAATATTACTTACAATAGGTAAGCAGAAACAGTGGAAAAGACTAGAAAGGACTGGAAAGTATGAAACAGCAGTCTTAACCGTTTCAGGGGCAGTGGTACGTTTATGAAACCACTTAATTTTAATTCCCAAATGCCTCAACGGTACCAGAACTTTGCTATAACCTTTTCCATTTAATAAGTATGTGAAATACAGACTTTTTCATACTTCCAAATAAATATGTTCGTATATTCCGGTGCCAGTCATTTATTTCACCATTGTAATACTGAAAGTACTTTGCCCCTGAAAGGGCCAAAAGATGTTAATGATAAGTTAAGTACTGATGCGGCTGCAAAAGAACATAGCATTGATCGGAAAACTTTAGGAAGGTACGTAGACAAATTTCAACATGATGAACAGAGTGAGATGAAACCAAACTATGTGACAACTAAAGTTGTCAGGTCAAATGTAACAAAAAGTAGGACAAGGAGACAAAAAAAAGCGGGACAGTGGCTAATAATAATAATGCATGAAACCCTATGAAAATGGAGCCTGTCTCTAGCGGAATACTGTCTTATAAATGTTAAAATTTCATTTTCCTAGCTGTACAATTATACCTGCTAAGACAAAATTCTGTTTAAAACAAAAATTTTCTCTTCTGACTTGCGATTAAGCATCATATTTTCAAAAATATTTTTTTATAATAATTAAAGCATGCAGCATAAAGTTATTTTGCTTTATTTAGACTGATTTTATTTCTGTTCACAAATATTTCACTATAAAAAATGTGGGTCAAGCCTCCCATATAGTGGGTCAAACCTCCCGTATGTGGGGAGCCTTGACCCATTATTTTCTCATCAATAAAATCAATCATTTTTCGAATTTCGTATATATTACACTTATGTAGCAATTTTATTTTGATAACTGATTGTATAACGAATAAAATGATATATAGAACTTTATTCTATGTTCAATATTTAAAAAATAAAAAATCCTTTTGTAAAAAGTGGCTGAACCCTCCCTAGTCTCCCCTATATAACGTGCATGTAGGATGTGTATAGTTTTTATTATTTAGCGCCAGAAAATTTTAGTCGTAATTTATTTCTTGTCTAATCGAATTCTAGTCATCCAAGTCATGTGTTCAATATCTGGGGATGTGGGACGTAGATCCCGGGCTCCTCGGCAAAAGGTTTTCTTATCATCATCAGAATAAATAAGGTTTAATTGAAGACACAACTGAGACGCCACGCCCACTCACATTAAATTTACTCTAACATTTTATACTCCTTTATTATATGTAACTAAATTTTATACAAGTGTTTATATATACAGTAGAACCTCGATTATCCGAAGTAATTGGGACTGACCCTCTTTCGGAAAATCGAAATTTTCGGATAATCGAGAATGTTTCGATGTTAAGATTAAAGACAAATATATGCAATATTTCGTATTATGGTAACAAGTGCTTAATAAAAATAAAGCAATAGCAAAATAGAAACAAGAATAAATTACCTGAATATTTGAAATTAAGTACCTTTTACATATATCACAAGTGTTTGAAAAAATGTTTTGTTTATCGCAGTTTCGATTGCTTTTGCTTTAGACCTCTATCACGGAGTTTTTTTAAATTATTTGTTCGCCAGTATCACAGTCTTTCTGCTGCTCCAGCCATGCCAAACCTTTTGCAAAACATTCAAAAGCTTCAGAATTGCTAATTTGTTCGTTTTCTTCGTTCCACTCCGCAGCTTACGGGGCTCCGTAGCTTCAAAGGAACTCTAAGAAAGCGGATCGAAAATATTTATATGTACTCGTAGTTCGGAAAGTATCGTTTGCACACAAGGAATATGG
Source organism: Maratus speciosus (assembly GCA_963932465.1). NCBI lineage: Eukaryota > Metazoa > Arthropoda > Arachnida > Araneae > Salticidae > Maratus > Maratus speciosus. The sequence goes on from OZ010794.1 coordinate 253,592,653, forward strand.
CAGTTAAAAAAAAGAGCTTTCAAAATGGATTTTTCACACAAGGAATGCGATAGTAAAAAAAAAAAAAAAGTCTCGGATAAAAGAGGTTCTACTGTACTTTAATACATGTGTTTGATAAAACTGTGCAAGAACTATTTCACACAAGTTAGAAGTGTGTAAGTTTTTTAGCTCTGCGAAAAATTGTACTTTTCATCTAAAAACCACATTAACTCCTAAAGTACTCGGGCGATTTCGATAAAATATTTTTTTATGGTAGAGTATAAATATAAGATATGTGGCAGACAGTTTTTAAAAAAATATATTACCGTAATTTCCGGTGTATAAGCTGCGGCTCAGAGAATTCTGTTTTCTACCGGAATTGTTTTTAAAGAAAATGTATCTTGCTTCTGCTTAACATTTATTTCACTACCTTTCTTAAATAAAATTTCCGGCTTGAAACAGACTTAAATTATCCGGGGCTTATACACCGGAAATTACGGTAGTTTCGGAAAAAAAAAATTCTGAAAAATTGCCATTGCTGTAAAATAATGTTTTTGTGGCAGAAAAAAAAAATGTCTGCTATAACTGTTGAGCAAAATCCAGTAAATGTGGATTCCAAATTTCATCAAAATCGGTCAGGTAGTTTCCGAGGAAACGGATTTTAAAGCTCGCATATTTCTCATAGGATTGCACCCAGTCTTGTCTTCCCTTAACCCTTTCAGGGGCAAGGTATTTGTATTCGTAAAATTTTGAAATAATTGAATGACACCAGTATTTACAAGAAAATTTATTTGTAAACAGGTAAAAGTATATTTCCGCGTACTGAATAAAAGTGAAACTATCATTAAAAAATTCGGGAGCCAATGCCGCAATTAGTGATTAAAATTATGTGATGCCATAGCGGCATCACCGCCCTTCAAGGAGTTAAGACAGTAAACAGATTACTGTTAGTAAAATTTTAAATCACGCTTGTCCTAAAGCAGGGTTACCAGTTTGTCCTCCAATTTTTTTTTTCAGAAATTTCGAGTTCATACGAGAAATAAAGAATATTATTTTAGAAACATTTAGCGATCACATAAAGTGAAAATTTTTCTTTCGAAATTTCCGGTATGAATTTGAAATTTTGCATTAAACTACGAAGCCAAACTGGCAAACCTGTCCTAAAGTGGTTAAATAAATGAGAAATATGTTTTACAGTTAATCCTTTCAGGGGTAAATTAATCCTCTGGCTAAAATGTTGAAATTATTGAATGTCACTAAATTTACGAAAAAATTGATTTAAAAATAAATCAGTTATTTTCTTTATGTACATTGAAAATCAAAATTTCATGGGGTACCATTTGGCAGTTTGGAAAGGAAACTAAGTCACACGAACAATGGCGCAAAGTCTGATGGATTTTTTATTCAGAAATTACAAATTAATACCAGAAAAGTTTGAATAATATTTTTTTAATTATTATCATGATAAAAATGGCTATCATTATGTATATTTTAAAAAAGTTTAAACTTTCTGGTGAGAATTCGGAATTTCTGAAAAAGAGATTTTCTAGATTTAGCATCACTGTTGTTTTGCCAGATTGTTGACTGTCACCGCTTTTTTTAAATAGAAATATTCAGTCTATTTAAAAATAGATTAAAATTTTTGAAAAATGAGGTGAATTATACTATTTTATTAAAGTGGTGACTGTCAAATAATCTGAATTAGAAAAGTCCCCAATCTGGCAACACTGCATCGCTGTGTATAAATAAATATACCACTGCCCTTCAAAGGGCAAAATAGATTTAGAATGATAAATATAAATATGCATAAATCTCTGATCGCTATTCCAAATTAATATTTCATATGAGGCTATCATGCATGAAAGAGTTAATATGGATAATCAGATTAATCTCTTTGAAATACAAAGCATGGTGTCCTAGAATTATACAAACGCTGTTTAATATTTACCTGTTGGCATTACATAGCAATGTAAATTGCAAAACAATTCCAGAATAAAGTAGGAATTAAAATTATGTCGATGAAATTTCCCTACCATTAATTTCTATTCGTTTTTAATGGTGGTAGATGTCCGGATATTATAAACTGTTTCACTGACACTGACAAGAGGTTGTTTAAGTTGTCACAAAAACGCAGGGCCTGACTACAGCCGAAATAAACATCCACAAGTAAATTAAATATTTGTTTTTAGCCATAATTATTGCTGCAATTCTACAGTAATAAGGCACTTAAATAAGGGGAAATTTTCTATTCAAATATACTGTGGAAGTTTTCCCCGGCCGTAATACGCTACTGTGAAACCGGTTACAGTTGAAGCTTCCCCATTTTCAGAATAATGTCATAGTAGGAGAGCTGTTGAACATTTTTGAGTAGGTATTTGAGGCACCCTGAAAATTTGTGCAACACTTCTTTTGTAATGCCTGAATACAAAATCGAATGTCTGGCTGAAGGATCGTGGCCCAAAAACTGTGCCAGACACGTGTCAAGTGCCATTTTTTGACACTACCCAAAAAAGGTATTTGAGGCACGCTGAGATTGAAACAGAATAATATTTATACTTAGAAAAAAATATTTTGAAAATGACAGACACTTTAGTCGGCCCAAAAACTGTGCCAGACACGTGTCAAGTGCCATTTTTTGACTACCCAAAAAAGGTGTTTGAGGCACGCTGAGATTGAGGCATAATAATATTTATGATTAGAAAAAAATATTTTGAAAATGACACACACTTTAGTCGGCACAAAAACTGTGCCAGACACGTGTCAAGTGCCATTTTTTGTCTGGCACAGGTTTTGGGCTACGATCCTTCAGCCAGACATTCGATTTTGTATTCAGGCATTACAAAAGAAGTGTTGCACAAATTTTCAGGATGCCTCAAATACCTTCCCTAAAATGTTTAACAGCTCTTGGACTATCATTTCCTCTTTATTCATAGCTCCATGGATAATACATACATCTAAATACTATTTATCCCAACAAAATGTTTTCGGTAAAAAAAAGAAAAAAGCGCCAAGTTCTCCTTAATGTTTCGGCCAGAAAAAGTAGTGATATCTGAAGTTCGCACAAGTTAAAAGCCAAACATCCCAAATCTTTCATTGAAAATGGCTTCCTGCGACTTGGCCGTTAATGCCTTCCACAGCATTTCAAAATTAATGATTAGAAATTTCGTATTTATGAATTATTTAAATTTTAAAAGTAATATTAGAATGCAAATAGACAAATTCACATAAAGACATTATAAGTAAAAGATTTCTGATAAATACCATCCAGTTTCAACAAATATTAGTTTTGATTACAGATCATTTAGTCCACTGGTGGTTTAATTGCCATTTTGCACGGTCTAAAGCTAAAGTCATTAACGTAAAACCCAAGAAATAAAATAAATTTACTTACTTCAAATATCTCTATATGTTACATAATATTTTATTGTATAATATTGAAATCTTGTGCATTGACGAAAGAGATTTTTTTCGTTTGAACATTTATTATAGATTGTTTGCATACATTAAGAGGTATTCGATTTATAAACTGTTAAAAGCTGATACTAATTATGTTTTAGCAATTAGAGATATTATCTTCCGAAACAAGTATTTTGTTATTTTTAACTTCTAAGTATTTAAATAGACTGAAGTGGTTTAAATGCTTTTTTTAAATGTGTAATTTATTTCTGTACTTTGTGCAACAAAATGCCTAAAATAATAAAAAAATGTAGTTGGCATGTAGCTCATTTGTACATACATTAAAATTTGAAAAACCCTCTCGAAGGCATTAACGGCCAAGTCGCAGGAAGCCATTTTCAATGAAAGATTTGGGATGTTTGGCTTTTAACTTGTGCGAACTTCAGATATCACTACTTTTTCTGGCCGAAACATTAAGGAGAACTTGGCGCTTTTTTCTTTTTTTTACCGAAAACATTTTGTTGGGATATCACTACTTTTTGTAAGTTTTTTCAATTTTTTTTCTAAACTATATTAATAAAAAAAAACTTAAATTTTGGTACTTTTATGTTAGCCGGGAGCAAATCTTCTCATTAGCATTTTGTTTTTTCGCCAATAGCAGATTTCATTTTTCACATGTGTAAATTAGTAACAATGGTTTGATTTTTCAAATAAAATGTTTTGGTTTACGTTATTATTTCTTATTTATTTATTTCTATGTTACATATTCTATTTAATAAAATGAGGGAAATGCATTTATTTTAAATGAGATGACTGAAAAGTTTATATTTTAAAATTCATTGAATGCAATATGAACAATGGAGTTAGGAACAGTATTTGGCGATTTGCCACTCGCGCCCGGCTAACATAAATATACCTAAATTTATTTTATTGAGCTTTACAAATTTATACTTTATTTCTTTTGGTATTAAAGTACTATCCGCCTCTAGCAAGCAGTATTTGCTCTATTAATTGCATGTTAAACGTTGCATCATATTACTGTTATTCATAATTTACTTGCCCATTATTTTGCCAAGTCGGAAGCTTTTGATACAGAAATCAAGAACTCTTTACGATCATGGAAGCACATCATATATTTTGTGTTGTTATGTATTTCATCTTTCATGACAAATATCTCTTAACTCACTTATGCATGTTTCGTTATCAGTTACGATTCGTTCTCTAATGCGGAAATTTTTAATCCTATTAAGTGATCGTTTCTAATTGGGCTCACTGCCAGCTGTTGTATTTTAAGTGTTACGATTGGGTACAAGTGAAATGGTTCTTATGAAATCCTTTGACAATATCTGCATTTACATTAAACCATATTGATGCTAATATCTTTTTGTTTCACGTTAACCTTTTCAATAGACTCGATTACGGAAGAATAGAAGGTCTCTGGGCTCACTGCCATTGATCCATTTGAAAATCTATCTTTCTTTTCATCTAATCTTGTTGAGGAATTAGCCAATGTGCCATGGTTTTAAGATTTTAGCTAATTTTATTCGAAACCTGAAAACTAAAATGCGAAGAACCGGATTATAGAAGATTCATTCTAACGTACATATCTATTAACAGGTTACATATTATAGAATTATAATAATCATAAGGAGACCTGGCAGTTTCGGTGCTTTAATAGTTTCCGTAAATTCTCTTTATATAATACAGAAGTTTTAGCAGAGTAAAGATTAACAACGTAGTCACAGTAAGTATAATAACAGTGCAATATAATAACAATGGCAGAGGTTTTGTGGAGTGACGAAACTATTGGCACTTTGGAAATATTCGTACGTTATACCATTTAACTATTCAGTTGATATGCGGAAAAATATAAATAGATGGTTCGTATTAATAATTAACTCATTGAAAAATAGCCACTACCGTCAAATTCTCGCCAAGCTTGTCAACATTTAGCGAAGTGTCGCCAAATTTGGTAATATATCATGTCAATTCTCAAATTTGACGACAGAAAATGCTTTGTTTGTTCTGACGTCATAATGATGCATATGTATTATGTATTATACACATACCTATAATATGTATGATGCAAATGTATTACGTATTGTATGCATATGTATTATATGTATGATGCATATGCATAAAGTTCATTAACATCACTAAAACGCACTTAAAGGAATAGTGTTCAATAAATAGTAGGGATATTTGCCAGATTGACTAGAGTGCTATTGAGATTAGAATTCCGACATTTATAATAGACCGGGAGGCGCCTGCACTCACCATCACCTCATCGAGATTACAGCTGAAATTTTAGGATTAGTCAAAACTAGATTAGCATATTAAAATCCAACTGGTCTGTTAATTCATGTCTTGGTAGAAACCACCTGAAGGCATAATTTTAGTGGTTGACTATTGTGGTGATAGGTTTACTATTGTATTTTCCTGCATACAAAAGTATGGAAACATGGAGGAATGTGTGCAGGAAAACACAATGGAAAATCCACCAATCAACCCGGTAAAATCGGGTCTGTAGGTGATTTCCACAAAGATATGACTTGGCAGACCATTTACATTTTAATACGCTAATCGATTTTTAATTAATCCTAAAATTTCAGCCGTCAACTGGATGAGGTGATGATCTGTACAGACGCCTCGCGGTCTTTAATAAAATTTGTTTTAAGGAAGTAAAAGATAGAAATATGGACAGATAAACTGAAAGATTTGCCTTATTAAGATTTTTGTAAAAGCATATAAAAATTCATTCAGCTTGAAATCATGTAACACCTTTATAACTCAGGCTAATTTTCTGTAATTGGGTTTTGGCGACCAAGATATCTTATCTATAACTATAATCTTTCTTTTACAGATTTAAAATTAACAATAAATTAACAGTAAGTAATCTAATAATGCAATATAATAACATTAGCAGCGGTCTTCGGACGCCGTATCTGTCGCACATCGTTGAAGACAGCTTTATTAGTTACGCATTTCATTTATTTAAAAGGAGATTTTTTAATTTTCATATGAGAATTAGGATATTTTTCCACTATAGGGACCTTGGCATTTTTTTAAAATCTTGGCGCAATTCGGACTTCAGAAACTGAGATATGTTGCCAAATGATATAAACAACTATGAAAACAAACCTGATGAACTTTTATGTTATTTATATATATATATATTTATATACATATAAACATTTTATTATACATGCATAAAATATTATTTTTTATATACAAATTATTTATGTTGGTATATAAAGATAAATAAACGATTTCCTTAAATTAAATAAATTGTATACAAATGGAAAAAATTGTTTGTGCATATGACACAGTAAATAGGTTGCCAGAAAATACGTTATTATCACATTTCTTTTCTTGTCAAGGCTATTTTCTCTATTTCGCCAAGACTACTATATCGGAAACGTATCGAATTGCGGTTATATTTTGGTAAATGTTTTATTGTTTTAATATCATAAATATATCATAACCTATACTGATTAAAATATTTAGGTATATTCATTTTTCTATTTAATCAGCATTTTCGGGAAAGCATATACAATTTTATTCAGCTTGAAATTACGTGACACCTTCAAAACTCTGTAATCGAGTTTTGGCGACCAACATTGGCCCAAATGAATGTATACGGCCAAATCAACATCCCCTGTTTGGAGGGTTTAGAAGCGGAAATTCTGTGTTTTCAGATTTTTCTGGTTAATTGTGCTACAAACCCAACTTACTTGGGAAATTTCATGATTCCACGACTTTTAGAAGTACCTTAGTTATTTGATGATGCGAAGTGAGTCAGTGACAAAAAAGCGCTTTTTCGAAATTTAATATTTCGAAAACTACTAAACACAGAAACATGAAATTGTGGAACCTTAGTTCAGTTTGACCATATGAACATGTGTACAAAAGAAAAAATTCTATATCTCTCCCTAAAACGACGTTATGAGGGTGTGGAAAGTATGCCGAAATGGTTCAGGAAAAGGTAGTGTTCCGTTCCGGAAATAGAACGAGCTCCCCCTAGCGAGCAATCTGTAAAAAAGTAAGTTAAGCTGTTGATCGTCAAAGCATCAACACGTCTCTAAAAACACTCCATCCAAACTACGCGATGGATATTAATTATGATTTTCAGTTTATTCAAGTTTGTTAAATTTATGTTGTGTAAGTGTCTCGTGCAGTTTTAAGTGTGAATAAAATCAATTAAAAAGAAAATTAACGTCTACAGTCCACATCATAACCACCATTGTGGTCCGAGAGAGCCTGAGAGCTACTATGGATAAGCTTAATCGATTAAAAGGCACCGTAAAGGCTGCTATTACAAGATTAGAGCAGTTTTTAACCGACACTACTGATATAAAAACAACGAATGTGAGCACATTAGAAGTAAAATTAAAAAAGACAGAAGCTCTTCAAAATAAATTAGAGGAAATTAGAGAACAGTATTTTGACATCCAAGAATTATCTGCGCAACAAGTGCAAGATATAGAGGAGGATATTGACACTGCTAATGAAAGGCTCGAACAAATTGAGGTAAGCTTAAAAGTTTTATTAGCATCTTTTGAAAATAAATGTAATATCGCAAGTGTAAATATTAATGATCATTCAAATGAAAACAAAACAAAGGTACGCCTCCCTGAAATTCCACTGCCTTCATTCGGAGGTGATTACTGTGATTTTGCTAATTTTAAAACGCAGTTTACTAACTTGATTGTTAACAATCCTCAATTAGATAATAATCAGAAGCTATTTTATTTAAAAGCTTCTTTAAAAAACGAAGCTAAACATTTAGAATCACCTGATGATGATTTCAATTCATTGTTTCAAGCTCTGATACACAGATACGAAAATAAAAGATTGTTAATCGATTCACATATTTCTGCAATTTTAAATTATGAAAAAATGCAATATGAATCCCCTAAAGAATTGCGTAATTTTATTGATTGTGTTAACAAAAACATTCGCGCACTCAAAATTATGGAATACACACAAAATAATTTATCAGAAAGTGTATTCGTAAATATAATTCTGAAAAAATTGCATAACGAAACTCGAAAGCAGTTTGAATTATCTCTTCAAAACTCAGATGTTCCGAGTTTTGACTATTTAATTGCTTTTTTGGAAAAAAGATGCTTAGTTTTAGAAGCGATAAAACTTTCGACTGACGCCGGAATGTCTGTAATGAAGCCCTCGAAATCTAAGAACAATTACGCAGTAAATAAATCCAGATCATTTTTTATCAACGATAATAAAAATAAAAATAATGTAAAGCCATGTGTGTTATGCAATTCGCCTCACCCCCTTTTCAAATGTTCTGCTTTTTTAAACATGAGTATTCGTGAAAGGAAAATGATTGTAAGTAAGAATAAATTATGTTCAAATTGTTTACGATTACATCAAGGTCAATGCAATTCTAAATTTACCTGTAGGAGATGCAAATTAGTACATAACACCTTACTATGTGAAGTAAATGAAAATATCATGTCGGAAACGGCAATAATAAATAAAAATAACGAGTTTGTTAAAAACAAACAAATAAGCAATTCTGAATCTGAGAATAAAGAAACGCCATTAATTGGTTCCAATTTGTTACTAGAAGATAAAAGAAATTGCGCAATATTAAACACAGCTATAATTTTAGTGACAGATGTGTATGGAAATAAAATTAGATTAAGAACAATTCTAGATAATGGGTCGTCTATCCACGCTTTAAGTAATAGCGCATGCAAGAAATTAAATCTAAAACCAAAACCATTCAAGGGTGTTATTTCCGGTATTAATGAATCACACCAGGAAATAAAACAAATTATCAATGCAAAAATATCAAATGAAAAAGGAACATTTTCTAAAACATTAGAGTTTGCAGTTCTACCAAAAATAACAAACAATATTCCTGTTGAAAGATTAGACATTTCAAACTTATGCATCCCTAACTACATAGAATTAGCGGACAATAATTTTCATATACCTGGTCAGGTGGATGCATTGATTGGTAGCGAGGTATTTTTTGACATTTTAAAGAGTGAGCAAATTCGTTTAGCAAATGCTAATTGTATGTTACAGAATACAGTATTTGGGTATATAATCGCAGGTTCACTTCCACAAGTTGAGAATAAGTCATATTGTTGCCTCTTAACTGAAAATAGCTTAGACAATACTTTACAGAATTTTTTTGAAATAGAATCTTTACCTGGGGATAATAAAGAAACTGTCAAAGGGGATGAAGAAATATTTTGTGAGGAACATTTTAGAAGAACCTATAAACGCGATCACACCGGTAGATTTACAGTACAGCTACCATTGAAAGAAAATGCAGAATCAGTGTTAGGAAGTTCTAGAGAAATTGCAGCTAGGCGATTAAATAGTTTATGGGCTAAATTAGATAAAAATAAAACAATAGCTAATTTATATACAGCTGTTATGGAAGAATATGAAACTTTGGGGCATATGACACAAATTAAAAATGAAAACGAAAATAAGCTATCTTATTACATTCCACATCATGCTGTGTATAAACCAGAAAAATTATCCACTCCCCTGAGAGTTGTCTTCAATGCAAGTTCAAATACATCTAGTGGTTATTCACTTAATTCTATTTTATTAAATGGGGGAACGGTTCAGCAAGATTTATTTTCGATTATAACCAGATTCCGTACCCACAAATATGCATTCTGTGCAGGCATTAAGAAAATGTACAGACAGATACTGATTGACCCACAACAGAGAAATTTGCAAAAAATTCTTTGGAAGTCCAGTACGGACGCCCCGATAAAAATATATGAACTCAACACGATTACATATGGCACTGTTAGTGCTCCCTTTCTTGCCACACGAACGTTGAAAGCTCTTGCTGATGAAGAAAGAAAAGATTTTCCAAAGGCTGCAGAAGTGATTCATAACGACATGTATGTTGATGATTGTTTATCTGGTGCAGGTTCCTTACAAGACGCACAGGACTTGCAATCTCAATTAATTCTGATCTTAAAAAGGGGAGGGATGGAGCTACACAAGTGGGTTTCTAATCATCCTGAATTATTACAAGACGCAGCCATATCAGAATATGCATTTGACGAACACTCGCAGCAAATTTCTGTAAAAACTTTAGGGATGCTTTGGAAACCTGAATCAGATAATTTTACTTTTAAAATTAGTATCGAACCCAAAGATGTTTATACTAAGAGAGAAGTTTTGGCACAAATTGCTAAAATTTATGATCCCTTAGGCCTAATTGGCCCTATTCTAACCAAAGCAAAAATTTTCATGCAACATTTATGGGAATTAAAGATAAATTGGAATCAACATCTGCCTGCCAGTTCTCTTCGGGAATGGCAAAATTTTCTGGTTAAATTGACAGAAATGAATCATCTTACAATTCCGCGATATGTTTTGTCTGACAACATTGCAGGTCTAGATTTACACGGATTTTCAGACGCTTCTGGAAAGGCCTATGGAGCAGCCATCTACATAAGATCTCTCTCCACAACTGGACAGTTCAAGTCTAATCTTTTGTGCAGCAAGTCCCGTGTGGCCCCCCTAAAGCCAATGACCATCCCGCGACTAGAGTTGTGTGCAGCTCTACTTTTGACAAAACTGGTTCAAAAAATAATTCCCATCCTACAGCTATGCTTTGAAAAGGTGTGGCTATGGACAGATTCGTCGATTGTTCTATTTTGGCTTAACACACCACCCCACAAACTTAAAACTTTCGTTTCCAATAGAGTCACCACGATCCAGTCTATTTCTGAGAATTATCACTGGAACCATGTATCTTCAAAATCCAATCCAGCAGATATCATCTCCAGAGGTGCAACAGCCAAGGATCTGATCAATAATGATTTGTGGTGGTTTGGTCCGGAATTTCTTCAAAGGGAAATTATAGTTCCCAAACAATTTCCTACTCTCAAAGACATTGACTGTGATCATGAACTAAAAACTGATTTTAATTTATTGACTTTTCATAAAGACTCTAACGATTTTTTTAATGTTTTATATAATTCTTCTAATAATTTTCTCAAATTAATTAGAGTATGTAGTTTTATTTTTAGGTTCATCAATAACAGCCGCCATAGAGATATAAAACGGAAACAGCTCACAGGAATTGAGCTACAAAATAGTTTACAATTTTTGGTAAAAAAGGCCCAGGAAGGTAAGTTCGCTCCTGAATTAGCAGCACTCAGAAAGGGACAAACTATTCCTTCTTGCAGTAAGTTAAAGGGATTAGACCCCTTCATTGACAACTGTGGATTACTTCGTGTAGGGGGCAGATTAATAAATTCTGACTTACCTTTTGATGCTAAGCACCAATTATTTCTGCCCAATGATCATAAGCTCACTAAATTAATTTTTGAATACTTTCATAACAAGTACTTTCACATAGGTGCTCAGGGATTAGTTCATCAAGTGCGGATGAAATATTGGCCTATAAAGGCTAAAAGCATTGCCCGAAAAACAGTGCACACTTGTGTCACATGTTTCAGGCATAACCCCAAAACGCTAGATCAGTTAATGGGAGACCTCCCATCGCAACGCGTAACACCTAACCACACGTTTCTCAATTCAGGTGTCGATTTTTGTGGCCCCTTCCACATTAAGTACAAAAATCAGAGAAAGGGCACTTATTCCAAAAGTTATGTGGCCATATTTATATGCATGGCTACCAAGGCTATTCATCTAGAGATAGTAAGCGAGTTATCCGCTGCTGCATTCATCGCTACGCTTAAAAGATTTTGTGCCAGGAGAGGCAAAGTAAATACGCTAACTTCTGACAATGCCACTAATTTTAAAGGTGCGTCAACAGAATTAAATAACTTTAAGAAATTATTGGCCACTCCCAACGAGGAATTATCAAATTTCTTTGCCGAAGAATTCATAACTTGGAAATTTATCCCTCCGCGATCTCCTAATTTTGGCGGTCTATGGGAAGCTGGCGTTAAGTCCTTCAAACATCATTTGCTTAGGGCCGTAGGTAATAATAAAATTACTCTAGAGGACTTTGAAACTCTAGTAGTCCAAATTGAGGGGATCCTAAATTTCCGACCTTTATTTCCGCTTTCTGATGACATAAATGAGTTTGAAGTGCTTACGCCAGGGCATTTTTTAATTGGCAGACCCATTAATAGTATTCCAGAGCCTAATGTTATAAATATTTCTGAAAATAGATTAACCCATTGGCAATTAATTACCAAATATGTTCAATGCATTTGGAAACGTTGGTCTATTGACTACTTAAATCACTTGCAGCAGCGCGGTAAGTGGCAATTTACAAAAGAAAACATAAAGTTAGGATCTCTAGTGTTATTAAAAGAAGAAAATCTCCCACCATGTAAGTGGGCTCTTGCCCGAATTCTGGAAATAATTCCAGGCAGGGACAATAGGGTTCGTGCAGTCAAAGTCAAAACTGCATGTGGTATATTTTTAAGAGGCATTTCAAAAGTATGCCTGTTACCCATTCAGGACTCTTAAATAATGTTTATGCATCATTGTATTTCTTATATATATTATTTTTAAGTAATTTCCCTGATTGTTTTGTATATTAGTATTTTGTATTTAAGTATCATTTTTTAGTGTTAATTAGTTATCTATTGTATTATGTTTATATTAATTGCTGAAATATGTCATATTTCATCCCCGGGCGGCATGTTCCGTTCCGGAAATAGAACGAGCTCCCCCTAGCGAGCAATCTGTAAAAAAGTAAGTTAAGCTGTTGATCGTCAAAGCATCAACACGTCTCTAAAAACACTCCATCCAAACTACGCGATGGATATTAATTATGATTTTCAGTTTATTCAAGTTTGTTAAATTTATGTTGTGTAAGTGTCTCGTGCAGTTTTAAGTGTGAATAAAATCAATTAAAAAGAAAATTAACGTCTACAGTCCACATCATAACCACCAGGTAGCTTACGGCTTGTGCGAACTTGGCGGACGCACTGCCGTGCTCCCAGATAGACCTGATTAATACTATTTAAGACCCATCTGTTGAACAAATATAGTTTTGGTAAATAAAGAAATGAAAAATGTACATTAACCCCTTGAGGAGCAAGTGATTGTGTTCCTGTAATGTTGAACTCACACCGGAATCTTTGAAAAATTCTATTTCAAAATAAGTAAAAGCAATTTTACGGCTTTTTTCCACCAAAGTTAGAAAAGCAAAATTTAATAAAATTTTTCTGGTGTAAAACTTCATTAATCGTAGGTGGTATATAATATATACCGGTGCCCCTCAAGGGGTTAAAGGAGCAAAGATGAAATTAGAGGAAAAAAAAATACATATTTCTTTTTATATGTTCACGTAATAGAAACAAGTGGGTAAGTGTGATCACAGATCGCACAGAGGGTTTCGTTTAATATTTCTTTCAAAACACTACCCTTTTACAAAATCTGTTGGCTCCACAATTCGCAACTAGGGAGTGCACTCTATTCTAAACAAACGTCTGCCCGACAAAACTCCGTTTTAGAACCTATTCGCACTTATATTAGTCGAGGAAATTGGACCCATAAAACTTAAAATAGGAAAGCCCTCCTGGCCAAGTGGGAATAAAATATGAAAGGCCATTGTGCATAAAATAAAAGAGTGGCCGAAGGGTCGTCAAATGATATATCTGTTAGAAAAATTTGTGAGTCTAACAGTTTTTGGCGTGAATCCACACGCTCCTCACTAATTCATATACTAACGCAAACTGCGCGATGCCTCATCACAACAATAAAAGAATAATTAAAGGCCTTACCTTCTATGTATGGATATCCGTTTTTCAGCTCGCGGTTAGTCAGGGCGTCTAAGAATTATGGAGTATCCCGTATCATCATATATTTGTTTATCCTTACTCCTTCAGGTTACAGTGCATCAGGCTTAAAAAAGGAATCATGTAACAGACGGTGTATTGTGTCGTGCTCCATTGAAACTACTCATATTGTAGGAAAGGAAAAAAGGAAAAGTTTAATTAGAGATACTAAGAAAGAGATTACATTTTGTACGTCTTCACTTGTGTGAGGACGTTTTAAAAGTGAATATTACATATGTTTTTCCGCGCGTGTTACATCATTAAAATTGATAACCATATGGATGTATTTTCGGCACTTTGAGATAATCAACCAATTATACATAATTGGATATTTATGAAAGTTACAAGGAAGTAAAGTCTGATAAAATAGTGTTCAGTGTAACAGTCAATTATAATGTTTATAAGTTTATAACGCGAACCAGAATAGAACATAAGTGCTTGCGAGTCTGGTTTAAAACATATCTCACATAAGGTGAAGAAAGATGAAGAGATGCAGTTTCTCTGGATATTACATCTGTCGACTATTAAGTGTTTCTTTTTCACTATAAACTCTAATGATGTTTTTCTGCAGTAGAAAGAGGGAGAAAATGAGTATCCAAAAATCTTGATAAGGGGATTATATGAATATATCTTCTATCAATATCAGATGAGAGGTTTGGGGGAAAATTGACGACCCCCCCCCCTTGCCGGAGCCTTCAAGTGAAACTAGCTCGCTGTAGCTTAATTAGCGGCTAAGTTAGAAAAAAGGCTTAAAAACACAAGTTAGAGCCCAGAGGAGTCAATAATATAAGACTTTTTGAAAAATTTATTATTTGTCGTGTGATCACAAGTGTTCAGCTATAAGTATGCAAAATTTCATATCATCAGCTTAATTAGGGCTCAGTTAGAAATAATTGCTTATAATACAGAACTTGAAGCCCAAAGGGTTAAATTTAAGACGTTTTAAAAATTTCAGATTTTGTCTTAGGATCTGACGCATTCAGCTATAAGTATGCAAAATTTCATGTCTCCAATTTAATTAGGGGCTCAGTTAGAAAGAATTGATTAAAAAACACAAGCTGGAGTCCAAAGGGTTAAATATAAAACTTTTTCGAAAAAAAATTTTTTTGTCGTGTGGTCTCAGGTGTTCTGCTATAAGTATGCAAAATTCCATGTCTAGAACTTAATTATGGGTCTCATTTAGAAAGAATTGCTTAAAATATATATGTGGGAGCTCAAAGGGTTAAATGTAAGACTTTTTCAAGATTTTATAATTTGTCTCCAGGCCTCGGGTGTTCTGTTATAAGTATGCAGAATTTCAAATCTCCAATTTAATTATGAGCTCAGTTAGAAAGAATTGCTTAACATACACAAACTGGAGTCAAAAGGGTTAAATATGAAACTTTTTTTGAAATTTATTATCTTTCGTGTGATCTGAAGTGTTCTGCTATAAGTATGCAAAATTTGAAATCTCCAATTTAAATATGGTCTCAGTTAGAAATAATTGCTTAAAATACACAAGCTGGAGTCCAAAGGGTTAAATATAAAACGTTTTTCGAAGTTTATTATTGTCTTGTGATCAGAAGTGTTCAGCTATAAGTATGCAAAATTTCATGTCTTCCAACTTAATTATGGGGCTCATTTAGAAAGAATTGCTTAAAATATATATGTGGGAGCTCAAAGGGTTAAATGTAAGACTTTTTCAAGATTTTATAATTTGTCTCCAGGCATCGGGTGTTCTGTTATAAGTATGCAGAATTTCAAATCTCCAATTTAATTATGAGCTCAGTTAGAAAGAATTGCTTAAAATACACAAACTGGAGTCAAAAGGGTTAAATATGAAACTTTTTTTGAAATTTATTATCTGTCGTGTGATCTGAAGTTTTCAGCTATAAGTATGCAAAATTTCAAGTCTCCAATACAATTAGGGGTTCTATTAAAAAGAATTGATTAAAGCACACAAGCTGGAGTCCAAAGGGTTAAATATAAAACTTTTTTGAAATTTATTATTTGGCGTGTGATCTGAGGTGTTCAGCTATAAGTATGCAAAATTTCAAGTCCCCAATTCACTTAGGGACTCCGTTAAAATGAATTGCTTAAAATACACAAGCTGGACTCCAAAGGGTTAAACATAAAACTTTTTCGAAATTTATTATTTGTCGTGTGATCTGAGGTGTTTAGCTATCAGAATACGAAATTGCATGCCACCAATTTGATTAGGAATTCTGTTATAAAAGATTGCTGAAAATACACAAATTGGAGCCCAAAGGGTTAAATATAACACTTTTTCAAAGTTTTATGATTTGTTGTGTAGGCTCATGTGTTTAACTATAATAATTCAAAATTCCATGTCTCTAACTTAATTAGGGGCTCTGTTAGAAAAAATTACTTAAATTACACAAGTTGGAGCCCAAAGGGTTAAATATGATTTTTTTTTTTTTTTTTTTTTTTTAATTTTATGATTTGTCTTGTTTCTCAATGTATTCAGCTATAAGTATGCGGAATTTCATGGCTCCAACCTTATTAGGGACTGACTTAAAAAGAATTGTTTGAAATACACATGTGGGAGCCCAAAGGGTTAAATTTAAGACTTTTTTCAAAATTTTAGCATTTGTCGTTTCATGTTAGGTATTCAGCTATAAGTACTCAAAATTTCAAGTCTCCAACACGTATAGTTTCTGAGAAAGGGCTCTGTGACGGACAGACAGACAGATAAACAGACAAAGGAGTGAGACGAATAGGGTTTCGTCAGATGAACGAAACCCTAAAAAGGGAGTAAAGGTAGGCATTAAAATGTCTAACTTAATGAATGTTAAAACACAAATTTAACCCATAAATGCGTGATTTTTTATTTTGTTTCGAAAAAATTATATATGATTCTCTGAAAGGTTTATTGCGCAGGAAATAATGAAAAAGTCAGCGATACATTTTTCATATAATACGTCAATCTTTTCTTCTGATGCACATCTGCAATACAAGTAAAAACTACTGTCGTGTGGCTTTTTTACGCTAAAATATCGCAACCTAGTAAGTATTTTAAAAAGTATGTCTCCAAATACCTTACTTTATATAATTATATATTTTATAAAACTTAACCTTTAACCCCTAATTCCCATGATAGAATACGTTCTAGAAATTACGTAGTTCTGAGAATCTGACTTTACACCAGAAATTTTCAATGGTTAATTTCGCTTTATTTAAATACGGAATGTCTGTTATTAATTAAACCAAATATTGCTATTTTAATTTTCTAGTGGGAATTCGCTACATAAGAATAAAAAAATCTCTTAAATTCAAAACACTGTTGTTTGCATATATGCAAAGCTGCGCACTGAAGGTTTAAAAAAATCAGTCTAAAGTTGAATACCATGCACTTTTATAAAAAATAACAAAAGAAATGGGTCATAAATGTACTTAAAACTTGTTTGATCTTTCATACAGCGCTTTGCAGTTAAAAATAACTTGTACATTCTTGTAACTTAATATACTTTTGCAGATATCGATTACTTCTCCGGAGAATACCGATGTATAACATCAGATACCATCTTTATCTTCTTTCACAAAAAATGTTTTCTCTTTATAAAGCAATCGAAGGAAACATATTTAAAAAAATAAAAAGAAAAGTGCATTTTTTGTTTCTCGAATTTCATCTTTGCTCCTTTAATGTACACTTTTCATTTCTTTATTTACCAAAACTATATTTGTTCAACAGATGGGTCTTAAATTTTATTTTACACTGAAGGAAACCGAGCATTAAATTTTTATTCTGTCGAAGAAATATTTTTATGTCTTGCAGAAAAAAAAAAAAAAAAAAAAAAAAAAAAAAGAAAGAAATGTATAGTAACGTTTGAATATATAATATAAAATTTTCTAGTAATCAGATTTCTTTAAATTAACTCCGTTTTTTAGGTGCATGGTAATTATATAAATATGTAACACCTACAGTCGTTCTCTGGTCCGTCCGTCTGTCCGCATATAACAACGCAAAAACTACTCAACCGAATGGTTTGAAATTTAACACAGTAAACTCTCGACTATCCGGCTCGTGACTATCCGGTCCTCCGTATTATCTGGCCTAGTAAAAAAAATGAGGAATGTTGCAAGCGGCCGAGACAGGCAGGTTCCCGTCCGTAGGAAAGTGCTAACTCACGACAGGAAGGAGCTAGAAGGGATTGCAGAATGCAATAGCAGAGACAGACAGGAAGAGAGATGTGGGTTACAGCTTGATAACCTGTTTCGTCAGTTGTGCAGCGGATGTTAAGAAGTGCGTAGGTTATTTTCCGCTTATCTTTCGTATAGTCTTTTGGTGTACTTCGTGTTTAGTGAGTGAAGATTAACGAAATGGGTGATAAATGAAAAAAGGTTGTAGTGACTATGGAGAAGAAACTATGAGTTAGCAGGAGGAAACGACGCCAACTAATATTATCTCCTTGGATAAATGGAGGAACATTGCGTCGCGAAAGAGGGCTAACAGGGAGAAGCAGTCATCTATCAAGGGCTTTTCAAAAAACCAAAAACTAAGCTCTGACTCTTTTATCTTATACATAACTTTTCAGATCTGTGCAATCATTTATTAATAAACAGTAAAATAAAATTTACTCATTTTTTTACAAATTGGTTTACGTTTCACGTAAATGTTTTGCTTATTTTGTAACTGTATGTACTGTATACATACAATTTACTTTAAAATGTGTAACATGAGTTTTTAATATAATGGGGAGGGTGGGGGGGGGGGGGGGGGGTTGGAAAGCAGAAAGTGAGTAAATATTTCTAGAACTCCGGCCTATCCGGCTTTTTTGTTATTCGGCCTACCCTTCCGCCACATTAGGTCGGATAGTCGGGAGTTGACTGTACTAATATATATAATCGTTGCAAAATTTTGTCGAGTCATTTTAAATTTTATTAAAATGGAATGAAAACTTAAAAAGATAATAATAAAAGTTTTCTTCATTCGATTAAATCCTATCATACGTAATTATATCATTGATATCCAATCATAGGTATTGATTCTAGGTTGCCATGGTGGTTATTCTATTAAATCCTATCATACGCAATTATTTTAATTATATTCCATGATACTTAATGATTCTAGGTTGCTATGGTGATTATGTCCTATTTAAGATGCAGTCCGATTATTTCGGCATCACTGAATGTAAAATATATAATCGTAATTAATGTTGTATTCATGCATTTTTGCGTAAGAGTGCAACAGCTACTGCACCAAGATCTGAATATTTATAAAACTAGTTAGAGTACGAACGCACCTCATTTGCCACGTTTGACGTACAATTTCCGACTTGTTTTATTCTAATCATATTTGGATTTCTGCATAGAAGTTAGAGTCGCACACGTTAATGCCCGATCACAATACATCCGGGAAAATTCGTGACCATCCCATTTTTTTTATTTCGTATGAGTGATTTTGCAAAACTTTAACCCTTACCAGCGCGGAGTAATTCTGTTTATAAACTGATGAAATAATGGACTGACACCGCAATTTATAAACTAATTTATTAGAAAATACGAACTTGCTTATTTTCACGGACATTATAATAGGAAAATTTTAGTTAAATATTCTTGATGCCGTTGGTCAGTTTTGGAATTAAAATTAGGTGTCCTTTTTTAAGGAAAGGGTTAAAGAACAGTCATTCGGGGTAATTTTGAACCATGGGGTGTAACTTTGCACCACCTCCTAATTTTCAATATCTTCGACTCCAAAAGACTAAATAAACTCCAGAACTCTTCTCTGTTGGCAAGGTTCTAAACTGGGATTTCTAATCATTATTTTAGAAAATAAATTAGCAACATTATGTGCAATTAATTGTATCATCTAACTATTTTTGTGAAGTGCTGTTTTCAAGTTAATTTTGAATGTTGTTTTGAAGTTGTTGCAATCCAATTAAATTTTCACAGTAAGTAACAATATACTCATTTATCAGACATATTATTATTTAAATGCTGTAAATGTATTAATATTTTATGATTATTTATTTATTAATAATTAATAAAATGTAAAATAAGAAGGCACTAACATTTTACCACATTTTCAGGATAACTTTGAGCCGGCTCAAAGTTATGCTGATGTTTATAATTTACTGATTATAGGTGCTACTGTCAAAAATTTCCCATATTTGCTCGTATATTTTATATAAATGCCGAAAATGTGCATTAGATATAACATGTAAATATTTTCACAAATATATGTAAAACACATAAAATTCATTTAAAGGCGTTATTAGGGGTGGAGCTACTCAAATTTGACGTTTCATACATTAGATATTTTTTATTCTTGTTTGGATAATACTAGTACTAGTATGTATTATTGTAACTATGGATATATTACTGAGTGAAAACATTGAAAATTGTTTTTCACTGCATTTTTATGTTTTATATGAACAATAAATAGTTTGTTTTTTTAATTTCTAAATATTCATGGTTCTCTTCTTCCACTTTTCTTATGTATAATATTTGTTGTAATATCATAAATTATACAAATCTTGTGATGTTGGGAAATGTAAAATCGGAGTCTTTACATATCTGAAAACATTTTTGGGGGTTCAAAGTTGTCCTAACTGTAATACATTTTTTTATAATGGATTATTTTAGATAATATTTATTATATGGTGCAAAGTTACCCTAAATGGCTGGGTAACTTTGAACCAGGTTAAAAATTCCTTTTTTATTGCTCTTTTCATTATTATTCCTTAATTTTCGATAGTCATACAATAATTTAGGATCCTTTCTTCTCTTTTATGCCCCTTGTTACAACAATATACTTAAAGTTAGAGTGTGGCATATGAAAATAGAGAAAATGCGGATCAAAGTTACCCTGAATGACTCTATAAAGTTTAGATAAAATTTCTTTTTTAAATATACTTAAGTTTAGAAAAACATTTATATTATTTAAACTACTCCTTAAAGTCTTTAAAATAAACATATATCCTAAATAAGTTACATTTCTACAAAGATCATTCTGCTCCTTTGAAAAAAACTCCTTTTAGTTTATATTATTGTAGATTTCACTTGCAAACAATTTGAGTTTCTGAATAAGTATTTTGTTTTTTCAATATTTCCACAATAAATAAAATCAGGAACTATGCAAGAAAAAAATTGTGTTATTATGTGATAGATTGCTATGATAATACCTATACCAAAAAATCCTATTTATATGCTGGATCAAAAATAAATGTATATAATGTGAAAAAAATGGAATTAAGGTATGTATTAAACTATTCAACTTAATGAACAGAGAAACACAAAACACAAATAAATAAAAAAAATCACTAAAGTTTAACCCTTAAATGCACGATTTTTTATTTTGTTTCGAAAAAATTACAGATACTCTGAAAGGTTTTTAACACAGGAAAAATAATGAAAAAAATCAGAGCTATATTTTTCATATAATGTTTCAAACTTTTCTTCTGTTGCACATCTGCAATACAAGTAAAAACTAGTGTCATGTGGCTGTTTTACGCTAAAATAATGCAAATTAGTAAATACTTTAATAAGTATGTCTTCCAAATACCTTATCATATATTACTTACTTATATAATTATTTATTTTATAAAACTTAACCTTTAACTCTTTAATTCCCATAATACACTATATGGCCAAAGGTGACCGGTCACTAGCGATTTTAGACGTTTTGTTAAATATCTAGAAAAATACATGAGGAATTAACCTGAAACTGCAGGTGTGTAAACAGTATAGTATAGGTCATATATTTCCGCGAAGATTTTTTCCCGAAACCGCGTAGGGGACCGTCAACAAATGGAAAAAGAACGAATATCTTTTGGATAACCCTGTAAAAACTAATCTAAAAAAAGCGTTCAAACTCGAGATTATTAATAGGTGGCTTATATACTGTGTTCATTTTTATGAGGATAGCATTTATACTCGTAGAGAAATTAAGGTTTTTATAAAAACATTCCCAAATTTCGCCAATTTTTTGCTTATAATTTGCAGAGTTCTTAATATATAAAAAAAGTTTTTTTCAGAAAATATGACAAACAGCATTGTACACAATACTCTGCAATCAGAATTAAAATATAATAAAAATTAGATGAAAAATGAGCAGGTTTACTGAAAAAGGTTTCACTGCACATACGTGAATGCAATCAAAATATAATATGCATAATGTATTAGTTAAGTATATAGAGCAACATTTGTGAAAGTCTCCAAATCATAGCTTGAAAATTCTGAAAATTATTGTCGATAGAATAAGCTCGAAATCCATCCCAAAAAGAAGCAAAAAGATGTATCAAATGTCTGTTGATTAGTGCCAAGATGGCGTACACAATATTGCACGTACTACTATATTTGGATACAACCCCTCATCTTTTTGCTTCCTTTTGGGAACAACGGATTTCGAGCTTATTCTATCGACGATAATTTTCAGAAATTTCAAGTTATGATTTTGAGACTTTCACAAAAGTTGCTCTATATACTTAACTAATACATTGTGCATATGATATTTTGATTGCATTAGCACATGCGCAGTGAAACATTTTTTAGCAAACCTGCTCATTTTTCAACCAATTTTTATTATTTTTTAATTCTGATTGCAGAGTATTGTGTACAATGTTGTTTGTCATATTTTCTGAAAAGAACTTTTTCTTATATTAAGAACTCTGCAAATTATAAGCAGAAAACTTGGCGAAATTTGGGACCGTTTTTATAAAAACGTTAATTTCTCGACAAGTATACATGCTATCCTCATGTAAATGAATACAGTATATTACAATAAGCCACTTATTAATAATCTGGAGTTTGAACGTTTTTGCTACATTAGTTTTTACAGTGTTTTCCAAAAGATATTCGTTCTTTTCCAATTTGTTGACGGTCCCTATGGGGTTTCGGAAAAATATCTTCGCGGAAATACATGACCGGTACTATATTTTTTACATACCTGCAATTTCAGGTTAATTCCTCATGTATTTTTCTACATATTTAAGAAAACGTCTAAAATCGCAAGTGACCAGTCACCTTTGGCGATATAGTGTAGAATACGTTCTAGAAATTACGTAGTTCAGAGAATCTGACTTTACACCAGAAAGTTTCAATGTTTAAATTGGCTTATTTTAAATACGGAATGTCTGTTTTTTAATTAAAGCAAATATTGCTATTTTTATTTTCTGTTGTAAATTGGGTATATACGAATAAAAAAAATCTATTAAATTCAAAACACTGTTGTTTCCATATATGCACATTAGGGTGGTCATAAGCAACATGGGGAAAAAAATTTTTAACGTTTTCTTCGGGGGGACCCTCCTAAAAGTTACCAATTAGTTAGAAAATGAGATTGACAAAGTTTCAGCTCAAATAAATAATATTAACTCGTGCCTCATCGAGGTTGAATTCTTGAAAATTTGCAATTTTTGGCAAAAAATTGTCGTTTTTCTTTCCTAACGTGAAAAATATTTGTCTTAGAAACCTGATTCTTGTTTTATTTCATAGAAACTGTTGTTGCCTTGAACTTTTACTCTCATGAAAACTTATATTTAATGAACATTTAGTATTTTTCAGGACATCTAGTGAACCATACCCTCAAACTCTGCATTTTTGAAACATAGATAAAAAATGACAAATTAAAAATTTTATTACTTTTGATAATTTTTTTGTATTATTTTTATTAATAGGCAAAAATAAGTGAACAATTTTTGTAACTTTAAAAATATTTCACGAATTATAATTGATTATTAGTTATCTAGTTCTGTGTCTAGTAAGAAAGAGCTTCTCGATTTGTGTTGCAGTTGAACCTCTGAATTTCTCTTTTTATTACAAGGCTGTTTTTGTTATCTGTTATGGTTATCTATTTTTAGAATTGACGAAACATTCCGTAAAACCCCTTCCCCCTCTTGATATGATGGCAGAAATGTAAGATTTCTTAAATTGGCCACATCTCTCATCAAATCATCGACAGTAAGCAGCCAAGTAATTGTCAAGTTTTATGTATTTTATTTTATAATATTCGCAAAATGAACTGAACGCCAGAGAAGCTGCTAGACTTAGAATACATCCACTAGCTACCACAGACATCGACTCCGCAAATAACTGTTTCGTAAACAAAAAACTGAGCTCATCAAAAACAGATTTTAAAATTCCCGTTTAGAGAGAACTGTTGTTCACTGGGGTGGGAAATTGCTTCGCCATTTTTTGAATAAAGAAAATGTAGAGTGGATAAAAGTTTTAATTAGTTGTGGGGATGAAGAACAGTTACTACGAGTTCCTCAACTTGAAAATAGTATCGAAATAATTCAGGCGAAAGCTGTATTTTCAGCAGTTGAAGAGTGGGAGGAAGTTGGTAAAAACCAGGCAATATTTTTTGATACAACTGCAGTAAACACAGATCGCCTCAGAGTTAACCTGCATTTTTCTATAGCAATTGTTAAAGGAAAAGTCTTCTGTATTTACCATGCCGCCAGCATAATTTAGAAATTTTCCTAAAAGCTGTTCTTGATTGTAAAATGGGCATAATAACTGCCCCTCAGCCAGATATTTTTTTTAAAAAAACCAATTCTGATTGGGTGGTCAAAATTAAACCAGAGTAAGTATACAAATGTTATTTAAGATGAAATACTAGGTATAAATAGTTAATTCAGTAGAAATTTCAAATTTTCTTACAGGAACTCTTAAAAATTAACAGCTCAGGGATGATTAAAAAGAGTTTATCCAACTTTAATTTTTATAGAACTCCTTCCTGCAAAAGACTTTTTTTCAAAGCACCTGGTACTTTTAATCCTGTCAGATGGATGGAGGCACAGGCCATTCCTTCTCTCAAAATATATTGTTTCAGGGATCATCTTTCAATAACAAATTTAGAAAAAGAAGGTATCAGAGATCTTTTCTTATTTTGAATCAATATTTATGCAAAAGCGTGCTTCAATACTTCCACTGCCACTTTAGTCCCCAATTCAAGACCTGCAAATAATAAAATCACTTGTTCACTACAGAAAATTTGATAAATAGTTTTCAGACAAAGCACTTGCGAAAATGACAAACCGCCTTTGGTATCTTAACTCGGATCAAGTTGCATTTTCATTTTTAGATAATACTTTGGTAAAAAAAAGTCAACATAAGCCACTTTATCTAAACCATTACCACTTCAGTCCTTTCCGGCGCAGTGTCCCACGCCGGGACCACCTAATTTTAATTCCAAACTTACAAGCGGCACGAAGAATATTTTAATAAAATTTTGCTTTTACAATGAAAGGTTAAAGTAGTGTGATTTTAATTTCTAAAAATGTCGTTTGTAAATTCCGGGGTAGACAATCATTTCATCCTTTTACGAACAGAATTTTTCTGTGCCGGAAAGGCTTAACGTGACAGTTGTAAGGGAAAATAATTTATTTTCTTTATTATACCTCCTTTCTCGTAACACAACTTTAATAATAAAATGCAATTGACCATTATTTGCTCTCATTTCTATACTTCCTTTGCCCTCCCTTTTTTTTAAATTCTTTCAGTTTAAAATTCGATTTTTTTCCTTTTCTTTGGAATTTTTTTTAATCAAACACTTTATTGGACTTCACAAAACGAAAAAAAGAAAAACAAAAGGTGGAAAGCAGATGAAATGGAATGTTACAAATTTTTTTTTTCGCTTTTTCATAAAAAGTCAATTTTTAGGATTCAGGTGAAGTCTGGTCCTGAAAAATGCGCATATTTTTAAATCTATACATTTTTAGAAAAAAATGGTGTGTGGTTCTTCAAAGCAAAACTTTTTTATATAAAATGAGACCTGCATTATGTTTCTAGGTTCAATTGTATTCATTTCAAGGAAAAACAGCATTTTTTTGCGAAAAATCACGTTTTTTTCAAACTTAAACCTCAATGAGGCACGGGTTAATATTATCCAAATGAGCTGAAACTTAGCCAATCTCATTTTCTAGTCAATTGGCAACTTTTTGGGTGGTCCCCCGAAAAAATTCGGAAATTGATTTCTTGTGACCACCCTAATGCACAGCTACGCACTGAAGGGTTAATACCATGAGCTTTTATAAAAATTTAAAAAAAAAATAACAGAGGAAATAGGCCATAAATCTACTTAAAACTTGTTTGATCCTTCATATAATGCTTTGCAGTTAAAAATAACTTGTACGTTCTTTTAACTGAATATCCTTTTTCAGATATCGATTACTTCTCTGGAGAACACCTGTATATAACAATAGATATCAATTTTATCTTCTTTCTCAAAAATGTTTTATTTTTATAAATCAATGAAAGGAAACATACTTTGTAAAAATAAAAAGAAATAGGTATTTTTTGTTTCTCGAATTTCATCTTTGCTCCTTTAATGTATACTTTTTATTTCTTTATTTACCAAAACTATATTTGTTCAACAGATGAGTCTTAAATTTTATTTTACACTTAGGAAATCCGAACGTTAATTTTTTTTTTCTGTTGAAGAAATATTTTTATGTCGCGTAAAAAAAGGAAAAAATGTACAAATATGTTTATTTTATGTTATAAAATTTTATAGTAAGCAGATATTCTAAAATTAACACCTTTTTTTCCCATTATACTTTGATTTCTGTATAGAAGTTAGAGTAGCGTATTTTAATTCCCAATCAACACACATCTGGGATAATTCGTTACCATCCCTTTTTGTATTTTGTATGAATCAGTGTTGCCAGTTTGGCCTCAATTTTTATTCAGAAATTTCAAATTCACACCAGAAATAAAGAATAGTTTTTTATGCTTTATTAAATGAGAAACATCTAGCGATCACAAAAGTAAAAATTAAGTATCTTTTAGAAAATTTCCGTTGTGAATTTGAAATTTCGGGTTAAATTTCGAGGCTAAACTCACAAGCCTGGTATGAAAAGATTTTGAAAAACTTTAAAATATAAAGTTTAAATAAAATTTCTTTTTAAATATAATTAAGTTTAGAAAAAATTTGCATATTATTTTAATTGCTCTTTAAAATCATTAAAACAAACAGGTGTTATAAAATTAGGTGCATTTCTGCAACGATCATTCTACTCCATTGAAAAAAATCCTTTTATTTTGCATTATTGTAGCTTGTAGTGTATTGTGTTGTTTACTTGCAGACAATATGATATAATGTACGCCATGATAGTTTTGATTTATAATTGCAGGAACTCTGCAATACTTCTCATTTGTAACCACGAGATACCACGTCTACCACAGGAGATGTGTTTATGTAAGTATCGTCTGCTGCATATTCCGTGGTTTCGTGTGCACCGAATCCATGTAAGTTTCTTGTTCTTTTTTTCCGCATGTGGCAATACTCTGTGTTTTATTCTGTTTTGATTCGTGTTGTTGTAGAATGTGAAAAAGGATGGAATGTAGTAAGCCGCTGTTGGCTCTCAAATATTTAGTGTTATAATAAATTCATGTTAACAGTCCGCTTTGGTGTTTATATGAACGAACCAGTGGTGTATGTGATTGTAGTTAAAAATGCAATATCATTTGTTGGTACAAGTCTAGCCGGAGCGCTAGTAAAAATAAAAGAGTAAAATCGAACAATTTATGAACGGCCTTATGATATCGTCTGTAGATGGAAATCGTGTGATATCGAAGGAAAAATTACCTCAGGTTGTGAGGTAAGTTAACTTTGAACATTCTATTTCATGTCTAAAAATAATTTGTATTTAAAAGTGTAGAATTATTTTGAAAGTATACAGTTTACATATTTTAGAACTAGTTTTGGGCTTGATTTAAGCAAAAATGAGTGTACTGGTATCTTTAAAAACAAAAAGAACTGCTCTACGGAGAAGTGTAACTAATTACATTAAGAAAATCGAAAGTATAATCGCAAGTGATGACATTAATGCAATAGAATTAGAAGAAAATATTGAATTATTAAAACAGAAAGAAACGAATATAAAAAAACTGGATAGGGAAATTGAAGTTTTAATTACAGAACCGAAACAATTAGAAAGTGAGACAGATAGCGCACAGGAAATTTCAGATAAAATTGATTTGTGGAAATTTAAGGGTGAAAAAATGTTGAAAATACAAAATGCTGAGTTAAATAAGAGTGAAATTAAATCTGATAGTGTAATTTCAGAAAACGTGTTTGAAAATATTAAATTACCTAGGTTATCATTACCTACTTTTGGAGGTAATATAACAGAATGGATAGCGTTTAAGGATCTTTTCAATGCATGCGTAAACAGCAATACAAGTATATCTAATGCTCAAAAATTACAGTATTTGAAGGCTTCGTTGAAAGGTGAAGCGTATCGCGTCATTCAGTCTATTCAAATTTCGAATTCTAATTTTGAGATTGCATGGAATCTATTAGACGAAAGATATTCAAGTAAGCGAGAACAAATATTTGCATATATTAAACGATTTTTAAGTTTACCAACTATTCAAACAGAATCAGCTATTGCTATTTTAAATCTAGTTGACAACATTAATGAAGTCATTTGCTCATTAGAAGTATTAACCAAACCATTGACAAATTTGGTGATACATTAATGACTTATTTAATTTTGCAAAAATTGGATCCTTCTACAAAATTGTGGTGGGAACGTCAGCTTTAAAGCGGGGAAATTCCGAAACTTAAAAACTTAATCGAATTTCTTAAGAATTACGGAAGATCTCTTCAAAATAGCAAGCTAGTGGTAAATAAGGTACTTAAATCTGTAGTTCTGAATAAGAGTGATGCTTTTGTAGCTACGTTAGGTTGTGGTTATTGTAAGGAAGACAATAGTTTAGCTAAGTGCTCGAAGTTTCTTAATTTACCTGTTCAACAACGAATAGATTTCGTAAAACGTAATCATTATTGTTTCAATTGCTTATCTAATATGCATTTCCTCAATAAATGTAAGAGTCTAAATACGTTGCATCATTGCTTTAAGAAACATCATTGTGTTTTGCACATGGTAAAATATTTAAGGAATAAGAATCAGTCAAATAGTATGTCTCCACACGCACAAGAATTTATCCCTAAAAAAGTTGAGTCAGCAAGTGAAAATGTTTCGTCTACAGTCTGTGCCTTTCATTATGAGTCAAAAGAAAATTGTAATCAAAAGAGCCATATTTTGTTGTGTACCGCATTAGTAAAAGTTCAAAATTCTAAACAAAAGTTTATAAAATGCAGATGTTTATGTGATACTGGCTCTCAGAGGTCATTTATTTCACAAGAATGTGTAAATAAATTATGATTAAAGGTCAAAGATAGTTCTATCTCTGTGTCATGTTTGGGAACATTTAATACTGTGAGTAATGGGGAAGTTGATTTATTATTCACTTTTCACTTCAAAAGTGATCTTAGAGTATCAACATCAGCATTCGTGATGGATAAGGTGACTAATAATATTCCCTATGTGTCTTTGCCATCAATCATTTGCAATAATTTCAATGATTTAATGTTAGCTGATCCATTATTTTTCAAATCACAAAAAATTGACATTCTATTTGGTGTAAATGTATTTATGTATTTAATGACTGGAGAAATTGTCAAACGTAAACCTCACCTTTCATTTGCATTAAATTCGAGACTTGGTTGGATAATTTCGGGTACTACTAATTTTGAAACTCTGGCAACTGATCCAGTATGTGTAAATCATTCAAGTACAAAAACTGACGAGTTAGTAAATTCATTCTGGGAATTAGAAAAAATTCCAAATGTGCAACCTTTAACAGTTGAAGAAAAACTTTGAGAAAGACATTTTGAAAGCTCTCATTTCAGGGAAAAAACAGGCCGTTACTCAGTCGCATTAGCGTTTAAACAGGATCGAGATAATTTAGGTGATTCTCGCCAAATGGCACACAGAAGATTTCTTTATCTTGAGAAGAGATTAATCTCCATGCCAGAAATTTACAACCAATATGTTCAATTTATGAAAGAATATTTATCTCTGGACCACATGGACCTCGTTTCAAATATTGATCGTGAATTAGAGAATAAACATTATTACATCCCACATCACTTCGTCTTGAATAGTTCTAGTTTAACCACCAAATTAAGAGTAGTTTTTGATGGGAGTGCTAAAACAACAACAGGTGTATCTTTAAACGACACTCTAATGGTAGGTCCCAAAACACAAGATGACTTAATTTGCATTTTATTAAGGCTTAGATTTCATAATATTGCAATCACAGCTGATATAAGAATGATGTATAGGCAGGTAAAAATTCATGACAAAGATAGGGATTTTCAGAGAATATTATGGAGAGATAGTCAAGATAAACAAATACAAGTTTTTCGCTTAAACACTGTCACGTATGGAACTGCGGCTGCTCCATATCTTGCAACTAAAATTTTGAGTCAGTTAGCAATTGATGAGGGTATTAATTTCCCAAAAGCAAAGACTGTAGTTTTAAGAGATTTTTATGTTGATGATGTTTTAACTGGTGTTGAGAATAGTCAGGAAGGTAATGAATTGATATATGAATTGCAGAAAATGCTAAAAAAAGGTGGGTTTGAGTTACATAAATGGTCCACAAATGAACCATCACGATTGAAAAATGCTGGGTTAGCAAACACAATTAATGATAATATGCATAGTGCAGTGGGCAATAAAGCCATAAAAGTTCTAGGAGTAGAATGGCATCCTGATAATGATATGTTCAAATGTAATTTCAGTGATATTGATTATCAAAGTGTCCCTACTAAAAGAATTATTCTGTCATTTGTATCAACGCTTTTTGATCCATTGGGATGGATTGCACCTTTTGTAATTATAACTAAAATGATCCTTCAAGAACTGTGGAAATTACAATTATCATGGTATGACCCAGTACCAGAGAATATTGATCAAAAGTGGAAAATTTTGTGCCAAGAAGTCAAACTCTTAAATTCCATATATATACCTAGAAAATTCATCTTGCCCAATTATTCTCGATGTGAACTTCGCGGATTTTGTGATGCTTCAGAAAAGGGTTATTCAGCAGTTATTTACGTTAAAACTTGTGATAACTCTAGCATTGATGTGAAACTTTTAACAGCTAAAACTCGCGTAGCACCACTTAAACCTATCACGATTCCAAGACTGGAATTATGTGCTGCAGTATTGCTGGCACACTTAATACAGGCGGTTAGAGATGCATTACATATAAAACCTGATTCTGTGCACGCATGGAGCGATTCAAAAATCGTATTGTCATGGCTAAGATCAAATCCTAAAAGATGGCAAGTCTTTGTAGCCAACAGAGTATCTGAAATCCAATCTATTTTACCAGCTGAGAATTGGAACCATGTGAACGGAACAGAAAATCCTGCTGATTGTGCATCACGTGGGTTGCTTCCTGCAGAACTACTGTCCCATGACTTGTGGTGGAACGGCCCACTGTAGTTAAGAAGCAATGAGGTTCCCGTGCATGAACCTATTACCATAAATGAAGAAGAATTACCAGAAGCACGTAAAACATTATCATTTGTAGTTTCTGAAAATGTAAAAGGGCTTGATATTATATCAAAAATATCTTCGTTTTCCAAGTTGCAACGCATATTAGCTTGGCTTTTGAGGTTCATCTCCAATTCAAAGGTAACACGTGTAGAAAGAAATACATCCTTTTTATCAAGCAATGAAATTCAAGCCGCAACACGCTGCATTATTCGAATAGTTCAACAAATGAACTTCAATAAAGAAATTCAATGTTTAGAAGCTGGAAAAGAGATACCTACAAATATCAGTCTCGTTTGTTTGTGTCCAATTTTAGATGATAACAAAATATTAAGAGTAGGAGGAAGATTGAAAAACGCACAGCTGTCAGAGAATGAAAAGCACCCAATCTTATTACCATCAAAGCACCATGTGACTAAGATCATAATTAAACATTTTCATGAAAAATATTTCCATGCAGCTCCAGAGCTTCTTCTTTCTTTAATTAGACAGAAATTTTGGATCATTACTGCTAGGTCTGTTATTCGGAAAATAGTAAGAACTTGTGTTACATGCTGCAGATATAGAGCTCAAACTGCAAAACAAATAATGGCTAATCTTACAGCTTCTAGGGTAGTACAGTCACGACCATTTTATCGAGTTGGAACAGATTTTTCAGGACCATTCATGATTACATATCGTGCAGGACGCGGACTAAAATCATTTAAATCATATGTGTGTGTATTTGTCTGCTTCGTCATCAAAGCAGTCCATCTTGAAGTTGTAGAAGATCTTTCAACAAAGGCATTCTTAAGTGCATTAAAACGATTTATCGCAAGAAGAGGGAAACCTTTTGAGATTTTTAGTGATTGTGGAACCAACTTCAAAGGTGCAGAAAAAGAAATCAACAAATATCTTTTGCAGTGCAAGCAGAATGAAAAAATAAACAAATTTTTGTCGTCAGAGGAAATACGCTGGACTTTTAATCCGCCTTCTGCTCCACACTTTGGTGGACTTTGGGAATCTGCAGTAAAATCAATGAAATCGCATCTGAAGAAAACCGTTGGTGACACTGTCTTAACCTATCCTGAGTTCCAAACCTTGATTACGCAAGTTGAAGCTTGTCTCAACTGTAGGCCACTGTGTCCCATATCATCTGACCCAACAGACTTAACTGCTCTAACGCCAGGTCACTTCCTAGTTGGAACTTCTCTAACTGCCATACCTGAACAAGATCTAAGTCACAGTCCTTTGAGTCATCTTGATAGATGGCATGTGAGACAGTTTATTCTTCAGCAATTTTGGAAAAGATGGAGCCGGGAATACCTGTCTCAACTTCAGCAAAGACCTAAATGGCAAAAGAGTCAACGAGATTTAGAAGTCAATGACTTAGTCCTCATCACAAATGACAACCTTCCACCACTTAAATGGAAATTAGGACGAATAATAACTGTTCATCCAGGTGCAGACAATAAGGTCAGAGTTGTTACGATCAAGACTAGTAGTTGTGTCATCGATCGTCCAATAGTGAAACTGTGTCCTCTTCCTATAGAGACTAAAAACTGTGAACTCAGAACAGTCTAATATTTTTCTAATTTTTGTATTAATTTGTTTGTGTTATTAATTGTTCGTTCATTATAGTTATAAATTGTAAGCAACTAACTACTTGTTGAAATCCCAGGAGATTTCAACGGGGGCCAGAATGTTTATGCAAGTATCGTCTGCTGCGTATTCCGTGGTTTCGTGTGCTCCGAATCCATGTAAGTTTCTTGTTCTTTTTTTCCGCATGTGGCAATACTCTGTGTTTTATTCTGTTTTGATTCGTGTTGTTGTAGAATGTGAAAAAGGATGGAATGTAGTAAGCCGCTGTTGGCTCGCAAATATTTAGTGTTATAATAAATTCGTGTTAACAGTCCGCTTTGTTGTTTATGTGAACGAATCAGTAGTGTATGTGATTGTAGTTAAAAACGCAATATCAAGATGCTTTTATGTTATTTTTCAAAGTTTAAAAGCGACATCTACTAAACATAAACAAATTTATGATAAATGTTGGCCATGATAGTTTTGATTTATCATTGCAAGAACTCTGTACTACTTCTTAATTGTAACCACCAGATGCCACATCTACCACGCGATATACCACGAGACTTATTATTTTTTTATAATGGAAATTGTAATAGAAATAAAAAGTTCATCGCAAATAATTTCCCTTTAAGTTCGCCCTTGTCGACTACTATTTTTACAATCACAATCTTTTGAATACATACTATATTGTCAAAGATGACCGGTCACTTGCGATTTTAGATGTTTTCTTATATATCTAGAAAATTCGCGAGGAATTATCGTGAAACTCCAGGTGTGTAAACAGAATAGTGCAGGTCATATATTTCCGTGAAGATTCTTTCCCGAAACCTCATAGGGGATCGTCAACAAATTGAAAAAGAACGAATATCTTTTGGATAACCCTGTAAAAACTAATTTAGCAAAAGCGTTCAAACTGTAGACTATGATTAAGTGCCTTATTGTAATAAATTATTTTCATTTTTATGAGAATAGCATGTATACCCGTAGAGAAATTGAAGCTTTTATAAAAATAGTCACAAATTTTGCCAAGTTTTTTGCTTATAATTTGCAGAGTTCTTAATACAAAAAAAGTTCTTTTCAGAAAATATGACAAACAACATTGCACACAATACCCTGCAATCATAATTAAAAAATAATAAAAATTGTATGGAAAATGAGCAGGTTTACTAAATAATGATTCGCTGTGCATGCCCGAATGTATCGTAATTTCCGGTGTATAGCCCACGGATCAAACAATCGTGTTTCGACCCAGAAATTTTTAAAAATAAAATGTATCTTTTTAGATCACGGTAAATAATGGTCTTCAAATACTGAATAAAATTTCTGGGTCCAAACTGAATTATATGATCTGCGGGCTATACACCCGAAATTACGGTAATCAAAATATAATTTGCATAATGTGTTAGCTAAATATATAGAGCAACTTTTATGAAAGTCTCAAAAACATAGTTTGAAAAGTCTAAAAATTATCGTTGATAGAATAAGCTCAAAATCTGTTATTCCCAAAAGAAAGCAAAAAGATGAGGGGCTGTATTCAGATACAGTACTATATGCAATATTGTGTAAGTTATATTGACACTAATCAGTGGATATATATACAGACCCTCATCTTTTTGCTTTATTTTGGGAACAACTGATTTTAAGCTTATTCTATCAACGATAATTTTAAGAATTTTCAAGCTATGTTTTTGAGACTTTTACAAAAGTTGCTCTATACATTTAGCTAACACATTATGCACATTATATTTTGATTGCATTAGGGTATGCGCAGTAAAATATTATTTAGTAAACCTGTTTCATTTTTCATACAATTTTTACTATATTTTAATTATGATTGCAGGGTATTGTGTACAATGTTGTTTGCCATATTTTCTGAAGAGAACTTTTTTTTTATATTAAGAACTCTACAAATTATAAGCAAAAAAACCCGGCAAAATTTGAAACTGTTTTTGTGAAAACCTGAATTTCTCTCAGAGTACACATGCTATCCTCATAAAAATGAAAGCAAGTTATTACAATAAGCCACTTAATCATAATCTACAGTTTGAACGCTTTTGCTACATTAGTTTTGACAGGGTTGTCCAAAAGATATTCGTTTTTTTTTTCAATTTGTTGGCGGTCCCTCATGGGGTTTAGGGAAAAAATCTTCACGGAAATATATTACCTGTACTATTCTCTTTACACACCTGGAGTTTCAGGATAATTCCTCATGTATTTTTCTAGATATTTAAGAAAACGTCTAAAATCGTAAGTGACCGATCATCTTTGGCCATATAAGGTCAGTCTGCCTAAAGGTGATAACCCCTAAATGCGACAATATTATTTTACATAAAATCTTAATGCAAGAATCGTAAATAAATGTTATGTAATGAAGCATACGAACTTCAGAAACAAAATCCGAAACATTTCTTTACATGTAAAACGGTTTCTTTAAAAGAAATTTCCAATCAAATACACATCGTTCATTTTACATCGCCCCCATGTTTCGTAAATGCGACAAAAATTCCCGAAAGTGGCTCATGGTTTTTATTTTTAAACTTTGAAGATCAAATAACCTTATAAATGTCAAGAGCTACGTTGTCCGTTTCAGTTACCTGACCAGTTAAACTAAAGAAAAGGCGACCAGTTTCCTGTTTAGAATTTGAAGTGGACTACGCATTTAGGAGAGCTTGTTTTCAGCCTGTGCCTATTAGCGACATACATATAGTTGTAAATGAGGCGAAACATTTAGAAGATTAACGAAGAAGTTTATATGGGATTTTTATATATTGTGTTAAAATGATATTTAAATCGAATTTTATGTTTAATTAAGCTGTGTTGAGTCCGCATAACCCCCCATTAATGTTTTTCTTTAACCAGGAGTTTAAATATGTGTTTAACACGATCAAAAAAGAAAAATTTGCTTCTTTAAAATTTTAATTAAAAAAAGGTGTACGAAACGCAGTGTCTATTCCAGTAACATAATATAGACATATGATTAAGGAATTTGCAATAATTTTACATAATAAAAATTCCGGAAAATCTTGTGTAAATTGAAAACAATTTAGGCTTATTTTAATGTGGTAATTTAAGTTAATTTTACAAAAATTTTACCATTCGGTACTTAAATGCCGTTTTCGATTAAAACGTGATGTAACTGAGTTATTTTCTGGTTTAGGAGTCATAATTTTTGTTAGCACTTTTATAAAATCTGATATTTTAATTCTGTTTTCACTTTTAATCATTATAATCGACATTTTCCACTTTTAAATTAGTAAAAGATAGAAATAAATAAAATCATGTTTATCTAAATGAATATTTGTTTCCATATACGTATTTTAAAATGTAAATTTTTTTTTTGAAAGTGCAAGAAAAAAGAAGAAGGGGGGGGGGGATGCAGCAGAATAATAGGCACAGAGCTTGTCTTTGGCTTAATCAGAATTATTAGAAATATTATACGATTTTATCTATTTCTAAGGCTGATATATTTATCATGTGACATTTTATAATAAAGTTATATGTTATAAATTGTCTAGTTAACAATATTATAAATATCTTTTAAATACTCTTTTAACATGTATGCATGCTCAACACTGTGAATTCGCACTGACCGAAATATCGGCGTCTTTAATTAATTCGCATTTTTCATTAACAAAATAAGAATTTTGATAAAGTCAAATATTTCATTTGGATTCCTTATTAAATTTCGTATATGGATCATGTAGCTATATTTCATTATCACCAGACTGTCAGCAATATTATGCGGAGTTATGGAAGCCCAATTCGCACTGGTGTATAAATTATGGGTTAATATTGACGCGCGAATTTCGCGAATTTTAAACGATGTTTTCTGTGACAATCATTTAATTGTAGTTATGGCCATAGCTCCTTGGCAAAGAGGGATGAGAGTTTTTTCGCCTTTGTTTATTTGAGGGTTATTTATATTAGGCATTATATGCAGCATTCAAATAACTTTTGCATATTAGCAGTGTAAAATTGACACACAGCACGGTGCTGCGCCGTGATAAACATTTCAAGAATAATATTGAAAAGTTTAATTTATAATAGTCCTGTACTTAAATTTTAGTACAGAAACAGTACCCTGTGAGTTAATAGAGACTTTTATTCATCTTTTAATCAAGTGGTCTCGGAGACCGCTCACTGTAGTTATGCAAAAATTCCTGTCACAGCAGTTAAGGGTTAATTAATTCAAAAAATAATTACAGTTAACCCTTAACTGATGTTAGAAATGCTTTTTTTAATTTTTCACAGTTTAGCTTGTAATTTCCAGTTTAACTATCGATACAGCGAAATTTTGCTTCATTTGGAGCCTACTATTGTTTGAAATGTTTGAAAAATCGAAATTTTATTAGAAATAGTACTGTACAAACAGTTTAGTGCAAAAACAGTATTTTATGAGTTAATCGCACATTTTATTCATTTTTCAATCGAATGGTTTCACAGACCGCACACAGTTGTAAAGTGGCAATTTTCTGTCACAGCAGTTAATCGTTGAATAAACTTTTTCAGATGAATTGTCATGTATAAAATGCATTATCACATTTAGGACTATGAACGTCTCATTTAGGTTTTAGCTGCCATAAATGCGACAAAAATTACCTAAATGCGACAATCCTATATTGTGGTTTTATACTACAGATAATTATTAAATTTCTACAAAACAAGTTAGTTTTGAACTGAAGGTACAGTGTTCAGTAATTTGTTGCTTAATAAAATATACATTTATATAATAAAATCCAAAATATACCCTAAATGCGACAAAACTACGGGGAATCGTGTCTCATTTAGGCAGACTGACCTTACTGTATATTTAATCCTTTGAGGGCGATCAATTGCATTTGTATAATGGTCCACCAGAAATTTGTAAAAATTTTATTTCGAAACAGGCAAAAGCAATTTTTAACTCTTTTCCCCCAAAGTTAGAAAAGTAAAACTTAATAAAATGTTTTTGGTGCAAATCTTAATTAAACTTATGTGGCTCGAGGGGTTAACAGTTGCTTGAGGGAAAAACTTAAATCAATTTTGTGAGAAAAAAGAAAAATACAGAAGCCAACGCAGCTATTACCATAAATGGACAATTTTTTGTATTGGATATAAAAGAAATAAATTACTATAAAAAAATATGTAAACTAAAAATGTAAGGCCAAAGAAAACTATTAAATAAATAAAAAAAATAATTAACTATAAACAATACAATTTCTGGATAAGTGTAACTCGAAAATGAGCACAAAATTCCACAACTTGTATAAAACATAAAATTCAATAAAGTAAAGTGTTCATTATAAAAAATATTCAATCTGAAATTAAAATATATAATATGAGTTGGTTGTGTATTATGAATGACAATTACTTTTTTTAAGCTAGGAAAAGTTTAAAATTACAAAATTATAAGGTTTAAAAGCCATTTTGAGTAAAAAATATGGGAAATCTTCGACAACCATTCCCCAAATCTTGCCCAGGTGTGGTAAAACTATAAATATGATATTTTTATGGGCCATTTTTTATAAAGAGAGTTAATAATGCCATTACTTTTGCTTATAAATTTTACAAAAAACGTTCCCTTTTTATTTTATTTATTTTTTAATCTGAACTTTAAAACAAATAAAATGTATTTTAAAATGAAAAAACGTGCTATTTCATAATCAACATAATCTATTTATATAAAATCCAAGTCTCTGTGTGTCCCTCACGATTCCGGTAGGACCGCCTGATTGAAATGAGCAATTGTTGAAAAAAAACTAATGCAGGGTTACCACAGTAGCGCCAAATGTTAGCCAACTTGGTGATAGCTGGCTAATTTGGCGAAATTCCCATTTAAAAACATTAATCTTTCATAAAAGAGGTCACCGAAATTTAATTTAAACTCCGCTCTTTTAAGATATTCTTCAAAATCTGTGAGTGAGAATTTAAAGTACATCTTTACATCTTTCTCCCGATGCTACTAATAAAATAACCGCCAATAGACGACGCTGTACTGTGTGAGCCCCTAACTGCGCGATTTTAATGTGCTTTAGGTACTTTTCCAGTATAGATGCCTTGGCGAAAAAGGAAATTTGGCAACATATTTTCCGGGAACCTATCCACTGTTTCATTTTATATACACACGCATTTTTTTCGATATTTATACGATTTATTTAATATAAAAAAGACGTTTCTCTAATTTTATAAATAAAATAGATGTGATTTGTACATAAAAACATCAATAATATACATATAAAATAAACATATAAAACAAACAAAAACGCTCATCAAGTTTGTTTTCATATATTCATGTTTCATAGCTGTTTATATGATTTGACAACAAACCTCGATATTTTTCCGTTATACGGACACCATGCCAAAATGTATGCTAATGCGCCAATTATTTCAAAATACTAAAAGATATTTGTAATTTTATGCCAGTTGTTTAATATGAGTTTTATTTTATTGCTTTATTTTATAACAGTTATTTGTTCACTTATTTTAAGTATATAATTGTGATTTAATGAAATAGTTCGTAAAAGTCTGGAATTTTCAAATGTTATATTTTTTAAATGCTCACTTTAGTATCGACAATGTTTTTTCTGTACTTTTCGGTTAGCCGGGCGCCAGTGCTATATATATACATATTTATATACATACAAATATGTAAATATAAATATATATGTATATACAGATACTGTATATATACACATATAGATATATATACATACATTTATATATACATATATATGTATATATAACACTAGCCGAAAGTACCGTTTTTTCTTTTATTTTTCAAATGCTTCAATTCACGTGATTTTCATTTTTCGCCATCTATTACGCTTGGCAACAAAGGTATCCATATAACGGAAAAGAACCTAAATCTTACTTTCTCGTGCCCAAATTACACCAAGCTTAAAAAAAAAAAAAACGCGAAATCTCCTACAGTGGAAAAGTACCAAGCTGTCTATTATTTTACGCTATCTGTGTTATAGTTTGTACTATATGTAAGGGGTGTGGAGCGAAGGGTTTAAAAATTAAATATTAAAGTTTCGGCACAGATGTCATATACATAATATTGGCGCGATTTTTCTCTGACGCCAATATCATATACACAACGGGTACTGGCGGCAAAGTGTCGTTATTTTGCTTGATATGGTAACCCGGATATTGTTGTTTATGCTGTTGATGTTTTCGCCAAATTGGCGTATATGACAACTGTGCCAAAGTTTCTATAAAGCAGTATAAGACTAAAAAATTAAGAATAAAATAAATACAAAATAAGACTAAAGAAGAAAGGAAAAATCATGCGTTAAGCAAAGAATATGAAACACTTTCCAACACATCCTGAATGTTTTAACAAAACTTCGTTATTTGGGGAAATAAGATAACTAAGTAAACATTTTAGAAGACGCATAAAAATTTTAAAAAATTGATTTCAGCAGGTACCGTCCATAGCCAATACTATCGTTATTACATGCCACTATTTAGCCAAAATTTAATTTAAACAACTCTTAAAACTACTGAAATCACATTTCCAGATATTATCATCCATAGACGATTATGTATCCAATTCTTTGCGTGACCCTGTATATCATTTTATCTATATTCTACAAACATTTCTTAGTAAACTAAATGCAGTTCAGCGTAAAAACGCATGGAACAGATGTCATATTCGCCCCATATTGGCGCAATTTTTTTCGGTTGCCAATTTGGCGAAAACATCAACAGCATAAACAACATAATCCGGGTTACCACATCAAGCAAAATAACGACACTTTAGCGCAAGTTAAGTACCTGTTGCCTATATGATATTGGCGACAGAAAAAAATCGCGCCAATATGGGGCGAATATGACATCTGTACCAAACGCATAACTCCTTTAAAAGCCACCTTTAAGCAATTTACTCTCATACTCTACTCAGTAACCCTTACGAATTCTTTTGTGTAGCCCTGCTGTAGCATTTATACACACTGTATAGTATGCATAAATGTAGTGAAACATAAAAGCGCATATCATAATTAAAAATGCATTTCTACCAATCATTGCTTATGTACAATACTTCGGAGAAAAGTTGCTTGGCGAGAAAGAAGTTTGCAAACGTATTTTCTGACAACCTATTTACTGCTTCATACTCACAAGCAATTTTTTTCATATGTATCCAATTTATTTAGGTAGTTGTTAGCTATCCCGTCGACCAGTTTCGCCAAGTTATATAAATCGCCAAACCACTCGCCAAATTATACAAATTGACATAATTTTTATTTTAAACAACGAAAGATCAATTAAATTAGCAAAACATTAATAAAAATACAAATATAACGTCGAATTAAAAATCACTTGATGACGTAAGAAACACATGATCATGTTTAATGTCAACCATTATTGGCATTTAATCTTACAATTTGGCGACAGTAATTTGGTCGACGGGATAACTAACAAGTACCTTTATTTAATGTAAAAAAAGCTATTTACCCATTTTTTATAATAAACAGAAGTAATTTTGGCACAGATGTCATATTCGCCCCATATTGGCGCGATTTTTTTCCGACGCCAATTTGGCGAAAACATCAACAGCATAAACAACAACATTCGGGTTACCATATCAAGCAAAATAACGACACTTTGGCGAAAGTTAAGTACCCGGTGTGTATATGACATTGGCGTCAGAAAAAAATCGTGCCAATATTGGGAGAATATGACATCTGTGCCGTAATTTTTTGCACAGATGTCATATACGCATCGGGGTTGGCGTGATTTTTCTCTGACGCAAATTTGGCAGAAATCTCGCTTTCGAATACCAATTACTTATATATTTTAAAATTATTTGCTATCATTTTGAAAAGGAAATAACTATAAATAAATAAAAGTTTGAAAACTAGCTATAGAACAAAACAGTTTATATAATTAAAAACAGAAAATCAAAGTAAATAAACAATTTATTAATAAATAAAAAACAATAGCCGGGTTACCATAGCAGGCAAAATGACACCATTTTGGAGCCAGTTAGGTATCCCGGTTCATATCTGAAATCTGAGCCGTAATTTGTATATAAAAAAATATTATATATATTTAGAAATGATATTTTATGTATATAAGTGCATATATAAACAAAAATAAAAGTTCATTAGATTTGTTTTCATAGCTGTTTATATATTTTGGCAACATATCTCACTTTCTGATGCCCGAATTGCGCGAAGCTTTTTAAAAAATGCGCTATAATGGAAAAGTACCTAAA
The DNA here is from genome assembly GCA_963932465.1 of Maratus speciosus. Classification (NCBI taxonomy): domain Eukaryota; kingdom Metazoa; phylum Arthropoda; class Arachnida; order Araneae; family Salticidae; genus Maratus; species Maratus speciosus. Next base: position 253,634,865 of record OZ010794.1, read on the forward strand.
TAATTAACAGAAATAACCAATTATACAAACTAAAACTTTTTCTTTCGAGATCAAAGCATTGTTTTTAATTTCAATTAAAAATACATATATCCTTGGATAACTTTAATTGAAAATAGGTTCACAGCTTAATATCTCATTCCATAAACCTAAACAAACACAAGTGATTCATTCATCGTGAAACTTAAAAATTTTTTAAATCATTGAGGTAATCATTCATAAAATAGGTTCTCCAACAATCAATGGACAATATTCTAATGACATCATAGTAGGTAAGATGGTGGCGGTATCGTTTGTTTATGGTTTGAAATCACAAAGATTTAATTTTGCAATGTCTCTTAGTTACATTATTTTATTGTCATATTTATGAGCTCAGAACAAAAGCATATTTTTTCCTTATTTAGTTATTAAAGACGGAAAAAAATTATAAATGCATGATCTGAAAAATTTAAATAATTTTCCTTCTTAATAGTAAAAAATAACATCGGGAAGTAACAGCGGGTTTAAGTTAAGTAAGGTTAACTGTTTAATTCTGTTGTAATATTCAAAATAACTGTATTTATTAGATTTCAGTAAACAACATCAGGGCCCGATTAAACTTTGAAGTTAGAGGAATTACAATGTCATTTCAGGACCTTTCTTTTGGAGAAGCTTTTCTAAATTTCATATATACATGGAAACTCTTCAGTGTTAGAAATATTATTCTTAGGACTGACATAACATGAGAACGGCCTGCAATTTTACACAAGTTTTTGAAAACTACATTATATCAGAAATTTTGCTAAAAACTGGCTACATTTTTGTTATAGCGGCCGACACTATTAGGATTATGACAAGTTGCAGCCAATTTCGCCAACGTCGTAACCAAGATCGTGAAGCACACACATATAATACCATATAATACCATTTCATGAAATCGTATATGATAATTTAATAGTTTTTACCTTACTTCAAGTGTGAAATTTATTTATTTTTAAGGATTAACAATCTAAATTGTCCAATATATTAATTAAAAAAAATGTAAACAAAGATTGAATAGACATGACCGCAAAAAGCCTCAAATCTGCATAACACTTGGAACCAAACTGTGCAGATTAGTGGTCTTCTACTGTACACAGTTTTTCATAAATGTGTTTCGTTCTTTAAATGTGTTATTTTCATCTATCACTGCGGAACAAGCGAGAAAACTCATATTCTTGCACATGAGTTGTATATATCTTTATATCTAAATTTCCGTCATTTTTGACGGGCTACCTTTCTAGTATTTAATAATAAACATCTTATTTCATAATAAAAATAGTCAGATTATTATCTCAGAAATAAAGTAATTTAAAAAATAGTTTTAAAAAATGCAATAAACTTTTATCTTCAACAATGTAAGGGACCACATATCATCGCCTTTTTCCATGCGCTGTTTTACAGATAGGTTTTTATTAATATTTCGGCTAATTACTGACAATTTTTTCGAAAATCATCATCAACAATTCTTGGATGATTATGCGTTGATAAGTACCCCCTCTCCCGCTGAGCTCCCTGAAAGTATAGTTGCGTGTAACATAAAAATGCAATCTTTTCAAAAACTATGTGATTTAGAATAATAGCTATAGTTTTCCTACAAGGTTTAAATAAACTCCTAATACCTTTATTTTTTTATAATTTTAAGTCAGTAGATACTGAAATTGGAGCCGGTGGAGCATATTTTTGCAGTACATTTTCGACGATATCTCAGAAAATACAATAGCTAAAAGTAAAACATATGTATTTTTAAGTTCGATGTTATAAGATTTTTGGAACGATACTCCAAATGATATATTAAAAAAAAAAAAAAAAACAGAAAAGAAAAAAATATCAAGTAACATTATTAGCTTCCTTAATTATTATTATTATTATTTTTTTTTTTTTTTGTAAATTGCTAATATGCTAGAAACTTGTGGGCCAATAGTTTTTATAACACTGACAAGTTTTAACTTTCCACGTTCCATTGTTTTCGAGAAAAAAGACTCAGACAGACGGACAGATAGAGACACGAGTTATCTTATAATGGATCTGTTTTTAATTTTTAAGTACGGATCCCGAACAGTGGGTAATAACAATGACTTAATATATATTGATATTACAGTATAAAAATTTATTTATTGACTATACAGATATGTACAGCGCATGGTTCTCACCTTGGTAGTTTTTAACATGTGTACTTGCAAATTATTTATTAATAAATAATGCGCGCCTGTATCAATTAAAAAATTTTACACATTGAACATTTAAGTGAACTGCTATGGGCAAATGCTTTTTTTTTCAAAAACAAACGGCTTTAATTTATCTTGTAAACAAAATTTATTTGTCATGCATGAGCGAACTGAGGTACCAATTTTATTTTAACGTTTTGTAAATCTTCATATCTCCATCAAAAACATATATCCAAATCAAAATCTTCCCTCTTTATGGAAAAGGTTAGTATCACCTGAAAAGCAATAGAAAAATAGTAAAAATATAAAAAGCATCAAAATTTTGTCACCATAGATTTTCTGTTTAACAACAACAGTGTATACACAGGGTAGTTCATACAGATAGAAACAATGGGCTATTTCCTTAAAATTTGCCCCTAAACACATACTTCCAATTACAAAGTTTCATAAAAAAGGACCAAAATTTAATGACATGTTGTAAATGTTGAAACTCCAAGAAGAGTTTATTTGAGAAACACAAAAACTGAATTTTTATACAACCCCCAGTAAAGTAAAATTTCCAATTAGGAAATTTTTCCTTATCCATTCCTGAATTAAACACAAGAAAATTCATCTCGATATCTGCAAAACTCGCACAGATATTAAAATCCAAAATTCGTGACTTACACCATTTACCTATGCCTGTGAGCGACGAGTTATTGACTCATTTTGATTGCAACATAGGGATCATCCACAAATACGTTATTAACCCCTTCGGGACGGGAGCCTTTTACGATATTTTTAATCTTTTGCCACCGTTTTTTAAAAACAGAAATTTGTGTCTTCTTGAATCGAGAAATTGCGCTGATTAAATAAGACAAATTTTACAGTAAAATTTTACTGGTGAGGAAAAACAAGGATTCTGAGCGCTTCATGCGGCACGTATACGTGCCGCTCGTCCCCAAGGGGTTAAAAGTGGATTTAAGAAAGTGCCTCTCCTTTGGACATAAAATACCAGCGTATAGATTTTATGTTAAACCTGCTTTCAAAATATGCTGGAAGTCGTCATGGGTCAAAATATCCAGTCCCGGTCCCGAGCCGACCCTAGAAAAAAGTTTTACCCGGCCTGGAAAAAAAGTTAAAATTTTAGTCCGAGCCCGGCCCTGCCTGACTGAATTTCTACAAAATATAGTTTTTTACGTCGATATGGTTAAAAATTGTTTCTTATGAATAGTCCATGCAATAGAGACCGTATAGGGACTATACCTAGAAAAATTTGTGGAAGTTCTGGAAATAAGCTTACTTTATGTTTTTTGGGTCGCTGAATCCGAATTTGTAACTTTCTACCAAAATTTCCCCCGGCAACCCCCACCCCCCCAAATTTTGGTAAAATGCCCCCAAAAAAGGTTTTTATTAAAATAATCCATTTTTTATTGTTTCAGGGAAAAAGTATCTAGAAATTCAGAAAGTAGACAAAATTTGCAACAAATTAGATATATGATATTATGACTTAGGACAGGGGTGTCAAACTGTGGCCGCCGGACACCACTAAAATTTTACAGTAAAAGTCGACTTCTTGGATCGCAGAGATTCGATGATTAGATAAGGCAAAGATAACGGTAAAATTTTAGTGGTATCCGGCGGGCCACAGTTTGACACCCCTGACTTAGGATGAAGATGAAAGGGGGATCTACCTCGGAACATGCGCCGCGGTGCTGCTTGGAGTAAGTTGCGCAATTCCACTTAACCACTCACACGTTTACATTCGTCCTCCCATCTCCCCTCCGAACTTTCTCTATAACGTTTACTTTAAGTTTTTTGGTTCGCTGAATCCGAATTTTTAATTTACCCCCAAAATTCCCCCCCCCCCGAAAACCCCCCAAAATAGTTGTTTTTAACTTAAATTTCTTATTGTTTTGGGGAAAAGCATTACGAAATTCAGAAACTAGACAAAATTTGCAACAAATAGGATATATGACATTATGACGTAGGATAAACGGGGAGAGAGGCGGCTGTCTCGGAACATTCCCCGCGCGCTTTTCTCAAAAACCAAATTTTTTCAAAAAATCAATTTTTTGGGGGGGTTGCCGGTTGAAATTGTGGTGGGAATTTACAAATTCGGATTCAGCGATCCAAAAATCATAAAGTGAGTCGAAATCTAGAACTAGTATTAATTTTTCCAGGTAAAAACCCTATTGCCTAGACTTCATAACTTAGTGCACGTAGCGCCGCAGTGCATGTTCAGAAGCAGCCCTCTCCCTCCCCGTTCATCCTATGTCATAATGTCATATATCCTATTAGTTCCAAATTTTGTCTAGTTTCTGAATTTCGTAATGCTTTTCCCCTAAAACTATAAGAAATTTAAGTTAAAAACAACTATTTTTTTGGGGGGGGGGGGCTAAATTTTTGGGGTAAGTTAAAAATTCGGATTCAGCGACCCAAAAAACTTAAAGTAAACCTTATAGAGAAAGTTCGGAGGGGAGATGGGAGGGCGAATGTAAACATGTGAGTGGTTAAGTGGAATTGCGCAACTTAGTCCACGCAGCACCGCGGCGCATGTTCCGAGGCAGATCCCCCCTTCCCCTTCATCCTAAGTCATAATGTCATATATTTAATTTGTTGCAAATTTTGTCCACTTTCTGAATTTCTAGATACTTTTTCCCTAAAACAATAAAAAATTGATTTTTTTAATAAAAACCTTTTTGGAGGGGTATTTTACCAAAATTTGGGGGGAGGTTGCCGGGAGAAATTTTGGTGGGAAGTTGCAAATTCGGATTCAGCAAGACAAAAAAAAGTAAGCCTATTTCCAGAACCTCCATTAATTTTGCCAGGTAAAATCCCCTATTGCCTGGACTGGGAGGAGTTCTGACCAAAAATACTTATTATAGCTTTTCTTTTTTCATGTTTATAATCTTCATTTTGAAAGAAGCAGCAAATACATTAAAAAAATATTTATTTTTTTAATGAATCTCTATTTGTGTGTAAATGTGTCACATCATTTAATATCATTAATCCACATTCCATGTATTGGAGATTTTGAAAAATGCTATACAGTAAAATCAATCTTCTAAGACGGATTCAAATAGGAAAGAAAAAAATGCGTTATGACGAGTTCCCTTCTTAGGAGGTGTAAATGTTGTCTATTCTTTTCTCAGGCATTATTATATTAATTTTGCATGGATCAATACATTTTTCCGTTTAAGACAGGATTCCGTCATAGGCAAGTTCTTTTTCACTGGTTTTACTGTATTTTAATTGTTTTGCCTTTAAATCTACTATCCTTTATTAAAATGAATTTTAAAGTTTAATTGTAAAATAATGGCGATTTAAAAATATATGCATTTTTGTAAACATTTTTGGGTTGAGCAAAATTTTACTGATTTTTGTACAGATCAGAGACAAATGATTTTAATACGGGTTGGGCCGAGACTGAAAATTTCGCCCCGTGCAGATCTAGGAAGAAAGAAGCCAGTCCCGGTTCGGTATGAAAAAATACGTTAGGCCCGACCGGCCACAGAATACAGTCTTTTTGTAACGGCCTCGTCGGGACGATATAAAACCTGAAGTTGTGAGGGCATAAATTATAAAAAAGATATTAATCGGCATGTTTGAAAAACCTTGTTTTAAATCAACGGACGGGCATTTAAATATTACAGAATGAAGGTGGAAAGTTCAAAAGTTAAACTGAATCGGAATTTTAAGCTACAGGAAAGAGGTACTTACTCACCTGCAATTTTTTTAAAAGCATTTAAACATTTAATTAGAAGTCTATCTTTGTTGAAAACTTTAAATGCGTTTTTCTGCATGATGGATTTTTTCTTCACCATTTCCCTTCTTTAAATTATTATAACTCAAGAACTGTTGAAGAAAAAAGGTGCACAATTGACGCATGTATTTTTGTTGCAAATTTATTGTTCCAAATTTAAGTTAACAATAAATTGAAAGCTATATATATATTATTATTAATTTAATGCACAACACTGAATTATTTTACACATATTTAATCTAAATGAAAATCTTTGAAATGATTTCTTTCACTGTTAATGCCCAAAAACACATTGCAAACTCTACATCTAAATCTAGATTTCTTTTGAAAACATATTATAATCCATGTACTTTTTTTAATAATCATGTGCTTTAAATGTTATGTGCTTTTGCGCTCCTTGTTCTAGCTGTTGTGAAATATCAGGAGGATCTGGAATTCTTGATGTAAATTTAAAAGGAAACGTAATTAAAATCAGATTTCATGATGCCAAGTAATGATGATGATTTCAAATAAAATATTCTTCATTGTATTAATTAAATTTTTTTATTTATCTTTATGACTTTGTAACAAAAGAAAAAGTTAGCCGAAATAGTTATCTTAATTTATCTATTAAAAATTTTATATGTACATAATTTATAACTTGTCAAAGATCTCTTCCAAATCAAAGTGAGAGTTTGACATTTCGATATGCCGAAATAGTTATCTTAATTTATCTATTAAAAATTTTATATGTACATAATTTATAACTTGTCAAAGATCTCTTCCAAATCAAAGTGAGAGTTTGACATTTCGATATTTCACGTCCGTTAGTTTGCCTAACTGAGCCAACAGCAAAAGTATTGACTGATTCTTTATTAGCTTCATTTTCATATTCATAAGAATCTTCATAAATTTTATTAACATTAAAATCTTCATCACTAGAATCACTAAAATCAAGATCAGAGTCATCCCCATTTGCTATTAGTTCTAATGCTTCTAATGTTGTTAATCTTTTGGCTAAAATAAAATACAAAAATATCTAATATCTGCTGTCTCTTTTTTTTTAACACTAGAACGCCCGAAAATTTTACTTAAGTTTCATAAAAATATTTCACACCAGAATTTTTATTTAAAATTATTTGACTGACTTATTTAACGTAAATCCGCGTTTTTAAAATCTAACTTATTTGGCTAAAGAATTTCTGACTCCAATTGACATTTAATCATATGGTCGGAGTCGAATCGACTCCTTCCGGGCGTTCTAGTGTTGAAGTAAATAAAACATTACAGAGAGATTAAATAAACATCAACTACTTGGAAATCTAACACATGATTAAAACCAAAACTAATGACAGAACTAAGTATAACTTTACTAAAAAAAAAACATATATTTTAATGGATGTTTTTAAATTGAGCTTTAAAGCAATAAATATATCAATATTATAATTAAAAACCAGCTAGGGTACTACAAAAACATTAAAATTAACTTATACAATCTAAAAGGTGCTTAAAAAACAAAAAAAAGAAAAAAAAAAAGAAAAAAAAAAAGAAAGAAAAAGAAAAATTGGAACTTACTAGCACCTGATCGAATACCACTTTGGCTCACCCACTTAGCAAAATTACAAAAAAAAAAAACTAGAAGCCGTTGCCAGATTCTAAAAACTTAAAAGTAATCTTTGAAGTGTGTATTATATTGGAGTTTCAGGACTTGCTTTCAAAGAAATATTTAACCCTTTCCAGCGCGGTGTCCTTAAAAAAGACACCTCATTTTAATTCTAAAACTGACAAACGGCACCAAGAATATTTAACAAAATTTCCCTATTATAATGTACATGAAAATAAGCAACTTCCTATTTTCTAATAAATTCGTTTATAAATTGCGGTGTCAGTCATTATTTCATCAGTTTATAAACAGAATTACTCCGCGCCGGTAGGGGTTAATGTAATTATTAAATTAAACAAAGACATCCATTTTAATGTATGCAGGGCCTAAGCAGGTTATACTAGGATATTTTCAAGAGAAATCTACAAGGAAGAAAGAAATTGTCAATTATAGTACGATTGAGTGTAAAAATTGCAAGTATACAGGGTGTCCCCGAAATCATGGGCCAAACTGTAAGGGAAGGTAAGGTACACATAAAGAAGCAATTTTTGTGTAGCAATGTGTGTGTGGGGGGGGGAGGGAAATCCGAACCGTAGCTCCAAGCTGCAAGCCTGATGGAGTGTTTTCCTACGGACGGACGGCCGAAACCCATTTGCTAGTCCATCCTTTTGGCAGCAGTTAAAAAGAAATGTTCAATGTTTATATTTATGCTATAGTAAATTTAAAAAAAAAAACCCTGTAAGATTCTCAATATAGCTACCTGGTTTAAAACATGACGAAATATAATAAATACAAAATATTAATAACAAAAACACTACTTGTAATTACTATAATATCAATAATAATAAAATTAATAATAATAATATTTAATGTTAAATTTTCTTATACCTATATTTCAAGCATTATAGTAGCCACCAGTATAGACATTTTTACCACATTTGTTTTACATTAATATATAAAGATTCATGACACTTAATTTTCATTTTAAAAAATCTTTTATCTTTCGTTTTCTACATATTAAAATCGAAAATTATAATTTACATTTCTTTACTTTTCTTAAAAACAAAAACAAATTTTTTTTTTACTTAAAAAGGACATATATTCCGGTATATCGTTAAAACTATGCTATTTATAAATATATACTGCATTGTCCATACGCTTTGGCACTTCTCTGAAAAAACGTTTTCGTCCATTTCTTGGACTTCATCAGTTTCAATTGGCGGCTCGCAGTTTCACTTTCGACCTTTTATCATCTCTCTCTTTCCACCTTTTTCCCCCTTCTGAAAACAATTGAAACTGATGAAGTCCAAGAAATGGACGAAAACGTTTTTTCAGAGAAGTGCCAAAGAGTATGGACAATGCAGTATATATTTATAAATAGCATAGTTTTAACGATATACCGGAATATATGTCCTTTTTAAGTAAAAAAAAAATGTGTTTTTGCTTTTAAGAAAAGTAAAGAAATGTAAATTATAATTTTCGATTTTAATATGTACAAAACGAAAGATAAAAGATTTTTTAAAATGAAAATTAAGTGTCATGAATCTTTATATATTAATGTAAAACAAATGTGGTAAAAGTGTCTATACTGGTGGCTACTATAATGCCTGAAATATAGGTATAAGAAAATTTAAGTGTAATATGGGCATTAAATGAGACAGAAATTAATGTCGAAAAACACTGGTTAAATAATATTTAATGAATATATAAGAAAACTATTTACAATGGGAACAAAGAAGATAACAAAAAAAAATCGTAAGTCATCGTCTGGAGAAGTGTCCGAGAGGTATGGATAATTATTTTTAAAAATGACTTCATTTTTCTCTATAAATCACATTAGTGCTGATATTCTATTCATGAGAACAGGACTTTCACTAATATAATTAATCCAATCCGGAATCACCATAGCTCTATGTTTTTTAACGTGATAATATGTTGTTAAAGGACAATCCAATACGTAGTGAAGTGAGGTGGAGGGGAGACCACATACACAAAGAGCGGAGTCACGTTTACCTATGTCGTAAAGAGATTTCTGGAAAGAGCCGTGATTTGTGAAAAAAAAAAAAAGAAAAAGGTAACGATTATTTATGAAAAGTTTTGCTGAAAAGCAAGAAATGCGGGGGAACTGAAAACGAGCGTTTTATTGACATAACAATTACAGCAAGTACTCAAATGTGCCACTGGCAGCGTCTAGCAAGTGATTAGCGTCGTTTTTTTTTTAAGATTCCAAGTGTTTCACGAACATTTTCAGCAACGACTGAAAACCTTGCAATGAGGTCCTTATCAGAGGCAACTGGTGTCTCATAGATGAGTCATCTGGAACCTTCGAAAGGGTTCTCCAATCGCTTACTAGACGCTGCCAGGTATGTATCGTTGTTGTTGTTTGTACATTTGGGCACTTACTGAAATTGTTGTTAATAAAACACTTGTTTTCATTTCCTCCGCATTTTTTATTTTTCGCCAAAACTTTTCATTTCCGACCCCAGATTGCTTTACCTATGTTAGATGATTATTTGAACGGAGACTAATGTGATATAAAAATAATCACATTTAAATCATATAATAAAGGTAAGGGAAATCAGCTTACCTTCTTCTTCAGGATCGTCCACGGTAATTTTCTGCTTATCCAGGTAAACTTAGATTAATCCATTAATTATGTGAATTATCCATAGTGGTTTCACCTGTAAAGAGCTTGTATATTTGTTTATTAAAAATGTGTATTTTTCATATTATTTGTATCCCAGGAATTTTGCAGCACTTATGGTTTTAAACTAAAAATTTTTATATATATCTAAAGATACATTGGAGCATTCATTTTTTTTGCTCCTTTCTCGGTTAAAACATTTACAGATACTGATAAACAAAACATTATTTAGACTTGATTAATTACATAATAAATAAATTCAAGGTTATGTTCATTAATAAAACACATATATTCATTTGAAGTCAATAAATTGTTGATATAGTTTTTTATAATGCCAATACTGAAGCTCTATTATGCAAGTGTTTATAAAATTTGATTGACAGTTCAAAAGATGAAACAGGAAGTAATGTTCTTTTTTCGTAACAGGATGGATGTATGATGTAAACAGTTGTTATGATTAAAACAGTATTGCAGACATTAAGTGTTTTTGAAAAGCAATTAACTTGATATATGATAAGTTTTATCTATTTCTAAAGAGATTAATATTTCTAACATTACCAGACATGCTTCTTTATGTGTATTTTACCTTCCCTTACAGTTTAGTTCATGGATTCGCGGACACTCTGTATACGGCCAGCACTGATCCGGAATCAAAGTGTTAACGGTACTAGTCTTATATAAATAAAACTACTTTCATTTCCATCGTCATGTAATTAAATTATTGAACAGAGATTAACTGCTTTAACAGTGACGTGCTAACATCTATTAGCATATTATAAACTGTACTTTATCTTAAGATTTATTTTATTGTGTTTGTTTTCAAATGCAAATTAATCCGGAATGTTGATTATATACACAAAGACAAAAATCTAATGATCTAGTAAAGCAAACGACATATAATTTTGAAATCTTGCTCATCAAGCTTGAATTATCGAAAATCTATAGTTCTCATCCTTTCATCAGCATTTAAATGGAATTTATTCGCAAAGGTGTTTTCGTCTCCATTGTCACTTAATTATGTTCTTGAGCAGAGATCAACTGCTTGACAGTGACGTACTAACATCCATTAGCATATTATGAATTGGTCTTTGATTTCTCTAAAGATTTATTTCCTCGTGTTCTTAAATATAATATTGCGGAATGTTTACGCCCAAAAGGATAAAAATGTATAATAAACAAGAACGGAAAATCGTGCATCATACATAGATTATGAAAGAATTTCCAACACTAATCAAACATCATTAAAAAAAATAATTTTTTTCACACAATGGAAGGAGATATCTAAACAAACAATTTAAAAAACACATAACTCAGTAAAAATCGAACTTCAACAATTGCTGTCATTATCAGGTACTGTGTAGGGGGTCCCGAGGCAGAACGGGATACCAAGTTTAAAATAGGTTTTAAAAATATAAAGGGGTTAATTAAGAGAGATGCAAATTTTCTATGAACACATTATAATGTAATAATTACAAAAATTTGATAATATTGTTACAAAACAAAAGAACAATATAGTTTTGGGGGGTGGTAAGAACATGTAATTATAAAAACATATAAAACTAGTGGAAATGCAAAAAATAATAATTTTGCTTTACATTTATTTAGTTTTAAGTGACTATAAAGGTTTAACTACAGTTTTCATTGATTGTATCCTTTTCTTAAGCCAATAGAGAAAATTCACGCGCTAGGACAGTCTCATCATCTTTGTTATCTCCCGTAAGGCAGGGTGACGTCACGGCGACGTCGTTGTGAAGTCACACTGTTATTTTGTGACCGTCGATGTGACGTCATAGTGACTAGAATGCGACGTCTTTATGGCCGTTTTAGAGGTCGTTTGTGACGTCACATTGCAAACCACTCTGTGAAGTCATGGTGTGACAAATTTGTGAAAAGTGTGTCTTTTGTGACTATTTTGGCATTAACTTTGTGACGAACCTGTGACGAAAGCGACAATGCTTTGAAGTCACACTGTGACCAATTTGTGAAATATGCGTCATTTGTGACGAACTTGTCATAAACACTGTGATTTCAAATGAAAATCAAATTTCAAATTAATTGCTTAAAAGGCGCAAATAGGGAAAAAGATTCCATGCTGGGACTCGAAGCCGGGCCATCAGAACAGCGCACTGACATTCTACCGGCTAAATCACATGGAACGATACCCAGGCTGGAAAATTTTTCACTATTACATGTTGGCAACGCTACAAACGCAGCACAAGATGGAGTATTTAGCGTGAGCCACCAACATGATAGAAACACGAAACTTAATTAAATCCAGCATCGATTGAAATTATATTAATACTTGGAATGTTTTCCACAGAGAACCATTCGCTTTGCATACAATATTTCAAATGAAAATCAAATGTCAAATTAAACGCTTAAAAGGTAATTTTAATTTGAAATGTTGTATGAAAGGCGAATGTTTCGCCCTGGAAAAATTTCAAAGTATTAATATATTTTCAATCGATGCTAGATTTAATTAAGTTTCGTGTTTACCCCATGTCGGTGGCTCACGATAAATATTCCATCTTGTGCTGCGTTTGTAGCCTTGCCAACATGTAATAGTGAGAAATTTTACAGGCTGGGTGTCGTTCCATGTGGTTTAGTCGGTAGAATGTCAGCGTGCTATACTGATGGCCCAGGTTCGAGTCCTGGCATGGAATCTGTTTCACTATGTTGGCCTTTGCGCCTTTTAAGCAATTAATTTGATATTTGATTTTCATTTGAAATATTGTATATAAGGCGAATGATTCTCTCTGGAAAAAATTTCTAAGTATTAATACAGCGATGAATTTTAAAATAAACTTTTGCTCTTTTACCGTACTTTTTAGCAAAATATCGCTATTTTGGAGTCCTATTCTTCTAAAACATTTTAAAATTTTCCACTTAAAAAACAATGCTTATCAACTGACATATATTTTTATTAAATTCTATGCTTGATATTGAGTTCAAGCTTGATATAGAATGTGTAAGTTTATTAATCTGTTGTGATTTGTCATTGCTTTATTAAATACGAACATGGAGTCTAACGGATATTAATACAGCTATTATTTATAGGACGGCATGATAAGCCATATTTATTTAAATTTTTTATTCCCGTGTATATTGTATTTTGTGATTATGATCTAAATTGATTTGGTATGTTTTATATAGGAAAAGACTGATCTGGGAAATAGAAAAAACGAGTAAGAAAAATCATGCGTTAAACATAGATTATAAAATACTTTCCAACATTTTCTGAATGCTTTAACAAGACAACGTAATTTAGGGAAATAACGTAAATAAGCTAACTAAGTAAACATTTTAGAAAACGCATAAAACATTTGAAAAACTGATTTCAGCAGTTACCGTCCATAGCCAAATATGTTTTCCAATTCTTTTGAACAGCTCTTTCTTTTGATCTGTAGGTTGATACACTGAAAAAAATGAAGTACTCAAAAATGAGTAAACCGACGTACTCATATCGAATGGAATATTTTTGGATCAAAAATGAACCTACGCTTTCTCTATTTTGAAACATCACATGTTATCAAACCCAAACAAACGAATAATTTTCTACCCTGTAATGTTTCATTTCATTTATGACGGCATAAATGATGTTTATTAATGTAAATATTAAATTATGCACAGTATTTTAAAAATAATTTAAAAGTGCTTGGAAATAATACTCTTGTCATAAAAATATTCGATTTGAGTATCTTGTTAAGAATTTTGCTATTTTTCTTAATAAATAATCAGTTAAACATTTCTTGTTAATAACTTTGAACGAGAAATAAATGTCAGTACATTTTTATTTTAAATTTTAGGGGGTTTTTTGGGGGGGGGCAGTACATAACGATTCATATTTGATCACAACCATGGAATAAAAAATGAGTACATGTGTTTCTCAACGTTGAGTACATTTGGATCGGAGCCATTTTGAGTATGTGACGCATTTAAAATTGAGTACTTTTTACTCAATTTTGAGTACCCATTTTTTTAAGTGTAATACTATATAACGGGAAAATTTAGTTTAGCAAGAAAACGCCTAACAGGTTGAAATTCTTTTTCAGAAATTTATACTAATGTATGGAAACATACTTGAATACTTTTGTACAACCCTGTAGTTTACCTAGAAACTTTATTACACGCCACTATTCAGTTAAAATTTAATTCAAACTAAGACATTCTTAAAACTGCTGAAATCGCATGTCCAGAAATTATAATACAGTATAACTTCAAAAATCCGGCATTCAGAAATCCGGCAACTGCAAAAATTCGGCATCAAAATCATTATTCCTTTCACCATTTTTTTAAACTTCCAATTTACAGAAAAAATAAAAATATTATTTGTTGACGAATTAAAATCCTAAAGTGAAAGTTTGAAAAACAATTCACAAAATCCGAATGCGGGTTTTCTTCATTTGTCATATCCGATTAGTTACTTACACAACAGAACGCCCGAGAAAATTCGGAACTGCGAATATCTAGCCGCAACAGAACAGCTAATAACGCTAGCAGCAGCTATCAGCTCAGAAGATGGGGACAGGGAACAAACAGATATAAGAAAAAATGTTGCTGGAAAAAATATATAAATTTGATTGGACAATTAAACTTTCGAAATAGATATTCTTCGATTGTATTAAATGCTTTAAAAAATGTAAAAGAACGGCTAAAGAAATTGAAACAAAGTGACATTGATGTTTCAGAAATTACAGGAGAATAACTAACTTCATTATTTATAAGATTTTTTTTTTAAATATAGAAAATGGAAAATAAAAACAAGTTTTTCTCTTTTACTCATATAATAATCATTTAGTTATGTATTAAATTAATACTAAAGAGATCATTAAGAATATCGGAAGTATTTTTGACATTCCTTCAGAAATCCGGAATTTTCAAAAATCCGGCATAGCCTCGGTCCCGACGATGCCGGATTTTTGAAGTTATACTGTATAGACAGCCATGTATCCAATTCTTTACGTGACCCTGTGTATCATTTTACCTATATTCTACAAACTTTTCTTAGTAAATTAAATGCAGTTCAACGAAAAAAAGCATAACTCATTTAAAAACTACCTTTAAGCAATTTGCGCCCATACCCAGTAATCCTAATGAATACTTTTGTGTAGCTTTGTATAGGAATTATAGCATTTATATACATCATATACTATGCATAAATATAGTGAATCATTAAAGCGCATATAATTAAAAATACATTTCCAGCAATCATCGCTAATGAACAGTACTTCAGATACAATATAGTATCTGAAATATTTTGTGTGTCCCTGTAAATGCTATATACGTATTATTCATATTATTCATGAAATAATTTATAGTACGTAAACCTCAGCGACATATATCAATTTCATTATATATGAAATAGATTAACATAATTAAAGTATGCCGCAAACAATTCCCTCCACCCCTATATCATTATGTATTTGAATTCCTTTTTTAGCCCTGTAAATGAACAATAACTATTCTTTGCATCGTATAGTCAACAGAATGCATATTTTAGTGCACTTCGTAAATGCATATCAATTTTATTTTGTTTGAAAGAGTGCGTAAAATCATTAAAAATCATTTGAAACGATTTTTTCCCATAGGCCGTAATGTAACGGAAAATTTTTGGCTGTCCCTGTAAATGAACTAAGCATACTACAAACTTCATTACAAATAGGTACCGTGCTATGGTACACGTCAATAACATCCAAAAATTTCAGGGCAATCCGAGTATATTTTCGAGAGTTAGAGTGCGGACAGACTGCTAGACGGACAGACGGAGAGACAAACCGAAGTCATAAGCACTTTTCAACTTTGTGTCCTATATTATGTATCCTGTATTATATGAACTTTTAAAAAATATATACTAAAGCAGTTTAATCTATAACTTCCTATCAGGCATGAAAAACACTTTATTTCAATGCTTAAATATAATATTTTACTTTTTAGTGCCAATAATTACGCGTATCATAAACGTAGAAAATGAATTTATAATAGAAGAAAATTTAATAACCGATTCAGAATGTCTATAATTAAATGTTTGATTAAAATCACAAACAGAAAAAATGCTTACGTACAATTTAAAAAAACAAATTTATCAATTTGAAAAACACTAAAAATAATAATTAGAATTTACGATTGTACTATTAAACAACAGCAAACTACAATAGATAAATTAAATGCATTATTAGATTTAACAATATCTCAAAAATATTTCCATATAATATAAGGAATTCCTATTATTTTATAATTTTGGCAAATGTTAAATCTGAAAACATTGGTTTGAAGATTTAGGATTTTAAAAGATAATTTAAAATATTATTAGCACTAAAAGAAAAATCTTTCAAATGTTTCACTACTGTAATATGTAAAAATACATTTTCCCAGTATAATGTTAATTTCTAATCTGAAACAGTTTCGTAATCTCATGATAATCGAACATCATATTTAACCCCAAAATAATAATAACTATAAGTGTTAGTAATCAAAAAATAGTAAGAAGCCGAAAAAAAAATTCCAAATCGTTGTCTCAACACATTTTGAATCTCAAGTAAGTGTAAATTAATGTTTATATTAATTCCAGTATGAATGTAGGCAGGAATCAGTCTCTGCGCAGCTTTTTTTTTCAAGCGATGGCAGATTAAGATATTTTTCTTTACAGTTATCGAATTGGAAAATATCGCTTCTGACAATTCCAGATCAGTCTCTTACAAATATAACATAAAACTATTTAACTCATAGTATACAAATCAGGAATAAAATATTTAAATTAAATAAGACTTGCATATACGTTCCATTAATATCCGTGTATCGTAAAATGGTCATTTCCTTATCTTAAAGTGTCGTAGACGTGGTGATGTTCTAAACAGTGAACTATTTCCCGCGTTTTCTCATATTTATTTTTCTGTGGGCAAACGATTTTCAGCAGGTGGTCTGTTACAGATTATTTGTTTTTGTATACAAGAGATATGGAACTTGAATGGGCAGTAATTTTCTGAAAGTATCGTTAATTAAAATTTTGTATTTGAAGAAATTTCCAATGTATTTAACCTTTTCTTTTTATCCGTATCAAATAATTCAAGTTAAAATGTATTGTAAAGTTCTTTTTTCTAAATAATTATAATAATAATATCCATAATTAGAGTTTATTAGATAAAACATTGTTTAAATTTTTAAAAGGTGTAAAAATAAATTTAATGGTAATAACAACCCCCCCCCCTTTTTTTTTTCTTTTTCTTTTAAAGTAAAGTTTGTTTTGCACAAATTTTGTATGGTTCTTTTATTTTCGGAAAATGCTAATTTTATTAAAAAAGTCTGAAAGAAGTAGAATTTATGACTTGAATACAAATTATAAATCAAGAAATGCATAGATGACTAAACTCTGAAAACTCTTTCTACATGCTCATTAAAAGGTGCAGATTTAACTGTAATGGAAAATTTTTAGTCTGAAAATACAGAAGTGTTTCGAATAACCCTGGTCGGTAAAAAAGAAATAAATAAATAAATTTCCTCCCAGCAAACTAAATATGTAAAGTGTATAAATTTAATGTTCCTAATTCTAAATATACTATCGAAATTGCTCCAGCATGTACCATTTTTCCGAGAAACACTTTTATAATAATGACAATCAGTGAAGGATTATTATATTAAATTGCAATGCTAGATAAAATTGAAATCATGAAAAAGTATACATTCACTGTCTTAGATATGAAATTGGCAAAATATAGCCTGAAAATTTAGTTTATTAATGCTTGTATCGTGCACTTTATTTATATTGCCACCCCCCCCCCTTTTCGTGACAGAATTTACCATTTGCTACCCACTAATATATTTTCATTCCTTATGCCGCTGTAACTCGGGACTGTTTAAAATATTTCTCTTCATTTTCAAAGATTTTTGAAGTTCATATTTTTGTCATAATATGGTGGTTTTTTTATCACATATGTGACGTGACGTACGTTACATAGTAGTGACATAACAGTGACGTCACAATTTTTTTTAATTGCCAGAAAAATATACTTTTACAGTAAATAACATGTTTTAAAGAATTTTCATAATTTTTTTAAGTTTTCTAAGAAGTCCACATCTCAGTCACAATGTGACATCACTGAGTGGTGGCATTTTGGTCACAGATGTGACGTGACTACAGTGACTTACAGTGACGTCACAACGACGTCACCGTGACCATGCATGCTATGAGGGCTATTGCTGCACAGGAATTGTTTGCCCATTTTTTGCACATGGAACAAACGCGACCCAACGTCTAACTGACTTTGAGTAAAATTTACCGCAATATAAACATTCACAGTCAGACCATGTTAGTTAAAATAAAATTCGGGGCAGAGAGAGGTATTTCCCCATTCCGTCCCAGGGACACGATTTAGGTTTTTGAGGTATGGTTACTCGAAAAAGATGCGTAATAAAACGTTTAACCCTTTCAGGGGCAAAGCAATTCCATTGCTAAAGTGTTGAAATAAATGATTTTCACACCGAAATTTGAAAACAAATTTATATGTAAATAAGAAAAAAGCTATATTTCACGTAATTAACCGAAAATTGTTTACTAAAATTCTAGTGCCAATGTGGCATTTGGGAATAAAAATTAAGTTGTTTTATAAACATACCTCCGCCCCTCAAGGGGTTAACTACACGAAACTAAAAATAATTAAACGTGCTTCAAGCATGAACTAATTATACTTGTAGTGTAAGCAAATATGTATGCCTTACCTTAGTTACGAAATCATCAGAAATTACATTACTGGAGCAATAAATCGCACAACGAAAAATTTACGCACCAACGTTCGAGAAAACTAGACTAACATGGATGCCGAAGTTGAACAGGAACAGGTTTTCTTACTTCTGCTTATTGTCACTCGCTGGTAGCACCTCCTTGACACCGAAAAACGTCAAAATCATTCCGCCCCGGTATCCCGTTGTGCCCTTACGACATGTTTTGTGAATCCCAATATATGATCTATAGAATTTATACACATCACTTAATACTTTAAATATTCTATATTTGAGATTCTCTGTAAAGGAACGATAAATGCTACTCATTTCATAATCTGTATAAAACATGTTGTTAGTTGTCTTTTCAAATTTCATTATGTTTGTAGAATCATAACATCAGTAAAAAGCACCGCAAAAGATTTTTCCTCCATGGATAATAATATAATGGAATTCTTTTGTACGTTCCTGGAATTGAACTTCTACGTATTCTATATACCTCAAAAGGCATGTTATAGACACCTTAGTCATGCATTTCAAATACTGTAACACGAATGAAATGCACGGTAAACGATTTTTCCCCATAGGACATAATCTACCGGAAACCTTTTGTGTGTCTCTATAAACGTAACACACTTCATCGTATGGATTTTTTATGCTGATTTCGAATGCAATACGTAAAGATTCGACACAAGTCATGAATTCTTTCGCAATGTTAACCCTTTAGCGGGCGGTGTCCACAAAAAAGGACACCTGATTTTAATTCCAAAATTGACAATCGGCACCAAGAATATTTATTTTAAATGTTCCTTTTATGAAGTACGGGAAAATAAGTGAGTTTTTATTTTCTAATACATTCGTTTTTGAATTCTGGTGTCAGTCCATCATTTCCTCATTTTACAATCAGATTTACTCCGAGACGGAAAGGGTTAAATCCAGTCCAAAAGTAGCCAAAATGACACCACAATTTACAATCCATAAATTGTAAATTTACATTTAGTATAGTACTGTAAAAAAAGGCGATGTTTCTTAATTTATAGAAATACACAATATAACCACAAACGAAAATATACAATAACCTCTTCCTGGTTACGTATGATTCCGAAAAGAATTCTTTATCTCTATAAGCTTCAGAAATTAATATGGTTTTGAGATTTAGATAAGTTTCTTTCGCCGCTACTGATTTTCCGAAACGTTTTCGCTCATCATCATTCGTAACACCATTAAAATATACTGCAAACGATTTTTTCCATAGACCATAATGTACGGGGGATTCTTTGGATGCCTCTTTTAACGAACTATAAATGCTGCACACTCCATTATCAATACAGAACATGACATGGTAAACCTCAATAACATACAGTAAAACCTCCCTAAAGCGACCACGTTCGGTTCCAATAAAAATTGATCGCTCCGAAAGGTGGTTTCTTAATGGAGGTCATGATTAAATTTATTTTTAATTGATGAAAAAAAGTAACAATTAATGTTACTAAATTTTTTTTGACATTGGGAAAAAATATAAAGATTTAAGTATCAAAACAAAAGTTAATTACATAAGATAATTACTGTAGAGTTTAAAAAATGAATACATTGACGTTTGCTTTGATTTTACGGTTTTATCTTTTATAACTTTTATTTCCAAGTCCTTTTGAAGTTCAGTAAATAAATGCAATTTCTTTTGGACTGGAACAAATAATAACGATTTCATTCATTTATCTATTTCTTCGAGAGTTTCCTGACAGAATAGGACAAGGGAGTTTATTGGCAGTCATTCTTATTGTCATAAGAGTTAAATTCATTGCCTAAAAAGGCACAAAGGTGTTTAAAAACTTAAAAGTTACCGGAATTTAAAAAAACTAAACTTAGTTTAGAAGTTTGATGAATATTGCACTCACCGGAATTATTTTTCTAATAAAACTATCTCGAAGCGACCAGAAAAAAAACGCAATTTGTTTAATTTTCTTGAAAAAAATTGGTCGCTCATGGAGGGAGCTCAACTGGGATGGTCTCTGAATGGAAGTAAAATTAGTATTGAACCTATGTGAATAAATTTCGTTCCATGAAAAAATTATCGTTCAGGGAGTTGGCCGCACAGGGAGGTTTCACTGTATATCAATTACATGGCAATCCAAGAATACTTATTCGAGTTATAGCACAGACGGGCAGACATACAAACAGATAGACAGATAAACTAAATTCATAAACACTTTTCAACTATGTTAGAAACAGTTAATAAAAATTTGAATGTTCACATTATGCGTTTGTTTAGGGCGAAAACCTGCAGATATCTTCATCGTTCCCAAACATAGAAATCTCATTAAAAATGTGCTTATTGACAAACACTCATGTCCATTTAAAGAGACAAGGGACCTTTAAACTCATTTTTTTTATTTTTCTTAAATTGCACCTTAAATACTATTCAAGGGCGCACTATATGAATTATGGCATATATTTATCACACTGGAAATTTAAAAAAACTAGAAAACGAAGAATTCTGCTTTTTCAGAATTTAGTGTCGCCCACGATGAAAAAAATATATGCATATATAAATAAAACAAAACATATTTCAACATTAAGACTTAAAGAACACTCTGTTATTTTATGTAAAATGACGTCATTCGCATCCGCTTAAGAATTCCACATTCACGATCCATTCTTAAACAGCTTCAGTAAAGTATGCAAAGGACGTTACTATCGCAAAATAATACACAAAAGAAGCAAAAAGATGCCGTCTTCAAAGAAACTCGTCAAAAAAAAGGCTATCTAATGATTCAAATGCCTTCATTTGTTTGTAACATTAATATATATACTTAAAATTAAATATAGTTTATAATAGCTCCTTGTTTTAACAGAAATCATTCGATTATATTTTTTCAAAATAGCACGTATTTTAATTACATATTTTTTTCGGTTGTTATGAGAAAATGGCGACAAAAATATATAATTACTATTTTATAACTATTTTTACTTTCTACAGAAATAGTGTATTTCCAGTACTAATATCAAGAAAATGGCTCTAAAAACTACAAAAAAATAAATATCTCAAAAATAAATAGATACAGTTTTCAAACAAATTGCATTTAAAAGTACATTTTTTTCCCAATAGGATGGTATTAAAATTGAAAATGTGCGATGCATAGAAGTTTAAAAAATTGCTGCAGAGTATTTAATCGTGCAATGATACATCTGCTTTGTCTTACGGCTGGCTTATGCAACGTAACGTTATTTTTTGGAGATGACATAAAATAAGCTGAGAGAAAGAAATAGAACGAGGGCTAAAAATTTTGGAGAAAAATGAGAAATTTTCCTGAATATTTTAAGCGTTGTCAAGAACTCTCAAAATGCCTCAACCTCATTCCATATCAATTAAAATCCCCAATATTTTTTGTGTCAGTTTGGTTTGCATATACAAATAAAACTGTGCATTGATTTTATATATTTTTATATAAGAAAAAAGATATTTTCTAAAATGAAATTTTCAGCATTTTTGCATCTTATTTCTGCATTTAACTAACTTTAATTTTTCCAATTATATTTCGTTTTAAAAAGCTATGCACAGTTTTATTTGTATAGGTAAACGAGACTGGCTTAAAAAATATTGGGGATTTTAATTGACATGGACTGAGGACGGGACATTTTGGAAAGTTCTTGATAACGCAAGGGGGTAGGATACCTTTGAACACGTCGAAAAAGCAAAAAATATCACTATGTTCCAACCTTCAAAACTTGTGTAATAAGTCAAAAATAAAATTCAAACTTCATTTAAATATAAAGCTCATATTTAAATTTATATTTAAAAAATATACATATACTTGTAAATTCATAAATATATATTCATAGCTGCCAACTTTTACGCGTTATTCCTACCACTAAAATTTTATAGTAAATGTTATCCTATTTAATCGTCGAAATCTCAAGATTAGACAAGACGAAAATTTCTATGAAATTTTAGTGGTAGTAGAAAAGCGTAAATGTTGGCAACTATGTATATTGAAATGATAAGTTTAAAAATATATGATAAAAAAGAAAAAAATCTTGCGCGCATGATAAAATCTGAAAATATGAATATAAAGAGGAAATTTTGGTGAAAATAAATAATAATAGTGTTACCTTTATATTTAAACCAGAATATTTGTAAAAAATATTGACTAAATTAAAAATTATCAAAAACTTAAAATTTTCACTTAAAAAAAAATTTCAAAGAACAAAAACAGAAAAAAAAAATTACTTTTTTCTGGTTTTACGTTGTAGATAATACAGAAAAGGATATGTTTTGAAATTTTCTTTTGATTGCCATGCATAGTTTTTGAGTAACACTGCGCGCAGTATCAAAATTCAGCGTTTTAAATAAACGCAACACAAAGTTTAATTTCCCTTTGTAGTCTTAATAAAACTGCCATAATTAGTAAACTAATGGGAATTTTTTTAATGGGCTTTTTTGCATAATGCTCAGAAATGATTACGGAATCAAAATATGTATTTAAAAAAATTCGAAAATTTGGAAGGTTTAAAGATATCCTACCCCCTATAGTCAGGAAAATTCCTTATTTTCTAAAAAAGAAAAAATTTATTTCTTGCGTGATAAATATATGCCATAATTCATATAGTGTACCCATTTAAGGTGCAATTAAAAGAAAATAAAACAAAATGAGTTCGAAGGTCCCTTGTCCCCTTAACACAAGAACTGGCAAGAGGGGTCGTATTGACCTTTACCAAATGTATGTATAGTCGATTCGAACCAGAAATTTCTTCATAAAATATGTTAAAACTATACTGTGCGAAAATAATTTAAATAAATAAGTTAAATAGCTTTAAATAAAAATGCTGGTATCAAATGAATTTATTAAATTCGAGTAAAATTTCTGGCGGTTTTAGTGTTAACCCTTTCCGGTCTGGTGACTCTTTCACAAATTTTATTCGGTTGGCACCACTTTTTTGAAAGAAGTTACCTTCAATTGCGCAGTTTCGATAACGCTGTAATTAAATAAGACAAATTTAATTTTCCAGTATTACTGGTGCCAAAACCAAATTTTTCAAAGAAAATTATCCCGAGTATGACTCGGGCTTGACCGCAAAGTGTTAAATAAAATTTATTTGTAAACGTGTTTTCATCTCCATCGTCACGTAACCGAGTTCGTGAACAGAGATAAAATGCATTGTAGTGAAGAAACACCCATTAGCATAACATTAATCGGGATTTTCGTCAACTTTATATCCTCTTGCTAGTTTTTAAATGAATTAATCCGAGGCTTTGATCATATCCTGATGAACAAAATAATGAGCATTAGAACAAGTAGATATTATTGGGCATAAATTACTCATGTAAAGAAAATAAGAAATTTTTTTTAAAACTGTGTATTGTTTCTAAAGTAAAAAGATTGTTTTCGTAAGAAATATCTATAGAAATAATGATTATTATTTATGAGAGGTTCACAACCATAGTAGACCAAGTCCATTTTGAAAAAAATGAGATAGTCCATTTGGAAGGTGCACAAAGTCTGTTTTATCTACTTCCACAGTAGACCAAATCTGTTTTCACATACTTTCTCATATATGTCATCTGTTTACAGACTTGATTTACTGTGAGAGTGAATAAAACAGATTTTATGCTACTCCTAAATGAACTATCTCATTTTTTTTTCAAAAAGGGCCATCTACTATGGTTGTCAGCAGGGTTCTCGCTGCCGCTCGCCATTGCGCCACATCGTGACAAAATGCTTCATTTGGCGAGTAAACGAACAATCAGACTCGCCAAGTTGCGAGTACTCAATTTCTGATCTTTTTGTGTATGTGTTTGTGTATGCCAGTACACTCAAAATTCTTATCCGCGTTTACTGAACGATTGATGTCGCATTATATGTTCAATTGCACCGTCCACCGTACCATTTACATTACTCTATTTAGAGATATACTGACTCAACACCA
Source organism: Maratus speciosus (assembly GCA_963932465.1). NCBI lineage: Eukaryota > Metazoa > Arthropoda > Arachnida > Araneae > Salticidae > Maratus > Maratus speciosus. Next base: position 253,659,656 of record OZ010794.1, read on the forward strand.
ATTCAGTTTAGCAACAGTTAAATTCACAGAAAGGATTTTGTGATAGGTATTTCTCTACTGTCAGTTTGTCACTATCTATGCGCCGGTAAAAACATAGGCTCGACCAGGTGGGGAGGCCTACCAATTGTTTTGAGCTCTACAAGCCCTAACCACCGGTAAAAACACAAACAAAATTACTCGCATCAAGCGCCAAATAGAGAAATATCATAGCAATTTTTAGTGTATATTTTCATAACGGCAAATAAAAGATAGCTCCTTTGAATTTTTATTTAGACTTCTAAAAATGTGTCTGTAACATTTACACTATTAGAATGTACTCATTTTAAATAATTTCTGTAACGGATAATTGAATTTCTATTTTATAAGGAACTAGCAGGCTATGCCCGCTACGCTGGTCTGCTTATCCAAATGAACCTTGAATTAAACAAAATGTATCATTGAATTTGACATTGTGATTTAAAGCAATATGGAACCTTACCTGGAATGTCCTTTCGCACTGCTGAAAACGATAAGAACGCCAATGTGCTATTATATTTTCTAATGTGTAGACAAATTTTCAGCTATTAAGGTCTTAACCCTTTTAGTTGATCAATAACAGTAGGATTAGTAAAGAAAAATAGTACAATACGCAATACAATAAAACAAACCCTGAAAAATTATATAACTACTTGTAATTATGCAAACAAATAAACAGACAAAATCCATCCAGTAAAACTTTTTTTAAAGGTTGATCTTTCATAAGGGGTCCATCTGATTATAGAACTTTCCCCCATAATTCTGTAACTAAGCAACGTAGAATGATACTCAATAAACTAAAACCTCCGCAAACATTGTCTTATCAACAAAGAAAGTATTATCAATATCCGCCATCTAGAACTTTTTGAAAAGTCTAATCTTTCATAATCGGTTTCATATGATTATGGAACTTTCCGCCATTACTTTATGACTAAGTAACGTAGAACAATATGCAAAATACTAAAACTATGTCTGAATAGATATCTAACTAAAATGAAATTCCTATCAAAATCCGTTCTGTAGAACTTTAAAAAATGTTAAACTTTCATAATCAGGTTCAACTGATTATAGAACTTTCCACCACACCTCTATTATTAAGCAAAGCAGAAGGGTATAGTATATACTAAAACTCTGCCTGAAAAATTATTTAACTAACAGTGAAAATTCAATCGTAATCAATTCGGCTGAATCTTTTAAAAATGTTAATCTTTCATGATCGGGTTCGTCAGATTATATAACTTTAAAACATAATTGTATGTATAAGCAACGTAGAACGATATTTTATATACTAAAATCTTCCCTGGAAAATTATCTAACTATCATTATGATCAAAATCCATTCAGGTGAGCTCAAGTTATATGCAACCGGGATGAATTTCCCATTTCCATTTTACTCTAGTATATATAGTAGAAGCAGAAGTAGATAGATAGATAGATAAGAATATTGATTATTGAAATTTATGAAACTGCAAGTTATTTCTCGTTGTCTCTGCTGAATAATTTTAAAGACTTTTCAATCGGCGAGTATTGAGATTTACTATTATGTCTACAACAAATGTATTTCATTTTGTACCAAAACATTGTAATTAAAATGAGCCAATTTGCTGTGGGTTCCGATATTATAAAATATTTTTTTTTCAAAATCGCCAACTACGCGCATGACATTTTAAGTGTCTCTTGGCACTGCAGTAAACATTTCCATGTTTTATTCAGCGAAAAATGAAGTTATAACTTAATTTTACTTGATAATAAAAAATACTTCCACCTTCAAAAAATAGTAAATTAAAATTTTTTGCAGTGTTACGAATAAATAATAATTAAAGCCAAAAGAAATTCGCGTTCAATAAATATCAAGCCCCAAAGTTTGGCATCGTTTGCAATAAAATTTGGTACTTTTCTTTTCCACTACAGGCTCCTTGGCGTTTTTTATTAAGCTTGGCGCTATTCGGGCATCAGAAAGTGAGATTTATTCCGAATCGATATAAACAGTTAAGAAAACAAACTTGATGAAATTTTTTGTTTGTTTATATATGTATATTATAAATGTTTTTTATATACAAATTGCATCTGTTTCTAATTAAAATTAGATAAATTGCATCTTTATGTTAAATAAATTGTATAAACAGAAAAAAAATGCTTGTTTATATGAAATGAAACAGTGAATAGGTTGCCAGAAAATATGTTTCCAAATTTTCTCTCCGCCAAGGCTATTTTCTCTGTTTCGCCAAGATCCCTATACTGTAAATTACCAAAAAATTTTGCACATTTAGGATTGAAATAAATGGCGCGCAATAGCATACAATTTGGTATAGTGTTGGTATAACGTAAAAATAGGAAAAGGGCACCAAAAAGTTTTCTTTCAAATCACGCCAATTCTGTGTTAATTCGGTTATAGAATAGCTCCGCTTTAAAAACACAGAATCAGTTTAAACCTTTTCCTAAGTTAATTATGCGCCAAACCACGCCAGGTAACATACGCCAACTGTCAGTAGACTCAATTATGTAACTTATCGGTACCAAATATGCCAATTGTGTATGGATTCGATAACGTAATTTATATCCTTAATTTATGCATACTTTACAAACTTCATCTACTTTCCAATTTTCCTGATTTTAAGATCAATGGTTACTGTTAGATGTTAAAAAGCTTGGCGCAATTCGGGCTTAAGAAAGTGAGATTTGTGGCCAAATGATATGAACAGCTATAAAAACAAATAAAATGAACTTTAAGCTTTTTAAAATACGTATTCATATATATATTCCTATATAAATTTTTATTTATGAATATTAATATTTTTGTTATTTATATTCAATTTACTTCTGTTTTTATATAAAAAAGAGATAAATTTATTCTTTATAGTAAATAAATTATCTAATTACTGAACAGAAAATATGGATGAAAACTTTCCTTGTCTCGCCAAGCCCATTTTTTCCAACTCGCAGCTATATTGGAAAATTACAGAATTTAACCCATTGCTCTATGACTAAACAGTCTCAAACAATATATTATATACTAAAACTATCTCTGAAAAATTGTCAATCTAATAATGCAAATTCTATGAAAAACCGTTTATTTTAATTTTTAAAAAGGCTATTGTGATAATTGCGTACACCAGACTACAGAATTTTCCCAAAAACGGAATGGCTGAACAATAATAGAAGGGCATGTTGTATACTGAAAACGCCCCTGGAAAATTATCTAATTAACAGTCCAAGTTCCATCGAAATACATTGGGCAGAATCATTTAAATAGGCTAATTTTCCATTATCAGGTTCATCTCATTAAAGATCTTTAAACCATAATTTAATACCAAGAAACGTAGAACGACGTGTTATGTACTAAAAAATTCCCCGAAAAATTACCTATCTAACAGTGTACGTTCAGCAGAACTCGAGTTATAAGCAGCGGGAATGAAATTTCCATTTGAATTATATATATATATATATATATAAGTAGAATTGGGTATTTCCAGAAAATGCTGTCGTTTATTGAGAAATAACCAATATTGTGAACGTCGCTCAAACCGATGGCACGCTCATTTATTTTTGGCTTAAAATTAAATCGTTTGGCGATAAAATGAAATCGCAAAAAACATACAATATGTAACTCACAAGTATCGTCATTTTTATAATTACATCTGCTAGTTTCTTCTGTATGTCACATGATGGTCGAGTTAAATAAAAATAAAAAGTAAATTTAAAAGAAATCAAAAACAAAAGTGTCACTCAGATATTATTTTATAAAATTTTCTGATGCATTTTATTTAACCGGACGCAAGAGATAAATTGCCAAATATAGTTTAAAACTGCAATCTTTCATATTGAATAAATTTTTAAGCATTAAGAACATTCTCTTTCATGTTTAAATTCGATATTTTCATTTTCCAATATTACCACTCGTCATTTTTTTTTTCATTTTCTCTCTTCTTTTCTTTTTTTTCCTTTTAAATAAAATTAGTAACAGTTTTTTTCCGCGATGTACAGCCATTTCAATTCATTTATCAAAAAATCCATCGCCAATAAAATAATGGTAATCCTTTCACTCAAATTAACAGAACTTTCCGTCATAATTCTATAACTAACCTACGTAGAACGATGTGTTATAGCTTAAAACCTTCCCTGAAACAATACCTATCTAACAGTATAAGTTCCGTCAAAATCCATGCAGTAGAATTTGAAATCTAGGCGTTCGGAACGAAATTTTTGTTTGGATTTTATATATATAATAGATAGAATAGATAGAATAGATAATAGATTATGTGTTATGAACTATCTCTAAGTTTAAAACAGATCGCATTGTTAGATCTCCTAATTTTAACAATATCGCGTTATGTTAGTTCCACATTCCACCACCAGGGAGCGCACTCTATTCTTAACGAAAGCGTATCTGAACAAAACTCCTTCATGCAACCTTTCCGTAGATACATGAATCGGGAGGGTGGCGGTCTTAACCAGTAATTTATGATAATTGCTGAAATTACTACGAAAAATATTTTAAAGGGACCCTACGCGGGCCCCTAATAGAGTTAGAGGAAATTGAAAGACGGCAAAATAATCGCGGGGAAAAGTTTGCTTGTGTGCTGCGGAGATACTTTTGGCGCGAGATCTAAGCTCTACGACCAATAGGAGCCCAGATATTTAAGGAAATATGAAGTGTAACAAAGTCCAAAATAACAGAATTTTCCGTAATAACTCTATAACTAATCTAGGTAGAATGATGTGTTATAGCTTAAAACCTTCCCTGAAACGATACCTATCTAACGGTATAAGATCCGTAAAAATCCATGCGGTAGAACTCGAAATCTAGGCGTTCGGAACGAAATTTTCGTTTGGATTTTATATATATAATAGATAATAGATAGAATAGATAATACATTATGTGTTATGAACTATCTCAAAGTTTAAAACAGATCGCATTGTTAGATTTAATAATTTTAACAATATCGCGTTATGTTAGTTCCACATTCCACCACCAGGGAGCGCACTCTATTCTTAACGAAAGCGTATCTGAACGAAACTCCTTCATGCAACCTTTCCGTAGATACATGAATCGGGAGGGTGGCGGTCTTAACCAATAATTTAAGATAATTGCTGAAATTACTACGAAAAATATTTTAAAGGGGCCCTACGCGGGCCCCTAATAGAGTTAAAGGAAATCGGAAGACAGCAAAATAATCGCGGGGAAAAGTTTGCTTAGGTGCTTCGGAGCTACTTTTGGCGCGAGATCTAAGCTCTACGACCAATAGGAGCCCAGATATTTAAGGAAATATGAAGTAACAAAGTCCAAAATAATAGAATTTTCCGTAATAATTCTATAACTAATCTAGGTAGAATGATGTGTTATAGCTTAAAACCTTCCCTGGAACGATACCTATCTAACGGTATAAGTTCCGTAAAAATCCATGCGGTAGAACTCGAAATCTCGGCGTTCGGAACGAAATTTCCGTTTGGATTTTATATATATAATAGATTACAAAAAATTAGGTTATTTTGGAACACTAGGGGGCTCGACCCCCTACGAGCTACGCTCGCCAACCCCCGTCCAGACACCGCAGACTCTAAATGCACGCTAATTTGATCGGCTTTAAAAAGATTTCGAAAGACTGAATTATAATTTAAAAAACAGTGGCGATCTCCCTATAAACGACTTTCTATTCATTTCTCTTTGATTGGGGAATTTTAACGCCAAATCCGCTGCGATACTACTTGATTATCCTGTCGACCAATTTCGCCAAATTATATAAATCGCCAAACCACTCGCCAAATTATACAAATTGATATAATTTTTATTTTAAATAACGAAAGAACAAATAAATTCGTACAACATTAATAAAAACACAAATAAAATGTCGAAATAAAAATAACTTGATGACGTATACACGTGTAACAACATTTCAAAATAAGCTAATATAAAAGGAATTAAGTAAAGAGAGTCTTTGTCTCCTGGTATTTTTTAACAAAGCGAAAAGAAAGTTCTTTTAAATGAGACATTTTAAATTAATTCTCAAAATATCAAATAAATGTCTAGCGCAATTTCTAAATTTAAACTTTTTTGCAATATTATTTTGTGTTCATTTTATGTAATAACTATAATGTGACGTAAATGTGACGTAATTTCTCCTAAGACTTCTAACGCATGTTAATGAATTTATTATTTTACAATATCCTTTCTCTTTTAAAATTCACGTGTATACTTTTTATGACGTAATTTTTAATAAGTTCCTGCTTTTTATACGTAATTATTTAATTCTAATTTGAAAGTTTTTTTTCCTGTTTATAATAGTCACGTGTAAATAAATTTTTAATTTGAAGCAAACATTATTGCTTGCGCTTTTTATACAGTTGGCAACAGTTTAAATTAGTGCAATTTTCTGAAATCTGTAAAAAATATCTCTAGAAATGCTGAAAATTTGAATTTAAAATAGAAATAAAACCTGAAAAAATGAGTCAAAATAAAAAAATTAATGCAATCTGCACTCCGGCAAATTCTAACGCATAAAATGATCTAAAAATGATTACACTGCCATGTACAGTTTTTGCTGCTATAAAACTTTTTTAGTGGAACGATTTTGTCCAACTTTAGCATTAAATAACTCTTAAAATAATTCTTCGATTTGAAAACTGTCTGCATCAGCGTGTTTATCAAACATTTCTGTATAAAACCACCGATTTTCATATTTTTGTATGCATTATTTTTGTTAATATTAACGAAGAAAGGCCTCCGGTCACAAAAAAATCAAAACCGGCGGCGGCGGCGGTGACAGCGGTAGTTACTTTTTTTTAGAATAGAGAGATATTGAAAAAAAAAAAAAAAAAAAAAAAAAAAAAGAAAAGGTCGCAATATATTTTTATGTGTTTCAGGCCGGATTTATTTTGGTAACTTTTTTTTCATTTTACAATAGTTTTTTATTTCTTATTCGCCAAATCGCTAATGCTGGTCAAAAGCCAGCGAGAACCCTGGTTCCCTCATATGAGACAATCACTGATTAGATAAATTAACCTAAACAAATACTAAAACGTTATATTTTTATTGAAAAATACTGATAATTTGTTTAACCTCTTATGCGTCGTGCCCGATCAGTGTTAGCTACATTTTTTAATTCAGATTGTTTCATTGCCACCACTTTTCTGAAGTAGAAATATTCACCTTATTTAATGGCAGAAAAAAAAAAAATGTGAGAATAAAGTTTATCACATTACTTAAAAAAAACTGGTGGGAATCAAACAATCTGAATTTAAAAAAAAAAAAAAGTAACCTACACTGCCGGTGAAAGTCACGGGTGCGAGAATTAAGGGGTTAAGTCTATCTATTGAAATATAGTTGTTTATTTATACTGATTAATATTATTCTAAAATTCTTTAAATTAAACGTCATAGTAATTTAGAAACTTTTTTAAAAGTTCATAATAATATAAAGATTTGCTAAAACAGGCACTATAACACAAATTTCAAATACCACTTCTCAAACTTGAATTATCGAAATTCTGTATCACTCCTTCCATCTACATTTAAATGGTATTTATTCGTAGAGGTAGTTTTATTTCCATCTTTATGTTTACTCCTAAATATTTATTTCCTAATATTGCTTTCTTACAAATTTACAATCTTTTGCTCGATGAGATTTTTTAATTAATATCTCGCTAATTATGAAGAAAATCAAAAATCTGAAACTCCGGTGCTTTAAGGCTACCTCAGTATATCCTTGTCCAAATCTGCAGACCTCAACATGCGATACATTTCTCTAGCCAACGCGCACAGACACACAAACATCTTTCTTTTATTAGCACTGGGGGATAATCCCTGTCTTACCGGGTAACAGAATATAGGTTATTTTTGATATTTTCGAAAGGTTTTGCAAGAGATTTCTGATGTCTAGTATATTTATATATCATTAAAACGCAAATGTTTAATAAGCAAAAATGCAAGAGATTTCTGATGTCTAGTATATTTATATATCATTAAAACGCATTATGTTTGATAAGCAAAATTGCAGTTAATGAAAAAACGTATCAACAAGTAATCTCAATGATTGCAGTGAGAAAGCCTCGCACGGTTCTATTGCTTTTCGGCAAAATGAAATCGTCCAAAAATCGCCAGGCGACTATTTTTATATTCTGCTCGCACCACTATTTTTTAAAAATACATTTTGTAGTATAGTTCCCTTTAAATTACTGACAAAGCATACGTTAACGATTTTTGTTTTGATAAAGTGGTGCGAAGTAGAATTAAAAACTAGTCGTCTGTGGCAGCCCTGTACAATCAGCCTTTCTGATTCGGGTTCATATCAATGGTTTAAGCAAGAAATTGTATTGCATGTCTTATATTTGTGTTTTATTTATATTTTATTGCTTTACTTATTGATTAAGGAGTCTTGTACCTTTTAAAAGCGTCGAAAATTAACGAAAAAGTTCAAAGTTTGAATTAGTCTATCTTCAGAATCTTTTTATGTATAAACATGAAATTTTGGATATTGATTAAACAAATTGTGCTTTGTAATATGCTACCATTAGAAATCTATTAGCCTTTTACAGAATTTGTATATTATTGAAATCAAAATATCTCTTTATTTTTACTCCAGGAGTCATTGCGCACATGATATCCTGAGAAAGTATGTATGGATTGCCATGAAATTTGGTAAAGATACTAAACAAATATGTGTGTTTAAAATGAACTACTTTTAAGTATTTACAATGGTAATATTTTTAGTTATGACTATTTTTATACATTAAAAATACAAAATTTTAATTTTTTTTACAAAAATATTTTTTATATGCAGTTAATGAAATAATTTTGGCCTAAGGGTAGTTCATTTTAAACACACATGTATGTTTAGTATCTTTACCACATTTCATGACAATCCATAAACTTGGATAATTCGAACTTTTTTAATTCGAAATTCTGAATAATTCGAATTTTTTTGCTATGTTTTTTTTTTTTTTCTGTATTAAAATAATGTAAAAAAATCATCGATATTTCGAAATTTATTCTGGATGATTCGAATTTTTCTCACGATTGCCCTTAAAATTTTGTGGTAAAAAATTATTCCTGAGACTTTATTCAGCTAAGTTTCAAAATATTGTAACAGTTTATTTTAACGGTCTTTCTAAGGGAAAAAAGGCGATTGTTTGGAATGTCACTATGTGGGAATTTCCAAGAAATTTTCTGACCCAAGCAAAATCCTCCTTGACAAAATTCTGTATGAGAACCAAAATTTGGCTGTGTGTAGCAAGGCAACTGATGCGGACATTATTGCTCGACTGGCGGAGAACAGCCAAGCTGAGGACGGACTGTCTGGAGATGAAGAGAGTAAGGTAATACAAGAGAAGACCCTGCCTAGTTCGTCAGAAGCTATGGTGCATATACATGAACTTCGACGCTTTTTTTATGTCAGTCTAATGTAGAAGATTCTAATTTTGTATCATTTGATAGGTTGGTATCATATGCTATGACTCAAAGATTGCATTCAAAGAAACAATAAAAAATATCTGACTTTCTTCTTAAAAGTGATGAATATAATTAAGCTAGTAAAAAATGTTTGATTTAATGAAAACAAATGTAGCAATATTCTTAGATAAAGTTTATGTGTTAAATTTTTCATCGTGTTGTAAATCTTTTTTTATATATCTCTTCTTTTTGACAGAATATATTAATTCGAATTTCTGGATATTTCGAACTTGTCTCTGGTCCCTTCAACTTCGAATTATCCAACTTTAACTGTATACTTTCTCAAGATATCATGCGCGCAATGGCTTGTGGAGTAAAAAAAAAGAGCAATTTTGATTTCAACAAATTCTGTAAAAGTCTAATAAATTTCTAATGACAGCATATAACAAAGGACAATCTGTTTAATCAATATCCAAAATTCCATGTTTATACATAAAAAGATTTTGAAGATAGACTAATTCAAAATTTGAAGTTTTTCGTTAAATTTCGTCGCGTTTAAAAGGTACAAGACCTCTTAATGGATGTTTTAACTTCGTTATAGAATATAAACAGGAAACAAATTATGAGCCATTTATATAAACATAAGTGCAAACGGATTTATATTTCACAATCGTCTACACACGATAGAGATTGATTTTAAAAAAATCATGCTTGAAAATTATTTTTAAAACAATAAAATTTGAGTAAATAACGATACAGTTTTCAAACAAGTTGCATTTTAAAGTACATTTTTTCCCCTATTCGACAGTGTAAAAATTAAAAATATCTTATGTTTGGAAGTTTAAATTTTTTTGAAAAAATGCAGCAAAAACTAAATTTGATCGTCTGCTGTTGCCATTCGCAAAATGACGTCACCCTTACGCACAGAGACGTTTGCCCTTTATAATATAGATAGATGAAGATTTAAGAAAAGTTAGATAAACTTTACCTTTTTCTGAGCTGTTTTGATCCGAGGAGCTCAAACTTGGAGTCAAAAGTACGTAAGTATTACCATTTGAAAAATGAAAATTGATACAATTTTTAATACGCTGATAACTCCTATTTGAAAAACTTTATTCACGTTCGTAAAGAAGGTATAATTCCCTGTACAATATTACCTTTCGCATCACGCTACGATAATTTGGTGATAAAATAGTAAGGGATGGTACTTTTCTTTCTGTGGCTTACAATATTTTGTACTTTTACCCGACTACCATGAAGGGTTATGTGTTTCAAGCGTATCTGGGTATGTGGATTTCTTTATACCCTTGAACCATGCCAACGGCTGGATGGATTTTAATGAATGAAGTCTCTATCGATTCGTCTTAACCGTCCGATGGTTATAGGCAAGGTTTTGTTTTTATAAATTCAAAATGGCGGTAGAGACGAAATAATTACGCACCGTATTGAGTGGCATATCATTGGATAGGTCTTTCAAAATGAAGACGATGTTTCATTTACTATTTTACAGTCAGAATCTCCGTTTAAATATTACACAACCTTGAAGTTGTGTAGGTAGAATTTCTAGCTTTACTGCAACTCTAAACATCACAGACATCTATAGACCTCATCAAAACAGCGTTAATAGTTAGGAACTAAGAATTAAACACAACTTAAAAGTCATCAATACAAGTAAATAAAAAAAAATAGTAAGTAATATAAAAAATAGTTTCACATTGATGAGAAATAATTAGTTCGCTTTTTACGCAGTCGGGTTTTTTGATTTTTTAAATTTAATTTTTACTTGTTAAAATAAACTTTTTTATTACAAATGAAATGAAATAGTTTTTTTAAATTAATTAAAAGAGTAAATTAAATTAAAGTTTTAATTATGCTACTTTAAATAAGACATGCAAATATAGATATTTAGTTTTCTTTCACACTTCAATTCATTTTACCAAATTTAGACGTACATGGTTTTTAGAAATAATTGACCCCACCGCTCCCTTATTAAAAATAGAAAAAAAATCTTCTATCCGTGCCTGTTCCAGAGTCAACTTTTCCTGTAGATGAGAGAACAGTTCTATCATTTCAAGACATATTCTGATTAAGTGTATTTAAACAGGATAAATTTTATCACACTAAACCTTACCCCCAAAGTAAATTGCGTAATTTTGAATATTTCATTTTACAAAATGATAATTCCATTAATTTGTAAAATATTGATATATCTTAAATAAAAATTTTCGCAACACATCTGGTATCCTATCACGGCGCACCTCTATGTCGTAGCACAGTGGTAAAAAAAAAAGTTTTCGCCGCACGTCTGTAATCCTATCATGCACATCACTGTGTCGTGGCACACTGGTTGCATAAAAGTTTTTGCAGCACACACCTTAAGTATAAATTTTCTAAACACATCTGAGATTCTATCATGGCACACTACCGTCTTGTGACACACTGGTTAAATAAAGTTTTTCGCATAACATCTGTATAATATTCTAATATTTTATTTGATTCAAATACATTTCCAAACATATTTTAAAAATTTGTATCTTAAAATCAGTTTAAAGTTATTATGGACTACAAAATAAATTGCGCAATTTTGAATATTTCATTTTACAAAATGATAATTCTATCAATTTGTGAAATATTGATACATCTTAAATAAAAATTTTCGTAGCATATCTAATATCACGGCACATCACTGTGTCGTGGCACACTGGTTTCATAAAAGTTTTTGTAGCACACCATTGCACACACCTTAAGTATAAATTTTCCCAACAAATCTGAGATTCTACCATGACACACCACTGTCTTGTGGCACACAAGTTAAATAAAGTTTTTCGCATAACATCTGTGATCCCATCCTGACATACAAGTGTGTTCGTTGCACACATATTTTATAAAACTTTTCGCTGCACACCAAAGTTCCTATCATGGCACAGCACTGTGTCATGTAACACTGGTGAAAAAAAAAATTCCTCAGCACATCTGACATTCTATCATGGCTCACCACGGTGCCATGACACACCAGTTTAATGGAAATTTTCGCAGCACATCTGAGGTCTTATCTTAGCACACTTATCGTATCACACTAGTTGAAAACCCTTATAATATTCTAACATTTTATTCAAATACTTTTCCAAACATATTTTAAAAATTTGTATCTTAAAATCAGTTTAAAGATATTTATTCTGAATTAAAATATCTTAAATGTATACAAATGAAAAACGTAAAACATGAATCTTTAAAGTTTTTTTCTATAATTTTGTATAATGTAAATATCTAGTCAAACAAACAAATAAAGTTTTATAAATCTGCTGTTCAAACTTGTGTTATCGGAAAACTGCAGTTCATCGGCGTCTAAATAGAATTTGTTCGTAAAAGCGTTTTCATCTCCTTCGTCACGTAATTAAATTCTTGAACTGAAATCAACTGCTTTACAGTGAGAAAACAATGACGTGCTTACATCCATTAGCATATTATAAATTGGAATTTATCCCCGAACTTGTTTCCAAATAAAATTATCCAGAGTGTTGATTAAATGTTGAAAAATAAAACAATTTAACAAAGAGTTCGATATGAAGAATTAAAATATAGAGTTGTGCGATAACTGTTCGCAAACTATGATAAGAATTTTAAAACAGATATGTAGAACAAAGTTTGTATTTAAATCAAATAACAACGGATATTATTTTAAAAGATTAATTTTACTTGAAAGATCGCAACGAATTTCTTTAGGCAGACTAAGCTGCAGGTTTCGCTGCAGCAGAAGCATTATTTAAATTAATATAGGCTATTTCCATGCGAACTAGTTATGTCTGTCAGACAGCTGAAAATCTCCATACTTGTTGGCCACCATTATTTTCGAAAAGTTTGCTTCGCCTTATTCAATTGATGAGATATCTCCGATAAAATAAGTTTTACGTTCTAAAATACTGGTAGCCTACAATCGTAGTATATGACAGACATAACAAGTTCGCATGGAAATAGCCTATAATTCTACAGATATAATCCAGTTTTGAGAAACTAAGTAACATATCATGTTGGAAAAAACATCTTTTTTAAGCATTTAAAAAATCTGAAGAGAAAACAACATTACAATTTTGCCCTTTTGCTCGATGATCAGGGGGTTAACTACTACCGAATAAATATTTTCACAAGGCTAGTTCCATGGGTTTTTGCAGTGTAAGTCACATAGCTTATAACTGCTATGCTCTTTGGCCATCGTTATTTTCGAAAAGCTTGCTTCGCCTTATTCAACTAATGAGAAAATCTCCACTAAAGTAAGTCACATATTTCCGTTTTAAAATACTGGTAGTCGAAAATCGTAGCATGTGACTTACACTACAAGTGCTCATAGAATAGCCACAAACAATTCAAAGTAAAAGAACGACATTCTCTAAGGAAAAAGTTATTTGACAGTACAGTAGAGCGCCGATTATCCGAACAAGTCGAGAACGACCCTAGTTCGGATAAGCAAAAGTTCGGATAAATGGACAGACAATTTAAGGGATGTTCCTGACTATACTAAAACCTTCACACTTTGCCAAGGCTTAGGACTGGCCGCACCAGTTAGTGCTAGCGTGTTTAAAAACTTTTTTTTTTTTTTTTTTTACTATTTTATCATTTAAAATTTTCTTTTTCTCTTTTTATCATTTTCTGAACTCCAGAGATTATAATTTAAGCAAAATGGCTTTCGATTGTTGCTTGCTTCAAAGAAGACGTTCTTTCCAATGCTGCCACATCTCGAATTCTTCTCAAATACATTAATTGAATAGGATCAGCGTTTTTCTGCCGTTCGAGCCATTTCATAGCTGTTTCCAAACATTCAAAGGCTTCGTTGTGTGATGGGCCTGGGTTATTTTCAGAGCATTTGTTTTCATTTTCTTAAATTTCTTTTTCATCTTAAATCTTATCATCATTAAAGAAAATTTTTGAGAGAAATAGGCTGTTCGGATAAATGAAAGCTCGTTAAAAAAAAAAAAAAAAAAAAAAAAAAAAATGGGAGAAATAGGCTGTTTGGATAATTGGAAGTTCGGTTAATTGGAGTTCCGATAATCGGCGATCTACTGTATATGTTTTAATTTCATAAAATTGATCCTCAAATGTCAACTATAAAAAAGCTGTTTTTTTCTGCTTCATAAAAAGAAAAAAATAATCGCAGATATTTTCTTCCCTATTGTCACATAACTGAGTCCCTCTGCAACCTACCACCGAAATACCAAGAGTGCACACTGCCACAAAAACGTCGGCTTTCATAGGTAGCAATTTTTTTCAGCGTTTGAACGGTCCTTTGAATTTTAAAACAAATGTTTTAGTAATACATATAAATAATAATACTTACTTTTTTAGTAATACATATAAATAGTAATTATAGTCTGCAATATACTATTTTAAAACCTCTTTTATATAAAGGCAGAGGAAGTATATAATTAATATGTTATACTATTACAAATTTTATATATATTCCCATATTTAGGACGTTTGCATTTTATTAAATAAAGACAAAAAATATTTTTTTTTCCAGTTCATTTTGAAGCATTTTAAACTGATTTTACGAGCAAATTTGAAAAAAGAGAGACAGGCATAAATATGGAACTATTAGTAAAGAGGAACTAACATATCCTTAAAATAGTGACGCTTCAACTGTAACTGCTTTTGCATGGGATGATTACCGCCGGTGGAAACTGCCACCGGTAAATTTATATAGAAATTTCTTCCTTATTTAAACACTTTATTAATGCAAAATTTCAGTCATAAATAATGGCAGAAACATATTTTCATTTTACTGGTGTACGTTTATTTTGATAATAGTCAGGCTCTGAGTTTCCGCCATATTGTGACAACCAGTGAAACAAACTAACTGTTTTACCAAGCAAACTGACACCAATAAAAACAAATAGAAATTTTACAATATTTGTGAGAAAATATTTCAATGAATAAGACGCTTAAATAGACGAAATTTTCTATTCAGTTTTACTGGTGGTAAGTTCGCCTTGACAGTAATTAGAAACTGTAGATCCGATTTAAAAAAAAAAAAAACAGCCGCCATCTTGTGACAACCTCCTAAGTTATTTCACTTGCAATCGGTAGACAGTACACTATATGTATCCTCCTCTTTATTCATAACTCCATTGACATAAATGGGTTTAACAATGGAGATATGAATAAAGAGGAGACGACATACAGTGTAGAATCTACCAAATACGAGTGAAGTGAGTGAGGAGGTTGTCACAAGATGGAGGGTAAATTTTTACATGGGATCTCCAGTCTCTGATTATACACCAGTAAATTTTAAATAGAACATTTTTCTTTCTTTTAGCGGCTTATTCATGCAAAATTACTCTCACAAATATCATAAAACTTTCTATTCGTTTTTACTGGTCGAAGGTAGTCAGGGTATTATAATCTCTTTCAGTGTCACAAACAGGAGGTTGCTTAAGTTGTCACAATACGATCGAAGCGCAGAGACTGATTACCGCCGAAGTAAGACCACCAGTAAAAATGAATATCTGTTTTCGGTCATAATTACGACATAAATTCTGTATTAATAAGGCGTTTAAATAAGGGAAAAGTTCTAGTTTTTTTCCTGCGGTAATGAGACGCTACGAAATCAGTTACAGTTTAACCCTTTATCTATTGCATTATGATCTACTACAATTTTTTTCATGTAATATTTTTTTTCAGTTACTACAGTGAAAATTAACCCTTAATTGCAGGAATTATTCTTTTAGAATTGTGTTCTTTATTTTTATATTAACCCTCTGTCTACCAGAAGGGTCCAATGGACCCGACATGTACATTCAAAATATTTATTCAAACCAGAAATTTCTTCAAAACAAACTAAATGTATAAATCAGACAATAATAAGTTAAACAAACAAATTAAATAGTTTTAAGTAAAAATTCTGGTGTAGAATGTTTTTATAAAACTTGAGTAAAATTTCCGGTAGTTCTAGGGTTAAGGGTTAGACACCAGAAATCTTAAGATAGATTTTTTACTTTATTTAGTAGCATATTTTTGTAATTCTTAGAGGATTAATATTTCTATATAAATGTAGTGGTTGTAAGAACTTAATTTATGTATTAAAAATTAAATAAAAAGGTGATTGAAATTTACATCACTGTGCAATTAAGGGTTAAAGGTTAAACATAAAAAAAATACTTACCGGTGAGAAATTTAATTAATCGTAACAGAACCTCGAACGTAACCTCCCCCCCCCCCCCCCAAGGAATTTCAAATGGCACCAGAAAATATTTTTGATTTAATAAGTATGTGAAATATAGGCTTTTTCTTATTTATAAATAAATCTTTTGGCAAATTCCGGTGCCAATCATTTATTTCAACACTTTAGAATTGAAAATGCTTTGCCCCTGAAAGGGTTTAAAAAAAACTTTTTTTTTTTTAAATCCAATAGGGTTTATTTGCTTGCAGAAAATCTACAAATTGAGATATTTCAAAGCATCAAAAACTAATATTAGCTTATGAATAGAGCTTAATTGAACTATTTATATTATTTTCAGCACAAACACTAACTATTTACAATATTCGTAACACTATATACATAATGTGGTACTTCTTAGTTATCCCGTTGACCAATTTTGCCAAATTATATTAATCGCCAAAACTACTTGCCAAATTATACACATTGACATAATTTTTATTTTAAATATTATTAAGAACAAATAAATTAGTAAAACATTAATAAAAATACAAACAAAACGTCGAATTAATGGTTTTATTGGCCATTATTGGCATTTAATCTTACAATTAATTAATTAATGGCAACCATTATTGGCATTTAATCTTACAATTTGGCGACAGTAATTTGGTCGACGGGATAACTAAAAAGTACCCATAATTTTTATTTAATTTGTAGTTATTCAAATAAATTATAAATTTTAACTTTTTTTAATGATTTTATATTTAATAACTCTTTTAATTATGAAACTCTGTAAGCTCTAATGATCACCTGCTTGGAGATAAGGAAGTAAAATCGTCAGGAGTTGGGGAGGAGAGCGTTTACACCAACTGGAATTTAAAAATTGAATGCATAGAAAATGAGGAATCGCGAAGCGATCCAGAATGGAAACGCGATACGATTTCTTTTGGGGTTGACTAGAAAATAGGGTTTTCTTCGCGATACCGAACGGAATCAGGAAGCGATTACGCGGGGGGTTGGTGAGCGTAGCGAGCAGGGGGGCGGAGCCCTCCTAGTTTCCTATAAAACAATAACAATGAAGTAGAAAAGAAATACCAGGGAAATCATTACTACATTACATTTTAGTAATTACATTTTAAAGCAGACGAAAAGTAAACAAGAATTTTTTTTCCGACACCCAGTTTACTGACGGTACTTATAAGTACAACCGAGTAATTCAACTGTTAAATCAAATACATACACTGTTCACCTAAAATAGCTAGTCAAACTGTATTAAGACAATAATGAACGCATAAAAAAATCCAACACCTATCTTATATCCTTTACTGTGTTTACAGCAATAAAAAGAAGAGCGTGACAATCTGTACAAAATGTCGGCACAGAACCCATCGTCTGTGTCAAAGATAGCCTCCTTCCTCGCTAAAATAACAAACCTAGAACTACTGCTGTCATGTATCCGGATGTCTTGGAGTTAAAAGAGCGTTTTTGCAAAGTACCATTAGAATATTATTAATATCCACTATGAGATGAAAGTTTAAAGTGAGTGGTACTTATAAGCAGGGCCTGATTACCAACGCGGCACACTTACACCAATAAATTTTAAAAGGAATGTTCGCCTTATCTGAACACCGTATTCATGTAAAATTTCTGCCTTAAGTGAGACAAAATTTTCTGTTTCTTTTTACTGGTGGGAATGTGCCCCGTTGGTAATCAGGCTATGCTTATAAGTACCGTCAGTAGGTAAAGGGTTAAGCTTCACTATTTTGACAATATGTCAGTTCCTCTTTATTCGTAGTTCCATGGGTATATTACAGGAAAGAGAACAACAGAGAAATATTACAAATTCCGTGAACAAACGAAATGATTAGGAATTCTGCGATTTAAAAGTAAATATATATTTGGCTTAGATGCTTTATATTTCCGGATGGCCGTCATCTTGGATGTTTTGAGATTTCTTGGCGATTTTATGTTGGCGATCTTTATCGATACGTGGAACACCGTGTGACGTGTGTGTTTGGCGTGTCGTATTCTAGCAACCCCTGAGAAGGTCATTTTCGGCTAGGATATTGTGGATGTGGTTTGATTTCGTGTTGTATTGTTCTGTCTTTTTGTTTTTATGTTAAATTTATTGGATGTATTAGATGGACTATAGTTTCTGCAGCCCGTTTAAACGCTCTTGCTAAAGTAATTAAGAAATTTGGGGAAATTTTGACGAAAAAAGGAGATTTATTTACAGTGTGTCAATGCGTATTCATAAGCCTATTTTTGAAAATGACGGTGATGCTATGACAGTATTTCATGCTTGAGCTTTGAAGAAAGCAGATGTCTGTTAATGTATGTTGATAATTTTATGTATATTTGTTTGCCTTTCGAGTTTTTTATAATTTGAGATGGCTACGCAGCGAGAACTGCTGAATTTTGAGACTGCTACACAGCGAGAACTGCTGAATCCAGTGATTATTTTTCTGTTAGTGAGCGCGTAGCGCTCATACAACGATTACTGATTGCGACTTTAGCAAGTGTCTGTTAAGGTATGTTGATAATTTTATGTATATTTGTTTGCCTTTCGAGTTTGTTACATTTTGAGATGGCTACACAGCGAGAACTGCTGAATATTGAGAATGCTACACAGCGAGAACTGCTGAATTTTGAGAATGCTACACAGCGAGAACTGCTGAATCCAGTGATGTTTGTTTTCGATTAATGAGCGCGTAGCTCTCATACAACGATTACTGATTGCTACTTTAGAGAGTTTTGTTTATTATTTACGTTTTATTTTCGTTAAGCCTAACATGCGTATAAACCGGTGTTTGGCGACATTTACTACTTGGTGGAAAAGGGGTATTCACGCCAAGAAAAATCCAAGATGATGGCCCCGGAAATTTATGACATCTGTTCCATATATTTTATTATCTTAATGGGGCTGGCTGCTCAGCTTCCGACTTCCCGTCTCTAATGTACAGTCCATGTGCATTTGATGCATTCGTATATTTAAAATATCTCCTCGGGAAATTAATATTTTTAACTTCTATTTTTCGTGTACACATCCTGAAAGACGTCTCTTTTTTCCTTAGTTCTCAAAATATTGCTAAATTATAGACTTAATTTGATATGAAGTGTTAAAATCGCCCGCTTTTAACCAGCGCTGCGGAGTCGCTGGGAAAATGGGCGACTCCGACTCCAACTCCGGGAATTTTAACAGATCCGACTCCGACTCTTTCGCTCAAAAATGGGCCGACTCCGACTCCAACTCTGACAATACAGACCTACTTGTAATATAGACGACACCGATACCGACTCCTTGAATTTTAACAAATCCGACTCCGACTCTTTCGCTCAAAAATGGGCCGACTCCGACTCCAACTCTCACAATGCAGACCTACTTGTAATATGGACGACACCGATACCGACTCCGGGAATTTTAACAAATCCGACTCCGACTCTTTCGCTCAAAAATGGGCCGACTCCGATTCCAACTCTGACAATACAGACCTACTTGTAATAAGGACGACACCGATACCGACTCCGGGAATTTTAACAAATCCGACTCCGACTCTTTCGCTCAAAAATGGGCCGACTCCGATTCCAACTCTGACAATACAGACCTACTTGTAATATGGACGACACCGATACCGACTCCGGGAATTTTAACAAATCCGACTCCGACTCTTTCGCTCAAAAATGGGCCGACTCCGACTCCAACTCTGACAATACAGACCTACTTGTAATATTCACGACACCGATACCGACTCCGGGAATTTTAACAAATCCGACTGCGACTCTTTCGCTCAAAAATGGGCCGACTCCGACTCCAACTCTGACAATGCAGACCTACTTGTAATATGGACGACACCGATACCGACTCCGGGAATTTTAACAAATCCGACTCCGACTCTTTCGTTCAAAAATGGGCCGACTCCGACTCCAACTCTGACAATACAGACCTACTTGTAATATGGACGACACCGATACCGACTCCGGGAATTTTAACAAATCCGACTGCGACTCTTTCGCTCAAAAATGGGCCGACTTCGACTCCAACTCTGACAATACAGACCTACTTGTAATATGGACGACACCGATATCGACTCCGGGAATTTTAACAAATCCGACTCCGACTCTTTCGCTCAAAAATGGGCCGACTCCGACTCCAACTCTGACAATGCAGACCTACTTGTAATATGGACGACACCGATACCGACTCCGGGAATTTTAACAAATCCCACTCCGACTCTTTCGCTCAAAAATGGGCCGACTCCGATTCCAACTCTGACAGTACAGACCTACTTGTAATATGGACGACACCGATACCGACTCCGGGAATTTTAACAAATCCGACTCCGACTCTTTCGCTCAAAAATGGGCCGACTACGACTCCAACTCTGACAATTCAGACCTACTTGTAATATGGACGACACCGATACCGACTCCTTGAATTTTAACAAATCGGACTCCGACTCTTTCGCTCAAAAATGGGCCGACTCCGACTCCAACTCTGACAATGCAGACCTACTTGTAATATGGACGAAACCGATACCGACTCCGGGAATTTTAACAAATCCGACTCCGACTCTTTCGCTCAAAAATGGGCCGACTCCGACTCCAACTCTGACAATGCAGACCTACTTGTAATATGGACGACACCGATACCGACTCCGGGAATTTTAACAAATCCGACTCCGACTCTTTCGCTCAAAAATGGGCCGACTCCGACTCCAACTCTGACAATGCAGACCTACTTGTAATATGGACAACACCGATACCGACTCCGGGAATTTTAACAAATCCGACTCCGACTCTTTCGCTCAAAAATGGGCCGACTCCGACTCCAACTCTGACAGTACAGACCTACTTGTAATATGGACGACACCGATACCGACTCCGTGAATTTTAACAAATCCGACTCCGACTCTTTCGCTCAAAAATGGGCCGACTACGACTCCAACTCTGACAATTCAGACCTACTTGTAATATGGACGACACCGATACCAACTCCGGGAATTTTAACAAATCCGACTCCGACTCTTTCGCTCAAAAATGGGCCGACTCCGACTCCAACTCTGACAATGCAGACCTACTTGTAATAAGGACGACACCGATACCGACTCCGGGAATTTTAACAAATCCGACTCCGACTCTTTCGCTCAAAAATGGGCCGACTCCGATTCCAACTCTGACAATACAGACCTACTTGTAATATGGACGACACCGATACCGACTCCGGGAATTTTAACAAATCGGACTCCGACTCTTTCGCTCAAAAATGGGCCGACTCCGACTCCAACTCTGACAATACAGACCTACTTGTAATATGGACGACACCGATACCGACTCCGGGAATTTTAACAAATCCGACTGCGACTCTTTCGCTCAAAAATGGGCCGACTCCGACTCCAACTCTGACAATGCAGACCTACTTGTAATATGGACGACACCGATACCGACTCCGGGAATTTCAACAAATCCGACTCCGACTCTTTCGTTCAAAAATGGGCCGAATCCGACTCCAACTCTGACAATACAGACCTACTTGTAATATGGACGACACCGATACCGACTCCGGGAATTTTAACAAATCCGACTGCGACTCTTTCGCTCAAAAATGGGCCGACTTCGACTCCAACTCTGACAATACAGACCTACTTGTAATATGGACGACACCGATAACGACTCCGGGAATTTTAACAAATCCGACTCCGACTCTTTCGCTCAAAAATGGGCCGACTCCGACTCCAACTCTGACAATACAGACCTACGTGTAATATGGACGACACCGATACCGACTCCGGGAATTTTAACAAATCCGACTCCGACTCTTTCGCTCAAAAATGGGCCGACTCCGACTCCAACTCTGACAATACAGACCTACTTGTAATATGGACGACACCGATACCGACTCCGGGAATTTTAACAAATCCGACTCCGACTCTTTCGCTCAAAAATGGGCCGACTCCGACTCCAACTCTGACAATACAGACCTACTTGTAATATGGACGACACCGATACCGACTCCGGGAATTTTAACAAATCTGACTCCGACTCTTTCGCTCATAAATGGGCCGACTCCGACTCCAACTCTGACAATACAGACCTACTTGTAATATGGACGACACCGATACCGACTCCGGGAATTTTAACAAATCCGACTCCGACTCTTTCGCTCATAAATGGGCCGACTACGACTCCAACTCTGACAATGCAGACCTACTTGTAATATGGACGACACCGATACCGACTCCGGGAATTTTAACAAATCCGACTCCGACTCTTTCGCTCAAAAATGGGCCGACTCCGATTCCAACTCAGACAATACAGACCTACTTGTAATATGGACGACACCGATACCGACTCCGGGAATTTTAACAAATCCGACTCCGACTATTTCGCTCAAAAATGGGCCGACTCCGACTCCAACTCTGACAATACAGACCTACTTGTAATATGGACGACACCGATACCGACTCCGGGAATTTTAACAAATCCGACTGCGACTTTTTCGCTCAAAAATGGGTCGACTTCGACTCCAACTCTGACAATACAGACCTACTTGTAATATGGACGACACCGATACCGACTCCGGGAATTTTAACAAATCCGACTCCGACTCTTTCGCTCATAAATGGGCCGACTCCGACTCCAACTCTGACAATACAGACCTACTTGTAATATGGACGACACCGATACCGACTCCGGGAATTTTAACAAATACGACTCCGACTCTTTCGTTCAAAAATGGGCCGACTCCGACTCCAACTCTGACAATGCAGACCTACTTGTAATATGGACGACACCGATACCGACTCCGGGAATTTTAACAAATCCGACTCCGACTCTTTCGCTCAAAAATGGGCCGACTCCGACTCCAACTCTGACAATACAGACCTACTTGTAACATGGACGACACCGATACCGACTCCGGGAATTTTAACAAATCCGACTCCGACTCTTTCGCTCAAAAATGGGCCGACTTCGACTCCAACTCTGACAGTACAGACCTATTTGTAATATGGACGACACCGATACCGACTCCGGGAATTTTAACAAATCCGACTCCGACTCTTTCGCTCAAAAATGGGCCGACTCCGATTCCAACTCTGACAATACAGACCTACTTGTAATATGGACGACACCAATACCGACTCCGGGAATTTTAACAAATCCGACTCCGACTCTTTCGCTCAAAAATGGGCCGACTCCGACTCCAACTCTGACAATACAGACCTACTTTTGATATGGATGACACCGATACCGACTCCGGGAATTTTAACAAATCCGACTGCGACTCTTTCGCTCAAAAATGGGCCGACTTCGACTCCAACTCTGACAATACAGACCTACTTGTAATATGGACGACACCGATACCGACTCCGGGAATTTTAACAAATCCGACTCCGACTCTTTCGCTCAAAAATGGGCCGACTCCGACTCCAACTCTGACAATACAGACCTACTTGTAATATGGACGACACCGATACCGACTCCGGGAATTTTAACAAATCCGACTCCGACTCTTTCGCTCAAAAATGGGTCGACTCCGACTCCAACTCTGACAATGCAGACCTACTTGTAATATGGACGACACCGATACCGACTCCGGGAATTTTAACAAATCCGACTCCGACTCTTTCGCTCAAAAATGGGCCGACTCCGACTCCAACTCTGACAATACAGACCTACTTGTAATATGGACGACACCGATACCGACTCCGGGAATTTTAACAAATCCGACTCCGACTCTTTCGCTCAAAAATGGGCCGACTCCGACTCCAACTCTGACAATACAGACCTACTTGTAATATGGACGACACCGATACCGACTCCGTGAATTTTAACAAATCCGACTCCGACTCTTTCGCTCAAAAATGGGCCGACTACGACTCCAACTCTGACAATTCAGACCTACTTGTAATATGGACGACACAGATACCGACTCCTTGAATTTTAACAAATCCGACTCCGACTCTTTCGCTCAAAAATGGGCCGACTCCGACTCCAACTCTGACAATGCAGACCTACTTGTAATATGGACGACACCGATACCGACTCCGGGAATTTTAACAAATCCGTCTCCGACTCCTTCGCTCAAAAATGGGCCGACTCCGATTCCAACTCTGACAATACAGACCTACTTGTAATATGGACGACACCGATACCGACTCCGGGAATTTTAACAAATCCGACTCCGACTCTTTCGCTCAAAAATGGGCCGACTCCGACTCCAACTCTGACAATACAGACCTACTTGTAATATGGACGACACCGATACCGACTCCGGGAATTTTAACAAATCCGACTGCGACTCTTTCGCTCAAAAATGGGCCGACTTCGACTCCAACTCTGACAATACAGACCTACTTGTAATATGGACGACACCGATACCGACTCCGGGAATTTTAACAAATCCGACTCCGACTCTTTCGCTCAAAAATGGGCCGACTCCGACTCCAACTCTGACAATACAGACCTACTTGTAATATGGACGACACCGATACCGACTCCGGGAATTTTAACAAATCCGACTCCGACTCTTTCGCTCAAAAATGGGCCGACTCCGACTCCAACTCTGACAATGCAGACCTACTTGTAATATGGACGACACCGATACCGACTCCGGGAATTTTAACAAATCCGACTCCGACTCTTTCGCTCAAAAATGGGCCGACTCCGACTCCAACTCTGACAATACAGACCTACTTGTAATATGGACGACACCGATACCGACTCCGGGAATTTTAACAAATCCGACTCCGACTCTTTCGCTCAAAAATGGGCCGACTCCGACTCCAACTCTGACAGTACAGACCTACTTGTAATATGGACGACACCGATACCGACTCCGTGAATTTTAACAAATCCGACTCCGACTCTTTCGCTCAAAAATGGGCCGACTACGACTCCAACTCTGACAATACAGACCTACTTGTAATATGGACGACACCGATAACGACTCCGGGAATTTTAACAAATCCGACTCCGACTCTTTCGCTCAAAAATGGGCCGACTCCGACTCCAACTCTGACAATACAGACCTACGTGTAATATGGACGACACCGATACCGACTCCGGGAATTTTAACAAATCCGACTCCGACTCTTTCGCTCAAAAATGGGCCGACTCCGACTCCAACTCTGACAATACAGACCTACTTGTAATATGGACGACACCGATACCGACTCCGGGAATTTTAACAAATCCGACTCCGACTCTTTCGCTCAAAAATGGGCCGACTCCGACTCCAACTCTGACAATACAGACCTACTTGTAATATGGACGACACCGATACCGACTCCGGGAATTTTAACAAATCCGACTCCGACTCTTTCGCTCATAAATGGGCCGACTCCGACTCCAACTCTGACAATACAGACCTACTTGTAATATGGACGACACCGATACCGACTCCGGGAATTTTAACAAATCCGACTCCGACTCTTTCGCTCATAAATGGGCCGACTACGACTCCAACTCTGACAATGCAGACCTACTTGTAATATGGACGACACCGATACCGACTCCGGGAATTTTAACAAATCCGACTCCGACTCTTTCGCTCAAAAATGGGCCGACTCCGATTCCAACTCAGACAATACAGACCTACTTGTAATATGGACGACACCGATACCGACTCCGGGAATTTTAACAAATCCGACTCCGACTATTTCGCTCAAAAATGGGCCGACTCCGACTCCAACTCTGACAATACAGACCTACTTGTAATATGGACGACACCGATACCGACTCCGGGAATTTTAACAAATCCGACTGCGACTTTTTCGCTCAAAAATGGGTCGACTTCGACTCCAACTCTGACAATACAGACCTACTTGTAATATGGACGACACCGATACCGACTCCGGGAATTTTAACAAATCCGACTCCGACTCTTTCGCTCATAAATGGGCCGACTCCGACTCCAACTCTGACAATACAGACCTACTTGTAATATGGACGACACCGATACCGACTCCGGGAATTTTAACAAATACGACTCCGACTCTTTCGTTCAAAAATGGGCCGACTCCGACTCCAACTCTGACAATGCAGACCTACTTGTAATATGGACGACACCGATACCGACTCCGGGAATTTTAACAAATCCGACTCCGACTCTTTCGCTCAAAAATGGGCCGACTCCGACTCCAACTCTGACAATACAGACCTACTTGTAACATGGACGACACCGATACCGACTCCGGGAATTTTAACAAATCCGACTCCGACTCTTTCGCTCAAAAATGGGCCGACTCCGACTCCAACTCTGACAGTACAGACCTATTTGTAATATGGACGACACCGATACCGACTCCGGGAATTTTAACAAATCCGACTCCGACTCTTTCGCTCAAAAATGGGCCGACTCCGATTCCAACTCTGACAATACAGACCTACTTGTAATATGGACGACACCAATACCGACTCCGGGAATTTTAACAAATCCGACTCCGACTCTTTCGCTCAAAAATGGGCCGACTCCGACTCCAACTCTGACAATACAGACCTACTTTTGATATGGATGACACCGATACCGACTCCGGGAATTTTAACAAATCCGACTGCGACTCTTTCGCTCAAAAATGGG
Source organism: Maratus speciosus (assembly GCA_963932465.1). Lineage (NCBI taxonomy): Eukaryota > Metazoa > Arthropoda > Arachnida > Araneae > Salticidae > Maratus > Maratus speciosus. The sequence goes on from OZ010794.1 coordinate 253,686,780, forward strand.
CCGACTTCGACTCCAACTCTGACAATACAGACCTACTTGTAATATGGACGACACCGATACCGACTCCGGGAATTTTAACAAATCCGACTCCGACTCTTTCGCTCAAAAATGGGCCGACTCCGACTCCAACTCTGACAATACAGACCTACTTGTAATATGGACGACACCGATACCGACTCCGGGAATTTTAACAAATCCGACTCCGACTCTTTCGCTCAAAAATGGGTCGACTCCGACTCCAACTCTGACAATGCAGACCTACTTGTAATATGGACGACACCGATACCGACTCCGGGAATTTTAACAAATCCGACTCCGACTCTTTCGCTCAAAAATGGGCCGACTCCGACTCCAACTCTGACAATACAGACCTACTTGTAATATGGACGACACCGATACCGACTCCGGGAATTTTAACAAATCCGACTCCGACTCTTTCGCTCAAAAATGGGCCGACTCCGACTCCAACTCTGACAATACAGACCTACTTGTAATATGGACGACACCGATACCGACTCCGTGAATTTTAACAAATCCGACTCCGACTCTTTCGCTCAAAAATGGGCCGACTACGACTCCAACTCTGACAATTCAGACCTACTTGTAATATGGACGACACAGATACCGACTCCTTGAATTTTAACAAATCCGACTCCGACTCTTTCGCTCAAAAATGGGCCGACTCCGACTCCAACTCTGACAATGCAGACCTACTTGTAATATGGACGACACCGATACCGACTCCGGGAATTTTAACAAATCCGTCTCCGACTCCTTCGCTCAAAAATGGGCCGACTCCGATTCCAACTCTGACAATACAGACCTACTTGTAATATGGACGACACCGATACCGACTCCGGGAATTTTAACAAATCCGACTCCGACTCTTTCGCTCAAAAATGGGCCGACTCCGACTCCAACTCTGACAATACAGACCTACTTGTAATATGGACGACACCGATACCGACTCCGGGAATTTTAACAAATCCGACTGCGACTCTTTCGCTCAAAAATGGGCCGACTTCGACTCCAACTCTGACAATACAGACCTACTTGTAATATGGACGACACCGATACCGACTCCGGGAATTTTAACAAATCCGACTCCGACTCTTTCGCTCAAAAATGGGCCGACTCCGACTCCAACTCTGACAATACAGACCTACTTGTAATATGGACGACACCGATACCGACTCCGGGAATTTTAACAAATCCGACTCCGACTCTTTCGCTCAAAAATGGGCCGACTCCGACTCCAACTCTGACAATGCAGACCTACTTGTAATATGGACGACACCGATACCGACTCCGGGAATTTTAACAAATCCGACTCCGACTCTTTCGCTCAAAAATGGGCCGACTCCGACTCCAACTCTGACAATACAGACCTACTTGTAATATGGACGACACCGATACCGACTCCGGGAATTTTAACAAATCCGACTCCGACTCTTTCGCTCAAAAATGGGCCGACTCCGACTCCAACTCTGACAGTACAGACCTACTTGTAATATGGACGACACCGATACCGACTCCGTGAATTTTAACAAATCCGACTCCGACTCTTTCGTTCAAAAATGGGCCGACTACGACTCCAACTCTGACAATTCAGACCTACTTGTAATATGGACGACACCGATACCGACTCCGGGAATTTTAACAAATCCGACTCCGACTCTTTCGCTCAAAAATGGGCCGACTCCGACTCCAACTCTGACAATGCAGACCTACTTGTAATATGGACGACACCGATACCGACTCCGGGAATTTTAACAAATCCGACTCCGACTCTTTCGCTCAAAAATGGGCCGACTCCGACTCCAACTCTGACAATACAGACCTACTTGTAATATGGACGACACCGATACCGACTCCGGGAATTTTAACAAATCCGACTGCGACTCTTTCGCTCAAAAATGGGCCGACTTCGACTCAACTCTGACAATACAGACCTACTTGTAATATGGACGACACCGATACCGACTCCGGGAATTTTAACAAATCCGACTCCGACTCTTTCGCTCAAAAATGGGCCGACTCCGACTCCAACTCTGACAATGCAGACCTACTTGTAATGTGGACGACACCGATACCGACTCCGGGAATTTTAACAAATCCGACTCCGACTCTTTCGCTCAAAAATGGGCCGACTCCGACTCCAACTCTGACAATACAGACCTACTTGTAATATGGACGACACCGATACCGACTCCGGGAATTTTAACAAATCCGACTCCGACTCTTTCGCTCAAAAATGGGCCGACTCCGACTCCAACTCTGACAGTACAGACCTATTTGTAATATGGACGACACCGATACCGACTCCGTGAATTTTAACAAATCCGACTCCGACTCTTTCGCTCAAAAATGGGCCGACTACGACTCCAACTCTGACAATGCAGACCTACTTGTAATATGGACGACACCGATACCGACTCCGGGAATTTTAACAAATCCGACTCCGACTCTTTCGCTCAAAAATGGGCCGACTCCGACTCCAACTCTGACAATGCAGACCTACTTGTAATATGGACGACACCGATACCGACTCCGGGGATTTTAACAAATCCGACTCCGACTCTTTCGCTCAAAAATGGGCCGACTCCGACTCCAACTCTGACAATACAGACCTACTTGTAATATGGACGACACCGATACCGACTCCGGGAATTTTAACAAATCCGACTCCGACTCTTTCGCTCAAAAATGGGCCTACTCCGACTCCAAGTCTGACAATGCAGACCTACTTGTAATATGGACGACACCGATACCGACTCCGGGAATTTTAACAGATCCGACTCCGACTCTTTCGCTCAAAAATGGGCCCGACACCGTCTCCGACTCCGACTCCGCAGCCCTGCTTTTAACACATGAAACATTAAATTCAGCATATATTAAAAAACATTTTAAAAACTAAGAAAAAAAGAGATGTCTTTTAAGAAGAGTACACAGAAAAAAGATGTTAAAAATATTAATTTCCAGAGAAGATATTTTAAATATGTGAATGCATCAAAAGTCCATAGACTTAACATTGCGGAGGAGAATTCCGAAGCTCTGTGACCAGCCCCCTTAAATATTCTTTGCCAGAATCTTTGGAAATTCAAAGACTATACACACCTGGGATATAATAGGGTTATAATAGTAGCTTAGTTTATTTAAACTTTATCCCATTTGATGATTTTATAATAATAAAACTACGTAGGAAGTTTGTGAATAAAAGTCGCATTGACCTTTACCGAATATTTATGTCGTGTAATATATGTGCATTTTTGAGTGGAATTTGTAATGCCTTGAAATGCAAAATTCACTGTTTTTTGAAAACTAGAAAAAAACTAGAAATCTCATTTTTAACAGCTCATTACATATTGTATGTATGATCATGTCACACATCCCTCAATATAAAACTACAACAAAAGAAAGTATATTTTGTTAATTTCTTAAGAATACATTACAGAAGTGGATACATAGTTATATTTTCCTGTATAATCATCTGTTTTATGATTTTGTTTGCGTTTAAAACTAGAAATCAGAAAGTACTCTGTGTAGTTGCTACAATACATAATTATCGAAAATTAAAATCTCCAATTTTGTAAGACCAAAAAATTTTTCAAAAGAGAATGCAAAATCAATTGATACTTTTTAATTTACCTATTCATAAATCAGTGTTCGTACGCAACAAGAAATTTGGGGATTTTAGGAGTTTTTTTAATTTTGTCAAAAAATTGTATCTTTATTGACTTATGCATTATGTTTTTAAAAATAATTTTCAAGAACATAAATTTTAATCTATCTCTATTGCGTGACTGCTCCATTATGGAAGAATCTATTATATTAATAATACAAAATACAAGTACCCAGTTATACTATGGCATTGAGCTCACAGGCTATTCACACTAATTGTATATTATACTCTTATTTCAAAGAATAATGACCCTCGGAAAATAAATTAAAGGGGGATTAGCACGCCACCCGTTTCACCTCTTTATACTTAACAATTGAGCCTCCAAATGTGATCAGGGAAGCGTCTTATCGAAATAAACCGGTATACCAAATTTGAAGCAAATCGGATATAAAAACCCATTTATCTAAATTAAGGGGATATTAGCCCGCCGTTTTCCCCCTTTATATTTAACCAATGAACTTCCAAATGTAATCAGGAAAGTGCCTTATCAGAATAAACCGGTATACCAAATTTGAAGCAAATCGGATAGAAAAAAAAACGTTTATCTAAATTAACCCCTTAACGCTCGAATTAAATTACGGTTGAAAAATTCAAATTGCTTATTGGCACCACCTTTATGAAAAAGAAATATTCACCTTTTTTAATGACAGGAAAAACGATACTAAAATATAGCCAATTTCACTATTTTATAAAACTGGTGGGAATCAAACAATTTGAGTAAAAGACACAACCCGTGAATATGACAGGAGCGAGAATTAAGAGATTAAGGGGATTTAGTTCCCCGTTTCCCCCTTTAGACTTAAACAACGAACCTTCAAATCTAATCAGAGAAGCACCTTAACAGAATTAACAGGTATACCAAATTTGAAGAAAATCTGATAATTCTGCATGAAAAACCCATTTATCTAAGTTAAGGGGGGATTAGCCCCCAGTTTCCTCCTTTATACTTAACCAATGAGCACCCAAAACTAATCAGGGAAGCGCCTTATCACAATGAACTTATAAAAAAAATCTGAAGCAAATCGGATATTTCTATCAAGAGTTATCGTGTTACGTACATACATACGTACGTCCATACATTACATACATAACCGGCGAGCATATTAGCTCTGAGGTTTTGATAGCCTGTGAGCTAACAAGTAACTGTCCGTTTGTATTTCACAGCTCCTCCCCCTAGAATACCAGGGCACGTATGCATACGGGGATTTTAGGTGTCATTGTACCAGAAATTTCTTAAAGTACTGGTCGTTATATCTGAAGATGTATTTTTTTTTTCATTAAATAAGGCAAATATTATTTTACGAAAATTCTGGTAAAAGGTGCTTTTAAGAATTTAAAGCGTACGACCCTGTTATTGCAGACTATTGCAGGTTTATGCTACCACTATTATTCAAAAGTAAAAATTATCTTAATAGTAAAAAAATCAAGATTAAGGGCAGATAATGGAGTTGTGAATAAAAAGAAGGAGACGTATAGTATACTAGCATACCCCGCGGCTTTGCTCGCGTAATAGTTGAATTATGCCAAGTGATATTTGCATGACTATTTTTTATTAGAAAAACACATTTTGATATAATTCAAAAATTACAAATTAAGCCACAATTTGATTAAACTTCATTATAAAAGTGCAATATACAGAAATGAGATTTTAATTAATAAGAAGAACTAAAACTAATTCCAATTAAATGATAATTTAGAAAGTATTTTGAGACTTTTATGCTATTTTCATACACTCATTTCAGTATTCATTTGAAGTTTTGAATTTTTTAGAAACCATCATAACACATTTACATCTTAAAATTAACCATCAAGTCAAATTCCAAGCTTCTTGTCTAACAGTCTACCTCCTCTGTGGTGTTAGTGGCACCAACATAAATGCTGAAACATAGTTGATATAGAATGTCTCGAAAAATGTTGAAACAGAGACTGTCACCATTAATTTGCCAACAATAACCTTGAAATCGGTTCGTATTTTCTAACATTCTATACAAAACGGAATTTAGATGTTTTTAAAGGCTTTCTTGTTATTCCTGCCAACCAGGTGGTAGTGATACTGGTATAAAATATAGCCCGTATAGGATCAGGGACTATCACTCTTGATTCGTAACCAATAACTTCTGTAATCAGTTTATTATTTCCTGAGGTTCCATAGAAATCGATTTAGGACTCTTTTAGAATGCTTTTCGCTCCTTCCGTTCCCTTCACCCCTTTTTAATTTCGAATTTATTTTCGACTGTTCTTAGAGGACATTTATATTTTATCAAAAACTACCGTGCTATATTTAAAGTTTCTAGCCTCTTCAGTACTGCAGAAATTACAATTTAGAAAGTTTTTTGCTCCTGCACCGTCTAGGGGTTGTGACACAGACATAAAATATAGCTTATGTTTGGGCAGGGTCTATCACCAATTTGCAACCATTATGTTTGTAATCGGTTTCGTATTTCATACGATTGTATAAAAATCGTTATTTAGAACGCTTACAGACCGCTTTTTGCTCACTTCATCCTTTTAAATTTGAAATTTTCTTTCGACAATTCTTAGAAAGCATTTGCATCTTTGATGTAATTACCATTCCAACTTTAAAATGTTAGACCCCTCAGTAACACAAAAAAGAACGCAATTTAGAACATTTTTTGCTCCTGTAACCTCCAGATGGTAGTGACAACACCGTAAAATGTCTTCTATGAGAGTGTTTACATCTTATAAGTAATTACCATTCCGAATTCCGGGTTGCTAGCCCTTTCAGTATTACAAAAAACACAATTTAGAACGTTGTTTAAAATGCAACCACAAGGTGCCAATGACGCCGACATGAAATAGATCCTATATTGGAGCAAGGGCTGTCGTCATCGATTTCAAACCATTACTTTTGAAATCGGTTGGGTACTTTAAATCGCAATTTAGAACGTTTTTCGTCCGTTTTTATCCCTTTTAAATTTCAATTTTTTTAGGAAATGTTCTTAGAGATAATTTGTATCTTATAAATAACTGCCCTGTCTAATTTCAGGATTCTAGTCCCTTCAGTAACACAAAAATCGCAATTTAGAAAGTTTTTTGCTCCTGCAACCCCTAGATGGTAGTGACACCGACATGAAATAGAGCCTATGTTAGAGCAAGGGCTGTTGTCATGAATTTCCAAACATTACTTTTGAAATAGGTTGGGTACTTTCTGAAACTGCGTAGAAATCGCCATTTAGAATATTTTTTAGAACTCTTTTCGGGCATTTACGGCCCTTTTAAATTTCGAACTTTTTAAGAAATGTTCTTAGAGATCATTTATGTCTTATAAGTAACTACCATTCCAAATTCCATGTACTTGGGACCTTCAGTAACACAAAAATCGCAATTTCGAACGTTTTTTGTTCCTGCACCCCCCATTTAGGAGTAGTTGCACCGACATGAAATAGAGCCTATATTGGAGCAAGGGTTGTCACCATCATTTTGACACCATTATTTTTGAAATCGGTTTGGTACTTATTGAGATTGCGTAAAAATCGCCATTTAGAACGTTTTTTAGAACGCTTTTTGCGCATTTTCACCCCTTTTAAATTTCGAATTTTTAAGAAATATTCTTAGAGATCTTTTACATCTAATAAGTAACTACCATGGCAAATTCCATGTATCTGGACCCTTCAGTAACACGAAAATTGCAATTTCGAACGCTTTTTGCTCCTGCACCCCCTTTAGGGGTAGTGGCACCCACATAAAATGTAGCCTATGTTGGCGCAAGGGTTGTCACTATCATTTTGAAACCTTTATTTTTTTAAGCGGTTTGGTACTTCCTGAAATTGCGTAAAAATCGCCATTTAGAACGTTTTATAGAACCCTTTTCGCGTATTTTCAATTTCAAATTTTTTTAAGAAATGTCCTTAGAGATCATTAGTATCTTATAAGTGACTACCATTAGATATTTCATGTTTCTAGGCCCTTCAGTAACACAAAAATCGCATTTTTAGAACGTTTTTTGCTCCTGCACTCCCTTTTGGCTTGTGGCACGGACATAAGATACAGCCTATGTTCTAAGTTGGACTAAAACCATCATTTTGATACCATTACTTTTGAAATCGGTTTGGTAGTTCCAGAGCTTACCTCCCACAAATAAACAATTTTACCTCTTTATAATATGAGTGTAGATGTAGATGAGTGTAGATTGTCTACTAGTTGCGAGTGAAATAACTGAGGAAATTGTCACAAGATGGCGGCTGATTTTTTACATTGGATCAACAGTTTCTGATTACCGCCGGTTCGAACTTCCACCATTAAATTTTGAAGGGAAAATTCTGCCTCATTTTAGCGGCCTTTTTCGCGATTTGTCCAGGACAAATTCACCATGTATTAAAATCTTTTTCACTGGCACTGAGAAAAGTTGTCTAGATTGTCACACTATACCGGAAACGAAGAGGCTGACAATGTAATAAGAGTGTTTTAGTCTCATTCGAGGCTCTTTTAACCCTCTAATTCCCGGGATAGAATACGTTCCAGAAATTCCGTAGTTCAGATAATCTGAATTCACACCATAAAATTTCAATAATAAATTTCACCTTATTTAAATACAGTAATCCCTTAACATTCGCTGGTTTTGAAATTGAAAATGCGCACATTTCAACATTCGCAAAACTTTTTAAAAAGAAAAATCTTTTACATACGTGTTGACAACATTTGGAAGAAAAGTATAATACAAAATGTATTTTTTTTTTAATAGTGGGGCGAACAGAATATAAAAATGGCAGTTTTGCGGTCACAGTTTTGACATTCGCGGAACATAACTCTCGCGAATGTTATCCCCTTGGGAACGAGCGACCGGTATACGTGCCGTGTAAAATGCTCAGAATCCGTGATTATTCTCACCAGTAAATTTTTATTAAAAATTTTGCCTTATTTAATCCGAGCATTTTCACGATTGAATTAGGTAAAAATGTCTGATTGAAAAACCGGTGATAAAAGATTAAAAATTCTGTAAAAGACGCTCGTCCCAAAGGGGTTAAGGGACTTCTGTATTGAATGTCTGTTATTTAATAAAGCAAATATTGCTATTTTAAATTTCTGGTGTGAATTTGTAATATCCGAATTAAAATATCCACTAAATTCGAAACACTGTTGGTAGCATATTTGCCACCATGGACACAGTGGCGTAGCCAAGGGGGGGGGTCCAGGGGGTCCGGACCCCCCACCCCCCTCCCGAAACTAGACCTGGTTTACTGGATCATGGATACAAATAAATACATTAGTAAAAACTGCTCAGACAGAATGACTAAGGATCTATAAAAAAATTCCGCTTCAGACAGGTGTTCGTCTTAGAAGGTATAATTCAAAGGTATGTCTTTCTTTGAGACTACGAACTTTTCCGTTTTAGACAGGTTTCCGTTATAAACACTTTCCGTTTTCACAGTATCCCTTAAAACTGCTAAAACGTACTTACTTCCCAAATTTTCTTCTTTCACATACCCCTTTCTCAGGTTTTTCATTTCGGAGTACCCCCATTTCTCATAAACACGCCCGCCTTCCCCCCTTTCCACTCAAGGAGATAACGTAAACATGCTTTTTTTCATTAGTAATCTTATCACAACCATATAATAAATCGATGCAAATTACATTGATATTCCTAACATTTTTGTGACTTCCGCCATTACCCATATTATTTTCACATACCCCCAGCAGACCCGCCACGTTCCCCTAGGTGTACGCTACCCCAGGTTGGAAACCGCTGCTATAACACCACCTCTGAAGAGCATAAATCTATTACAGGCAAATCTGTGAAGATGACCTATCTCAAAGGAAAGCAATTCAAGGTTCGACGAAAACAACACTATATATTTGTGCTTCCTAACGTTTGAAACCTATCTGAAATGAAACTTGTTCCAATTGTGAATCCTTCTTGGCAGGTTTTCTGAAAACACGGAATCCTTTCATAAACAAAAACATTTTAATGTCCCGAGACGGAAAGATAACTATTACAAGTATACCTGCTATTCCGTTTACACAAATTTACTGTAACTAGATTAAACGTAAAACTTCTTTATCTTGGACTTCGATGGGGTTCTGCTGTCGACACTTATGGGAAAGAACGAGTTTATACGAACGCAATAACGGTACGTTGGTTGAGTTTCGTGATCCTTATATTTGTTCACTTTACATCGGACAATATTAACAATTACTTTAAATCTGCTGCCTCCAATTAATAAAAGTAACTTTATTTTTGGACTGGTTATTTGTTATTACTACTTTTAAAATACACTGGCGAGAAAAATTAAAGGAACAACCATAAAAAGGTGCTTTATGTTAATTCTATTAAGGGAACTTCCAGAAAGGTAACTCAATGTCAACGTTATCACATAGTCCAATTGGGATTAATACTCACTACAGAAATATATGCAAATTTTTCAGCCTCAGCACATTCTTTCGGTTCACGTGCGAAAAGGAGCAGACGTGGATAATTTGAAGTCTAATTTTAGGAATTGTACGTGTAATTAGGTAACATTTTCGCTTCTAGTAGGTGAAATATGTCGTCCAGAAGACATTTGACCGATTTTGAGAAATTGCGTGCGATAGGGAGAATGGAAGCAAGACAGACACTCTTAGGGGTCTGTAAAGACTTATAAATAGCCAAAAGCGTCATGTCAAGAATCTGGAAACGGTTTAAAGACACTGGTATAATGTCCACAGACAACCAGGTCAAGGTAGAAAAATCACCATAATAGGCTCTCAGGACTAATTTGCCAACGATTCCTAAAAGAAATAGGCAATTGACGTCAGTTCAGATTGCAGGGAGTTTGCTGCACCAGCAAGAACTCGACTATCCTGGTTTACTGTGAGTGACAGACTGCATGCAAGGAAACCCATGATTTGTATTCCACTAACTCCGGTAGTGAAATGCGCCCGGTTAAAGTGGTGCAGAGATCATCGTCATTGAAGTACCACGGACTGGAGCCGAGTTCTCTTTACCGATGAATCCCGATTTTGTTGAGAGACTTACTACAGACGTGTTACCATATGGAGGGAGAAAATCACACGCTATAAGGCTCCAAAAATCCCTGAAAGGCATCGATACAAAGGTCGTGGAATCATGGTATGGACGAACATCATTTTGAATGGCCGCAGTGACCGACAAATTTTTACCAATGCAACTGTGAATGCTGAAATATACAGAGATGAGATTCTTGATCCTCCTCTCAAGTTTTTTAAGGGTGCAATCGGAAGATTTGGAATTTTATGATTATTAATAGTCTAGAAGGGCGCTACCCCCTTCCACGGAACTCCTAAGTGTCCCTTACAGAGCTGCATAAATCCGACCCGTCCGAAGCTTACTGCTGAACTTGGAGAATGTTCTAAAACTGTTTCGAACCATTTAAATAAATTGGCTGGGAAGTACAAAAACAGAAACGACTATGAACCATTTTTTTACATATTCTAATACTTCCAAAATAGTGCTAATCCATCACAAATAAATTTATTACAAAAATTTAACTTCCTTAAAGACGACCAGATATCGGAAGCAACTATTAGATCGAATATGGCATCAAAAGTGGCGAGCCATGAAGCATGGAAACCCAAAAGAATTATGGCTGAATAAGACAATTGTAACAAAACTGCTTTTTCCAGCATGAACTATATTTGATGTGTGTGCTTCTTACATTACTAGTTTCTGTAGCTGAAAATGTAAGATCTTTTTCTTAAAGTTAAAACCTTCCCACATAGCATTTTTAGTTTGCAGAAAATTTGCAACAGTTTTGCTTTGAAAACCTGCAAAGTTGCAGTAAGCTCAGCATGACAAGACTGAAGGTTCATAACAAGACTGCAGCAAGATAACGCAAACGCAAAAGTCACCACACTTTGAACTTGCAGCTAACTTGTCGTGCAAGTTAAATTCATACTCTATCAAATTTATTGCAAACTAACGGCAAACAAGTAATCAAACATACTGCAAAGTAGTAATCTTTCCATGTCACACTATACGTTTAACACCCTCGAAGGAGTCCATAGACCTGATCAAGTCTATTGATGCGAAAGCGCCGTCAGAAGGTTCATGCATTGGTTTTATCACCATAAACAAGTTTAGGTAATATTTGTACTTTTCACTTCGAGCATTTTTTGGTATTTAATAAGTATAGCGCTTAGAAAAAGCGGTGCCAACAGAATAAAATTTCTGCAATTTCTGTGTATGTGCTGATTGTCTATTCCCTCAACAGAGGGATTTTTTGCTTTCGTCACTTTCGTGAATTAAAGACAGTCTTGCATCAGTTACACAACAAACTACTCATGTAAGTGGGTACCTTGCGGGAGATTTGCTGCAAATTTTTCAATTCAAATTTGACACGGCAAGATAATATCAGAAAAAATCAAACTTGCTGCCAATGTTCATGCTATCTGGGTTATCTCAAAAACTCCCATGGGGAGTGCGGCGGATCGCATGAACGTCTCGTGCGATTGACACTTATGTGAAATCATTATCCAATATCTATTACAGCACAAGTTCTTAATTCAATGGCAAGAAATTAAACATGGTAATTGCTGTTTCAAACTTAGCCACTTGATCCTAACTTTATTGTAGGCAAATGTTATGTAATATGAAACTTGATTTAACCCATTCGCTGCCAAAACTATAAAGTAATAATTTTCAAATTTTTTGTTAAAAGTCGTTTGCTACCACAAATTCAGAAAGGTAAATTTCGCTTTACTAATACAGCGAAATTTCTGCCAATAAATGAGCCAATTTTTTTAATTCTAAAATAGTGGTGACAAAGTAATTAATAAATTAAAGCCACGAGTATATTAGTAAATGACAGCGAATGGGTTAGATAAAGGGTTAACATGTATTAACCCCTTAATTCTCGCCCCCGTCATATTCTCGGGCTGTGTCTTTTACTCAAATTGTTTGATTCTCACCAGTTTTATAAAATAGTGAAATTGGCTATATTTTAGTATCGTTTTTACTGCCATGAAACAAGGTGAATATTTCTTTTTCATAAAAGTGGTGCCAATAAGTAATTTGAATTATTCAACCGTAATTTAATTCGAGCGTTAAGGGGTTAAGAGAGGGACAGCAAAATATGGGACTACTTGTGTATTCCACATTTATATGAAGACAAGTTTTTACAGCTACATGAGCTGTCCAGAACGCTATTATTTACTGTATTCAATGTTTGATAATTTATCTCTTTAAAAAAAAAAAATCTGTCAGTAAAGAAACACTATAAATGTCAATTTCATTTCCAAATAGTAACGCTGCACATTAGAAACTTCAACATTGGATTCGCAAGACGAAGTTTTAGCTTCAATTCAATTTATTTAACCCTTTGCCTATTGCATTATGATCTACTGCAATTTTTTTTCATGTAATTTTTTTTCAGTTACTACAATGGAAATTAAAGGATTTACATTTAAAAAAATCTCACCTCTGAGAAATTTAATTCGTTAGAGACAATTAATTAAAGTGGCACTTTAACACTAGAACGGCGGCGAGGGGTCATTTTGACCCTTGCCGAATGAATGCATGTCGATTCGAACCAGAAATTGTTTTATAATATAAGATTAATATAAGCTGCACAAAAATAACTTAAATAAATAAGTTAAATAGTTTTTAGTAAAAATTCTGATGTGAAATATTTTTATAAAACTTGAGTAAAATTTCCCGCCGTTCTAGTGTTAATGTACCGTCAGTACACTATGCCTAAAATTTCCTCGTAACAGAAAACACACGTGATATTTCAAATAAAATTTAAACTCTTAAAAATGCTAAATAACAAGAGGAGGCTCGCAAGTTAACAATAAAAAAAATGCTAAATTGGCATAGTTTTATTTTACACATGAAAAATGAATAAAAATTCAAATTTGAAAAGTAAAAACTATTGAATATTAAAATTAAATTTTATAATATAAATTTTAATTTAAACTTAAAAAAAACTTTAAAACTAATTTTAAAAGGAAATTTTTTTTCAGGTTTCGATCTTGTTAGCAGTCCTTACGTTGTGCGACTCTTATATTTCAAGGACATGTTCTCGCGCATCTCCACATATGTAATATATAAATTTACATATGTAATTTCTAACATAGTAAAAAAGAGCCGGTGCTACTACTTTCTCAGTTTCCTATAAAAAATAATAATGAAACAGGAAAGAAGTACTATGAAGAACATTGTAACACTAAAATTTAGTAATTACATTATAAAGCAAATAAAATGATGAATAACTATGCAGACGAAAAGTAAACAAGAAGTTTTTCTCGACTACCCAGTGTACTGGCGGAATTTATAAGTACCGCCGAGTAATTCAACTGTTAAATTAAATACATACACCGTTCAATTAAAATAGATAGTCAAGTCGTATTCTAAGATCATAATGAACTCATAAAAAAATCCAACGCTTATCTTTTGTCTTTTACTGTGTTTGGAGAAATAAAAAGACAAGCGTGACAATCTGTTCAAAATGTCGGCATAAAACACATCGACTGTTTCAAAGATAGCCTCACATCCACTGTTTCAAAGATAACCTTCCTCGCTAAAATAACGAACCTAGAACTACGAAGCCATGTATCTAGAAAAAGTGGAGTTAAAAGACTGTTTCTTCAAAGTCCCATTAGTATATTAGTAATATTCACAATGGGATGAAAGTTTAAAGTAAGTGGTACTTATAAGTACAGTCAGTAGATAAAGGGTTAATCTTTTCAAACTTTCAAATAACAGTTTCATTCATTACACATTACATAGTATCACTGCAAGTAAGATTTCAAATAGTTTCAAGATATTTGTCGGTTATGAATTGTAACGGATAATACAATTATTTGCGGATACTGTTAACCCTTTCCGGGGCAAAGCACTTCCATTGCTAAAAGTTAATATGAATGTCCACACCGGAATTTAAGAACAAATATATTTGTAAATGAGAAACAGATGTATCACATATATAATGAACCGAAATTTATTTACCAAAATTCTGGTGGCATTATGGCATTTGGGAATTAAAATTAAATGACTTCATAAACGTACCACCGCCCCTGAAAGGGTTAAGATTAATAAGAAGACTCTTAATTATCTGTGAAAACATTTTGTTATAAGAAGGCACTCTTCAGTCCTAACGTGTTCTTATGTCTTAACCTTTTACCCGCCAACGTTCCACAAGTGGAACATAAACTATGTGATGCTGTATCTTTTTAAGTATTTGTTTAATCTGTTTGAAATTTTTAATGTATCTTTTTAAAGATGTGTTTCAATGGATTAAAAATTATTTTTTTATAATTTTATGTGGTTTCCATTTTGGAGCTTGTTGAAATGTAACAAAAAATCATAAATGTAGTAGGCTGTGCTTTTTGTTCTATCTATAACTTTATAATTCAAATATGAGTGCTGTGATGATTATTATTGTATTGCTTAGTGTTGTTTATTAATTTTTATGCATAAATGAATGTTTTATCTTATTTTGTTTTTCTTTTATGATCATTTGAATGCTAATGTTCCACATGTGGAACGTTGGCGGTTCAGAGTACAAAATTATCTTATTGTTACTTTTTTTAGGATGTTGATCATTTTTACTGAGCTCCCTCGGGCGATTATTTTTTTATTGTTTTCGTACCAGTATTATTAAAAAATAAATTTTATGATATATGTCTCTTGTAGCTGTTGCCAACGTGTCTGTGAAATATTTTTGAACCAATAAATGCCAATAAAATCTACAAAAGAATTGCAAAAATAAGAAAGAGGAGATTTTGATTAATTATAGTGATGGCAAAATTGTTTGAGTACGATGGGGTGACAACAGTGCCGTTACTGTTATGTCAAATTGGGAAGGAGCATTGCTAACTCAAAGTGCAATATGATATTCTCGAAAATTGAAGCGAAAAGTTTCAATCAAATAACCTCGATTGATTAGATTGTATAATTAGAATATGGGTAGTGTAGAATTTTTGTATTATTTGCTTGGAACATATCGTTCAGTACTTCGATGATAAAAATGGTGATGATATCTGTTTGCAAATGAACTAAATATGTCTGTTGTTGCTTGTCATGCAGTAGGCTCAAAAGAAACACTAAGCCATTTGGAGTTTCGTCGTGAAATTGCAACTGTTGCCTTGAAAGTTGGATTTGATGTTTGAGAAAGGGAATAGAAAGTCCTACTGCTCCAGTAAGTATGGACATTATCACCATATTCAGTAGCTACTGCTTTTGTTCACTACTCAAGGGAGATTCTCACATCGTCAGAAAATCATGAAGAAATCGTGTGAATATTATGAAAAGCGTATACATAAAAAATGTTTTCAGGCATTTCATAAACATTTTGCTGTTGGTGACTTGTTAACTTGTTCTTAAAATAGAAAACATTTTTTACTTTACCTTGTTTTCTTAGTTTTGTTATGTGTGCAGCGATGGTATGATTTCGAAAGAAAAATTCGCCAAAATGTACAAATGTTTTTCGTACCGCCAACGTTCCACAAGTGGAACATACCTGTAACTCCACTTCTATTTTAGATAACATCCCAAAATTTAGCAAGCAACCTTAGAATTAAACTAAATCATCTCAAAAAATTTTTCAAATTAATTTGAGAAGCAGTTCATAGTGCGGCGGGTAAAAGGTTAACCCCTTGAAGGGCGGTGGGATATATTATATCCCACCTAAGTTTAATTAGGATTTGCACCAGAAATTTTTAATTAATTTTTACTTTTATAGCTTTGGGGGGAATGTGTCGAAAATTTGCTTTTCCTTATTTTGAAATGAAAATTTTCTAAATTTCCGGTGGGAATTCAGCATTATTCAAACGCAATTGCTTGCCCCTCAAGGGATTAATAATAATAACTCTTGACAAATCTCAGTTTTACTAAATATCCTATCTAAAAGAAGATTAAAATTCTGGTTTACTGATAGTAGCATTTAATAATTAGTTTTAATTATTATATTCTCATAAATATTTTATTAATTACTGATAATCCTAATTTTTTTTATAAATATTTTATTAATTACTGATAATCCTAAATTTTTAATTTATTTGAAACTGCGTACGTAAGCCCTCCCATAATTTTATGATTACTATGGCACTGTGTGTTAGCCAGATTAAAATGTTTGTAGGGCACGAAATTTTTTTAATTAGTGTACGATAACACCTTCATAGCTGCCAACCTATCGCTAATCTTACGTAATATATGGATTAATTTGTTCCAAATTAACTATATTTCGAAACAGAAAAATTATTTGATATTTTTTATTTATTTAATTTCAAGTTTCTACGTGGAGCTTGACTTAAATTTAATTTTATCTAATATTTTTTACCTTTAATTTCTCTTTAATTTTCTTTTTTTTTCTTTAAGTAGTTTTAAACTACAGTTATACTTCTCCCAATGGCTCAGATACGCATAAGACATTTCATTTTTAGCCTGCGTGTTAAAATGATCTCAGCTAGGAAACCCTTCAAACTGCTCACCTGTTCAGCGCGTGGAACTTATTTATTTTCATTTCTTTTAAAAAAAAAACTCTAGTTCGCGACTTATTACACCAGAGTAAAATTAACCCACATATTACGTAACATTAGAGGGAAGCTGGCACCTATGCACTTTAATTTTACTAATCACAGATGGTTTTCCCTTTTAACCCCTTGGGGATGAGCGACCGGTATTCGTGCCCCGTAAGGTGCTCAGAATCAGGGATTATTCTCACCAGTAAATTTTTATTGTAAATGTTGCCTTATTTAATCCGAGCATTTTCCCGATTCAATTAGGCAAAAATTTCTGTTTTGAAAGACCGGTGATAAACGATTAAAAATTCTGTAAAAGACGCACGTCCCGAAGGGGTTAACGATAATGTCCCTTTTTTAAGTACTTTTCTGTTATCATCAGAAATTTGTAGTCCATATTTGAAGGATACCAAGAAACAGCATGTTTTTTTTCGTTTGTACACTACTTCTAAAAAACACATTATTTTAATTTTGTATAATCGATTAGTAAAACAATACTCTTTTAGATGAAATTATATTGAAAACGGTAGCTAAATTTAAGGGGGTCGGGGACACAAAAATCTTCAATTTTTCAATTTTGTTTATTGGATTAAAAATTTCTCTGCCGTTTTCTGCTTAAAATGATGTTTAAATCATGTTTCTATCTTAATTAGAACAGGAAATATTAATTTTTTCGATTTGGTTTGTTTTCAAAATCTACTTTTCAAGCTATGGTTGTTAAGGAAACGAGTTCTTGTGAAACTGCGTTTTTCTTCATGATAGGTTTTTTCATCATTTCTCATATTGAAATTCTTATAACTCGAGAACCGTTAAAGATACAGGGTTGAAACTCGGAACGTATCTTTTTCAATTATTTTACTTTAATTTTGAGCCAACATATTTGAAAAAAAAATATTTACTTTTGAAAATATGATTTTTTTCAAAAAGTTGCAACACTTTTTTTGTAATTTTTTCGTTAAATATTTTTAATTTTTTTTAATTTAATATTTTTTAAATGCTGGCTCTAAATTAAAAAATATATATTTCTGTTTATTTAAATGAAAAACAATTTAAATTCTACAAATAATATTTCGACGCAGGGCTCGCAGCGTTCCTAAAATTTTCGCACTTTTCTACCACTATTTTAAAACGATAATCTTTATTCTAAAATTCTATTACAGATGTTAAAGGAATCTACCACGAAGAATTCTTAGCAAAGTGCGAAAATTTTAGGAACGCTGCGAGCCCTGATAACGATTTTAAGTTATACCACTTTTTTCATAAATTTTAAATTTAATTTTTTTTTTAAAAAGCTATGAGAAGTTTTATCATTTGATTTTGTTTACAAATAAAATTGTTAACCATCACAAAAAAAATCAAAATTTTAACTCAATAATTAAAAATTTTTTGAAAATGTGTCCTTTACTCCCTTAAACACATTTTATTGCTATTAAAACAATTTTCCATCTTTATTTTTTTTTCTCTATCTGAATAATGAACATTCGTTAGCTGCAATAATGTAAATTAAAAAGAGCAAAGTTGCCACAATTGGTATTTTATACGCCAGAGTAAATTAAAAAGCAAAAAAAAAAAGCTAATTAACCATAAGATACCGACTTCGCGATTGTTGGCAAAAGTTATTTTTAAAAACCCATCAAAATGAAAGTCATTACATATGTTTATATTACGACAATTCAATGACGGGCAAAATGAATCACTTTACTATTCGAATGAATCAATCGGGCTTGCGAAAAAACATAGTTTCCAATCTTTGTATATATTTTTAATCAATTATCACGAGACATTTTGCAAAATAAAAAAGAAGCAAAAGCATAGTTGACAGCCTTCGCAAATTTTTCAATCAATTATCACGAGACATTTTGTAAAAAGAAAAGAAGCAAAAACATAGTTGACAGCCTTCGCAAAATTTTTAATCAATTATCTTCAGAAATTTTGAAGATTGACACGTTTACGCCGGCGCCGATATTCATGTTTTTCGCTGCGAGGCAGCACTCGAATTCATATTTCGCTTCATCTGGCGGCGCTGTACTGTCGCTTATTCAGACACTGTGTGTAATGATCAGCCTCTGTCATATTTATTGAATTGAACTCGAATATAACAACCAGAGTTGATTGTGAATGTCTGAAAGTTCTTAAGGAGTAAGCAAATTACTTAGAGACATGATTTTATTGACTGCATATTACGGATTTAATATAAAATGCCCTACAATCTAAAGAAATCTGGACAACATTATATAAAATCATTTCTGTAAGGTAGGAGCCACGCCCTTAGTCAATGATATTGTTTGAATGAAAAAGAGAATTCTCGTTTCCTGTCGTGAATATATTAAATTTATAATAATGAATTGTTTTTACTACTGAATTTTCTAATACAACATGTGGCCAGAAAGTTCGGTTAATGAATTTTTATTTCAAATACAGTATTGTACAGCATCAAATACAATTTACTGTCCTTCAAAATAATCTCCATGGATGGTAATGCACTATTGGGAACGAGTATATAAGTCCTGGAAACTCCTGTAAAAAAGTACTTTCGGAATGGCTTTCAGCTCGGCCGTCACGGCGGAGTTGACACTTGGTTGTAAGGCAGTTTCTGACCGCTAATGGAGTTGACACTTGATCACACCCCTTATTCACCTGATTTGGCTCCTGCAGACTTCTTCCTCTTCCCCAGATTGAAGTCAACCCTGAAGGGGTGGTGATTTATGGGCATCAACGTCATTCAACGCAACGTGACGGCCGAGCTGAAAGCCATTCCGAAAGAACTGTTTTACAGGAGTTACCAGGACTTATATACTCGTTCACAACAATGCATTACCATCCATGGAGATTATTTTGAAGGACAGTAAATTGTATTTGATGCTGCACAATATTGTATTTGAAATAAAAATTCATCCACCGAACTTTCTGGCTACGGGTTGTATTCAAGTGTTACCCACCTTTAGTGCACGCCGTCTATAGCATACTCGAGTGTGACCCACCTGTAGTACACGCCTTCTATGGAACAGCGAGTGTGACCCACCAGTGATGCACGCCGCCTGATGCGACTGTCAAGTGCGACCCACCAGTGATGCACGCCGCCCGATGGGACAGTCGAGCGTAACCCACCAGTGATGTACGCCGGCGTGAACGTGTTAAGAAGGTTTTTTGTGGGGTTCTTAAATTAATTTTAATTAAAATAAGAAAAAAAAATCGACACCCAATTTCTAGTAGAAATTGAATTTAAAAAAAAAACGCTATGGCCACTACGCTTTTGCGTATGACCGAATCAACCATTCTGCCCATCACTACGAGAATTTAACAATTCGTCCACTAATACAACAAAACGTAACTGAGAGAACTTTGAAAATATTGTGTGGTTTACTTTACGTAAATTCTGGTTTATAGCACTATATTTTTGCTGCACATAAATCGATTAACACTAGAACGCCCGGAAATTTTACTCAAGTTTCATAAAAATATTTTACACCAGAATTTTTATTTTGAATTATTTGACTGATTTATTTAACGTAAATCTGCGATTTTGAAATGTAACTTATTTTGTAAAAGAATTTCTATTTTCAATTGACATTTAATCATATGGTCGGAGTCGAATGGACTCCTTCTGGGCGTTCTAGTGTTAAGACCCTAATCATAGTTCGTACGCATTCTTGAATTTTGCAGCACCAGTATTATCTTATAGAAAATCTCTTCTTAACAGAAGGCGAAATTTTGCGCGTTTAACCTAGAGTTCATTGTCTATAAAAATATACTGGTAGACCTGCTGGGGAAAAAACAGTATCCGTACGAACCATGCTAATAAACGAGTTGAATTATTTTTAGGTGCTGCTACTATCAAATTGTTCGGGTATCAAATGTACCAAGTACTATTAGGATTTTGAAAAATTATGCCCTTGTGTTAGAGGAATAGAATTTCAAATACTGTACATTTTATTAACCATTTGGAAAAATGGTTATTGTTCTCGTCAGGATGGGAAATCAAAAGCATATCTGAGGGTTTTTATTGGTTTAATCCGCATTTTATTCGTTTTGTGATTGGTCTATACAGTAATATGTACTCGTATTTCCCTTTACTTTCAACAAAGATGGATACCTTCTGTTGCCACTATGACAAAAAAGTAATAAAAACTACAAAACAAATTAATAACTCAGAAACAAATTGAGATATAGCTTTCAAACAAATTGCATTTAAAAGTACATATTTTTCTCTATACGACGGTGTAAAAAGTAATATTGTGGGATGCTTAGAAGTTTAAGAATGAAATTTCCTTTAAAATGAGTCGTCAGATTTAAAAGCCTTTTCCCGAACAGCCAATGAAATGCTTGGATAATACATAAGTTTCAGGTGGATAATACGTACGAGTCGCAGGCGATTTTTGTCGCTTTTAATTTTTATGTGTAATAACACTATTAATGTTTAATTCATGGCGTACGTAATGCATGATCAACTCCGTGCGATTTTTTATGTCTTTAATTTTAGTCTTCGAAAAAATCATTTTCCAAATGGTCGTTGTAATTTGATAAATTGCTTTTATATATATATATATTTTATTGTCTTTACATTTCAGATAATAAGATGTCCATCATTGTCAAAATGTCCATCATTGGAATTTCTACAGCAAAGTTCTTTTTTTAATATTCAGAATAATAATTTTACATAAATGTAAGATTTCGAAAAGGAAGCATGAAAACCGTCATATGAAATAAAAAAAAAAATTTTTTAAACAACAATGTAAATAATATAGTATATGTATAATCTTAATTTAATAAATCTAAGGAAAATCCAATTTGCACGTTCATACAAAAAAATGTACTTTTTTCACTGTCTAAGAAACATAACATTAACGTAACATAATTAAGCAGGTTTTAAACAACAATTATTTTGGAATTAAAAATAATTTCTTTGCTTTTTTCAAAAAAAAAACCTTATCTCTTGAGAGTTGAAAAAAGTTTATGGGATAAGTACAGAAGAGACAAGCTAGATTAGCAAATAGAGAGACAATAGGTTAAAAATAGTGTAGCTCTAGAGATTTGATATATTTGATAAAAAAGGGGGAAATAGTATGATTTTTTTTTTAATTAGAATAAAAATAAATAATTAGAAATAAGGAAACACTAATTATATTCAAACTCAAAACAAAGTAATACAAGAGTAAATCGAAAAATCAAATTTTAGTAATTTCCTCCGTATAATCCGTGGATCAAAACAATTATTTTTCTACCCAGAAAAATCTTTTAACAAAATGTAACTTATTAGATCGTGGTAAGTCAGTGTTGCCAGATTGGGGATTTTGTCCCCGTTTTGGGGAATTTTGTACCTCTAGGGGAATTTTTTGGGAACAAGTAGTTCATGAAGAAATTTTTGGGGACTACAAAAAATTTTGGGGAAAAACTTGGGGATTTTTTTTAAACTATTTTCTGTAAAGATTTCTTGTAGTCCTGTAGAAAAACTTGATCTGTCTCAAACTCAATTTTGATTTGAAAAACGAAAATACGATCCAGATTCGGAAATAGCCATAATTATTCTGTTGGATGTGGTCGTGTTCGTTGTTTACTACATTACAGTTTATATATATTACAGATGCATGAGACTCTAAAGTCTTAAGCAGCTTAAACCTGCGCGTGACTAAATATGCAGGACTTTAACGAAAAATTCCTTCGCTGTACTTTAAAAAAAATTTAGTTTAAATACGTGGAAAGCAGATATTTTTCTCTTTTATGATATGCAAAAGCACATCGATTGATACAGCGAAATTACTTTGCATTATTATTATGTACTTGACAAAAAAATTAAAACAGCTACCATCTCGGATTCATTCAAATCCCAACTGATAAGAGATTGTCTAAAGCTATGGAGCTAAATGTAACAATTGTCCAAGATTCTTAGACAATACTTTTAAAAACAAATGTAAAATAACTTGTCACTGCAAAATATATCTCTCAATCTTTTAATGTAGCTACAGAATATGCATTCATTCCAGTTTAAAAGTTTGTTTTTTGTAAATGGGGAATTTTTTCAAAAAAAGGCTTAATTTGGGGAAAATTTTTGAGCTTAAATTACTTAAATATTTTTTATAGAGGTAAATTGAAAATTAAAAAATTCCCATTTTAAGTAAAAACTGAGTTGGGGACTTTTTCGGAAAAAAACACTGATTTGGGGAAATTGACTTTTGACTATCTGGCAACACTGTGGTAACTAATTCCCTTCATTTACCAAATAAACTTTCTGGGTCCAAACAGAATTGTTTGATCCGCGGATTATAGTCCGGAAATTACGGTACTTGTATATTAACTATGTACTTATACATTAAATATTAACTTTATGAAATGCATTTTGAAAAGTTCTAAAATATTACGGAAAATTCCTTTTTTTCTGAAAAAAAAATTTTTTGAATTTTTCCTGTGATAAATACGCGTTTAAGTAGGGTGAATTTTTCTATAAGGAAATGCTGGTACTTACCATTTTTTTTTTACTGTATTTTTCCCTGATATGTCGCCGCCCTAAATAATTCAGTAGAAATCAAATCAACGACTTTAGTTTTGGCGAGATTCAATAGTTGCCAAATTATTATTACAAAAAACCCTGATACCTTTGTCTTGCTGAAACGATTTAAATGTTGTTGTTTTTACTTTATTTATTTTGGCATTATAATTAGGTATATTTCCATAGTATTATTTTTCTGGTAAACAGGCCTTCCACTCCGTCGGTTTTTTAATACTAATTTTTCAAAGAAAAACCTTCTTTTTGGATTTTTATAAAAATTTTGGAGAAACGCACATGGAAGGTAATTTATGCAGGACTCCCAAACGGTCCGCTTTTTGAATACCAGTATTTTCTTTGGAAAATATTTATAAAAACTTTTCTTGTAATTTTTTACGAAACAGACTTCGGGGATTAATTCTAGCGCAAATGTTGTAGAAACCTAGCATGACATTTTCTACTAAAGAAATATTGGTATTCGAATCAGTTGGCAAACCAATTGGGAGCCCTGTTTATGAGTCAAATTTTGTAAAAACCTAGCACGAAAATATCTCCCACCCGCAAGAAAAGTGACACATCTCGACAAAAGTAAATTTCACAGGAGAGGCAAAAGACAATTTGCATAATTTTACTATAATATGAATTGAAGCGTTTAGCTGTGCATGCAGGAATAAAAACGTGCATAAAAGCATGAAACCCTTAAGAATGAAGACTTCTGATGAGATTTGGAGGGTTGGGTAATTTTACGTTCCAACACAACCCACCTCTCTTCTGTTGTCACAAATGAACATATAGCGTAATAAAGGGATTATCCGTGAAACTACACTTATGAAACTGTTTGTGTAGCAAGACACATCTATGACAGACCTATTAGTGTAATAAAACGCAAAATGAATTTTTGCAAGATGTGTCACTTTTCTAGCGGGTGAGCGATATTTATTCAAAAATACTAGTATTTAAAAAGTGGACGAGTGCCCGTCCTGTGAAAATCAATTCCTTTTTGATAACGTTAGCGCTACACTGCATGATTTTTTTCTTTTTGATGTATATTTTTATACTCATATTTAGCATTAGATACGACAAATTTTAAATAGTAACTTTTAGTCTTATTTATTGGCAAAATTTTCTGACTACCCAAGGCGAACATTTCTATTCAAATATAGTAGTGATTTCGAATTTAGAAGAATTTTTTAATGTTAAATTTTTATTGATTTATATTAGTGATGGGCAAAATGCAGCAACACTGTGGCATTCCGCATCTGGCTGAATTTTTATTTTGGAATTCCGAATTCTCACCAGTAAGTTTAAATAGTTAGTATTGTTTCATATGATGATAGATATTCCACAAATAAAAGAAAAGAAAATTGCTATTCAAAGTTTTCCGGTGCGAATTCCAGCACTAGTGAGAAGTCGGTCGATTACGAGGCTAACGAGAAAGACAGGCTGCCGCGGTGGGTCCGATTCTTCTTTTTTTACAGACCACTGGAGTCACGTGATGCTCTTTTCGCACACCTTCATTGGTTTATTCGAGCATCACGTGACTCCAGCGGTCTGTAAAAAAAGAAGAATCGGACCCACCGCGCCAGCCTATCTTTTTCGTTAGCCTCGGTCGATTACTGATGACGTAACAACTCGTGTCCTATGTCCTCGAGTATTTCGATGGCTACAGCAGAATGATTTATTTTACTATTGAAATGAATTATTCGGGTATGCGTTAAATATTTAAGGGGCAAGCAATTATGTTTGTGTAATGGTGAATTCACACCGGAATATTCAAAAAATTGTATTGCAAAATAAGAAAAAGCAATTTTGCAACTTTTTCCCTCCAAAGTTTGAAAAAAACTTAATTTACATTTTCTGTTTAATAGTT
Source organism: Maratus speciosus (assembly GCA_963932465.1). Taxonomy (NCBI): domain Eukaryota; kingdom Metazoa; phylum Arthropoda; class Arachnida; order Araneae; family Salticidae; genus Maratus; species Maratus speciosus. The sequence continues at coordinate 253,712,247 of OZ010794.1, forward strand.
AAGTTATAAAACTTAATTTAAATTTTCTGATGTAAATCTGGATTAAAATTAGGCGGGATATAATAAGTAATTATAAGTACTTCAGTACACTGGGTGTTGGAGAAAAACTTCTTGTTTACTTTTCGTCTGTGTAGTTATCCATCGTTTTCATCTGCTTTAAAATGTAATTACTAAAATGTAGAGTAGTAATGATTTCCCTGGTATTTCTTTTCTGTTTCATTGTTATTTTTTATAGGGAATCGAAAAAGTTTTGGCACCGGCTCGTTTTTGCTATGCTAGAAATGGCATAGGTAAATTCCTATATTGCATATGTGGAGATGCGAGAGAACATGTTGCCCGTGGACTGTAGACGTCGCATAACTAAAGGACTGCTAACAAGATCGAAACCTAAATAAAAAAAATAGTTTTTTTAACCCTTTCAGGGGCAAAGCATTTTCAATTCTAAAGTGTTGAAATAAATGATTGGCACTGTAATTTGCCAAACAATTTATTTGTAAATAAGAAAAAGCCTATATTTCACGTACTTATAAAATCAAAAATATTTTCTGATGCCATTTGAAATACCTTGTGGGTTTTCTGTTACGATATTTTAGTCATAGTGTACTAACGGTACTTTAAAGTACCACTTTAATTAATTACCTCTAAATACTTAAATTTCACATGTGTGAGTAATTTTTTTTATGTTTATCCTTTAATTTTCATTGTAGTAACTGAAAAAAAAATTGCAGTAGATCATAATGCAGTAGATAAAAGGTTAAAACATAGTTTCAACCTTTGTACATATATTTAATCAATTACCACCAGAAATTTTGCAAAAAGAAAAGAACAAAAGCATAGTTACCAGTCGTCGTAATTGTTTTAACCCCTTGAGGGGCAAGTATTTGTGTTTCTGTAATGTCGAATTCACACCAGAATCTGCAAAAAAGATTTACGGCCAAAATAAGGAAATGCAATTTTACGACCCTTTATCCACCAAAGTTAGAAAAGCAAAATTTAATACAATTTTTCTGGTGCAAATCTTCGTTAATCGTAGGCGGGATCAAATATATTACCTTTATCAATTACCTTTGGAAATCTTAATTATAAAAAGATTTTTTATCGTTTTATGGGGATTTTAAATTAATTCTAATTAAAATAAGAAACTTCTTTTTCGATACAAAATTTCTGGTAGAAAATGAATTTTAGAAACCAAAGGTTGGTAGCTATGCTTTTGCGCATGCCCGAAATATTCATTCGAATAGTAAAATCATTCATTCTGCCCAACACTAATTTACATATGCATCACTGCGCAGTGATTAACCCTCTGTCTACCAGAAGGGTCCAATGGACCCGACATGTATATTCAAAATATCTATTCAAACCAGAAAATTTCTTCAAAACAAACTAAATGTATAAATCAGACAATAATAAGTTAAATAAACAAATTAAATAGTTTTAAGTAAAAATTCTGGTGTAGAATGTTTTTATAAAACTTGAGTAAAATTTCCGGTAGTTCTAGGGTTAAGCAAAATAATTGTACAATTATAAATACTTAGCTATTCTATTTTTATTTCTTGCCCAACGATCATTTTAAAGTTTATCTATTGATAAACTATTAAAAAAATGTTAAAATCGCTTCAGTATTTCTTCAGTAATTCGCAAAACATTACTTCAATAACAGCTGTTTTCCATAAGATGTAAAACATGAACTCAGAGACTATTGTACTTTCTTTTATATTTTTAACTTGAAAAAACCACTATTTTGTCTCAATACAAATTTAATTCATGAGTTTCCTCTGAGTAAAATAAACTACAAAAACCATCCGCTGAACAAATGGAGTTTTGGCAAATAAAGATATGACAGGTGTGTATTTAAGGAGAAAAGGCGAAATTCGAAGAACAAAAAAATAACATTTTCATCTCTTTTTAAAAAATAAATATGTTTCGATTGTTTTATAAAGAGACAAAACTTTTCGGAAAGAAAATAGATTTGATATACGTTGCATTATTTTATATATTAGTACACTGGGAAGAGGTAATCGATATCTGTAAAATGTACTATAAGGTTACAACATATTGGTTATTTTTAATTGCAAAGCATTGTGCGAAACAGTTTTTGAGGTATCAGTATCATGGGGGTATAGTATGAATAAACAGGAACTGACCATGGAACTATTAATAAAAAGGAACTGACATATCCTTAAAATAGTGAAGCTTCAACTGTAACCGCTTTCGCAGGGGTTGGTTAACTGCTGTTAAAACTGTTAATCCGATTAACCCCTTAATTCTCCTCCCGTCATATTCACGGGCTGTGTCTTTTTTGAGATTTATTCAAATTTGTTTGATTCCCACCAGTATCTTAAAATAGTGTAATTAGCTTTATTATGGTATCATTTTACCTGTCATTAAATAAGGTAAATATTTCTTTTTCAGAAAAGTGGTGCCAACAAACAATTTGAATTTTTAAACCATAATTTAATGCGACCGTTAACACCGGGGGAACTCGCTAGTGAAAACGCCCAATTGCTTTTCTTTTACTTTACATTCATATAATATCAACTTTTTTTGGTTGGCTTAGTACTTTTATTCACAAAACAGGTAAAATAATTGAAAAACATTTTGAAATTTTAATTAAAATGAAAAATGATTCAAATAAGAGTCTTAAAAAAGTACGACTCTGAGAGAAAATCTCATGCAGCGAGTTCTCCCGGGTTAAGGGGTTAAAATAATAGCCGCCATCTTGTGATAACCTCCTCATTTACTTTACTCGCAACTGGTAAGCAGTACACTATATGCCTCCTCGTCTTTATTCATAACTCCATTGAACTGACATATCCTCAAAATAGTGAAGCTCTAACTATAACCTAGTCTACAGATTCTGATTACCGCCAGGGTAAACTTCCAATAGTGAATTTGAATAGAAATTTCCACCCCCCCCCTCCTACTATTTAAACGCCTTATTCATGCAGGCTTTCGGCCTTAATGCTAATAAAAATATTTATTCATTTTTACTGGTGGAAGTTTGCTTCGGTGGCAGTCAAGTCCAGCGTTTTTGCCATATTGTGACGACCTGAACACCGCCCCCTGAATACTAGGCCTTAGCGCTGACACAAAAATGGCGGCTGCCGAAGGCGGATTTTTTAAACGTTGTGGAGGGCCCCTAAATTTAGGCATGGCATTTTATAAAAGATTTCTTTGTCCTTTTTTAATCTCAGAAAATTAAAGTGGATAAAAACTTTAAAGGAACCGTACACACGCCAAAAAACAATTGCTTTCGGCAGCCGCCATTTTTGTGTCAGCGCTCAGGCCGAGCATTCAGGGGGCGGTAACTTAATTAATCCCCAGTCAATGTGAGTGTACATGATTGCTGCCGATGGAAACTGTCACCGGTAAGTTTTATTAAAAATGTTAATATTATTGAAATACCTTATTCAAGAGGTATATCTGTCAAAAATAAGCCAAAACTTTCATTCCTTTTCAGTGGTGGGAGGTTGCACCTACATTAATCTGGCAGTGATCCAATGTAAAGAAACAACAACCGCCATATTGTGACAACCTCCTCGGTTACTTCACCCGCATAATGTGGACACTACAGTATCTATCTCCTCCCCTTTATTTATAGCTCCATTATCTGCAGTGTTGAATTCAGATACTTTTCCTCGCGGGGAAAATTGCATTTTTTGGTCACTAAAAACACAAACTATAAAATCTTCCGGTGGGGAAATTTCACTGGTCTGGGCAGGAAATGTCTCTCTTACGTTTTCCCTAGTATCCCAGTAAATAATTAACACTCAGTTAAAATTTTGTTATAAATTTTTTCAGAAAAATTTTATCTTTCTAAATATTTAAAAAACCATTTTAACCCTTATCGGTCCCATGTTACCTGTCGCGTTTGGCATAACCCACACTGAGACGACAGAGCGTCATTAAACCCAATATGAAATGCAAAAACCGGTCGAAACAAAGAACGAAATTGTTTTAAACCAGTTTTTCCAGCGAATTCAAATGACATGTCTTATGTGTCGCCTTATTCTGTGACTTGCCATCGGTACTTTGTCGTATCTGTCGCATGGCACGTGTGAGGTGATAAGATTAGCCCGGACAGGATCAGCATCTCTTACACAAATTTCATTCGATTAGCACGACTCTTTTTTTAAGCACTACTTGTACTGTGACGACAACGGAGTTATAAATAAAGAGGAGGAGACATATAGTGTAGAGTCTACCAGTCGGGAGTGAAGTAAATGAAGGTGTTGTCAAAAGATGGCGCTGATTTTTTACATCGGATCAACAATTTCTGATGACGGCCGGAACAAACTTCCACTTTTAATTTTTGAATAGAAAATTTTGCCTTATTTTTCCGGCTTATTCATTCAAAATTTCTCTTACAAATGTGATAAAATTTTCTATTCTTTTTTACTGGTGGAAGTTGGCCCGGGTATTATAATTTCTTTCCTTGACACTGACAGGAGGTTGTCTACGTTATCACAATATGGTGGAAACGCAGGGTCTGACTACCGCCAAAGTAAACATCCACCAGTAAAAATAACTATCTATTTTTTGACATGATTATGACCGAAATTCTTCTTTAATAAGGCGATTAAATAAGGATTAAAGTTCTGTTCAAATTTACTGGTGGAGGGATCTCAGCAGTAATGAGCCACTGTGAAGTCGGTTTCAGTTGAACCATTACCATTTTGAAGATATGTCATTTCCTCTTTATTTATAGATTAATGGTTACAACATGTGCAAGAGAAATATACTGCAAAATTTATATTTTAAATATAGCCCTATGAATTTCTGGGGAGTCTTGGCACTGCTATCAGTGATAATAGGGTTGCCAATTTGCCCTTAATTTTTATTCCGAAATTTAAAATTCACACCGGAATTAACAAAAGAAGAATATTTACTTTAAGCAGTCGCAAAATTGTGTCAACTAAAGCAAATAATGTCATTCTTAATATCTGGCGTGAACTCAGTGCTGCCAGATTGGGGATTTTGTCCCCATTTTGGGGAATTTTGAACCACTAGGGGAATTTTTTGGGGACAAGTAGTTCGTGGGGAAATTTTTGGGGACTACAAAAATTTTAGGGAAAAACTTGGGGATTTTTATTTTACTATTTTTCGTAAAGATTTCTTTTCGTCCTGTAGAAAAACTGGATCTGTCTCGAACTCAATTTTGATTTGAAAAACGCAAATACAATCCAGAAATCGGAAATATCAATTATTATTCTCTTGGATGTGATCATTTTGTTTACTACATTACAGTTTACACATATTACAGATGCATGAGCCTCCAAAGTAGCAGCTTAAACCTGTACGTGACTAAATCTGCAGGACTTTAATGAAAAATTCATTCGCCGTACATAAAAAAAATGTAATTTAAATATGTGGAAAGCAGATATTTTCTTCTTATGATATACAAAAGCACATCGATTGATACGGCGAACATACTTTGCATTATGATTATGTACTTCAGGATGACAAAAAAATTAAAACAGTGTACCATCTCGGATTCCTTCAAATCCCAACTGATAAGAGATTGTCTAAAGCTATGGAGCTAATGTAACAATAGTCCAACATTGCTAGATAATACTTTTAAAAACAAGCGTAAAATAACTTGTCACTGCAAAATATATCTCTCATTCTCTTAATGTAGCTACAGAATATGCATTCAGCCCAGTTTAAAAGTTTGTTTTTTGTAAATGGGGAATTTTTTTTTTTTAAAGCCTGATTTGGGGAAAATTTTTGAGCTTAAATTACTTAAATATTTTTTATAGTGGTAAATTGAAAATTTAAAAATTCCCTTTTTGAGTAAAAACTGAGTTGGGGACTTTTGCGGAAAAAAACACTGATTTGGGGAAAAATTCAGAAATTTTGGGGAAATTGACTCTTGACTATCTGGCAACACTGCGTGAACTCGAAATTTCTTATTAAAAATGGAGACCATACTGGCAACCCTGGGTGATAAAAAAAATTCCGTTTAATTTTTTAAACACAGAAATCGTAACCGTTTCGTTCATTCACACTACTTGAAACGACCACGACGAAACAAAGACTTTTTGCCGAGGAGCCCGGGATCTATGTTCCGTATTCCCGGAAACTGAACATGTGGGGTAGATGACAACCTGTGATTCCTTGGGCAGCAGTGATAGCAAAAAGAAGGGGCTGGGAGGCTACGACTTAGGTTCTTGAGTTCAACAAAAAGATGCATAAAAATATTAATATTAACCCTTTCCGACGCAGTGTGCCCGTGCCGGAATACCTAATTTTAATTCCAAACTTACGAACGGCACCAAGAATATTTTTGTAAAATTTTGCTTTTACAATGAACATTTAAAGTAACATGTTTTTAGTTTCTAAAAAAGTCGTTTTAAAATTCCGGTGTCAGTCAATCATTTCATCATTTTACCACAAAAATTGCCTGTGCCGCAAAGTATTAACTGACAAACTTTCAGTTAAATAACAGGGAAATTTTTTTGCAAGAATTAAGTAAAAAATAAAACAAAAAAGCCTTTGCCTAGTACCCAAAACACCCAAAGCTACCCCGAGTGCGCGCAGAAATTTTTAAATCTTGAAAAAGGCTCTTTGCAACACCATCTACAGTTAAATTGTTATTTGCAATTGTAATTTAAAAAAAAAAATGTTAAAATTTGCGGTAGGTTTGTGTTAACTCTGATATCAAGTGCTTCTAAAATTAAACATTTATTTTCTGAAAGGTATGTAGGGGAATATATAGAAAAACGAATAATAATTAAATTTTAAAAACTCAAAGATTATTCCACTCTTTTTATAATTTTAATTCACTAAAGCCGGTTGGCAAGAAAACGTGCTATTTAAGTATTACGAAAATTTTAAATGTGTAAACCAGTATTTTAGTAAGGAAATTTTCATATTACCTAATCTCAAACTTTTCGAGATTAAATGTGTTAAAATTACCCATATGGAAAAACTGGTGTCAACTAGTGTCGAGGTATTAAAATAAATGTAAAAGAAGCTCGTCCTTAATGGGTTAACAAACATAACTTAAAGTAATATTTACTATTTTCCACAATAAAAAATTAATAAAGCGTTTTCCTCTGAGTAAAATAAAATTTAAGGCAATCTTTTTGTAAATAAAGCAATGTAAAATGTACAATTAAGGAGTAAAGACGAAATTCGAGAAACAAAGTAGCAACAAATCCTTTTTTTATTTACAAAATATATTTTCTTGGACTGTTTATAAAAAGAAAACGTTGTTTAGAAAGAAAAAAATTCGATAGCTTGTGCTATGTATTGGTATCCCCAGGAGAAATAATCGATATCTGGAAAAGTATATTAAGTTACAACATACAGCTTATTTTTTACCACAAAGTATAGTATTAAAGATCAAACAAGTTTACAGAACATTTACGAATTTTCTATTTACAAATATATATTTCATTTTTATTGTTTTGTTGTTGTTTTCCAAGAGCATAATATTAAAGGTTTTCGGTGGTGATATTCCACCACATCTCTAATTCCACCAAAATTATTTACAGGGCTTATAAAGAAAACATGTTAAATAATCTAATGATACTTTGTAATTAGTGTATATATTATATTATTTACTATTTTGTGTAATTGACTTATTTTTCCTTTAATAAAAGTATTTATTGCTATTTTCCTGTATAAATGGTTATAGGAAACAGGCCACTTACTGTCTGGCTACTATGAGAAGGTCTCTGGCTAAAGTTGCTGCTTAAGAATGTTCCAAAACCAGCACGACCAGCAACTTGTTTCGTATAATGGTGGGTTATGATTCACTTATTGAATGGGAGGAAATTAGGAAGAAAAGAAAAGATCAGCTTCCCCTAAAATAGAACTGGTTGACTTGTTACTCTGGCAATAGATTTGAGGTTAAAGCAGTTTTAGCGTTTTTCTTATCAGAGCTACTTAGTAAATGCTGCATTTTATGACCGTTTGCGACGAGTTTTCGATCTTTAACCCATTAGCGACAAGTTAATATCTCGACACCAGTTTTTACGTAATTGTAATTTTAACTCATTTAACCCTTTATCTACTAACGGTATTTATAAGTACCACTCACTTTAAACTTTCATCCCATAGTGAATATTACTAATATTCTAATGGTACGTTGCAAAAACACTCTTTTAACTTCACTTTATCCGGATACATGGCAGCAGTAGTTCTAGGTTTGCTGTTTTAGCGAGGAAGGAGAGTATCTTTGACAGAGTCGATGTGTTTTGTGGCGACATCTTGAACAGATAGTCATGCTCGTCTTTTTATTCCTGAAAACACAGTAAAGGATATAAGATAAGTGTTAGATTTTTTATGTGTTCATTATGATCTTAGAATACAGTTTGACTAGCTATTTTAGGTGAACGGTGTATGTATTTGATTTAACAGTTGAATTACTCGGTGGTACTTATAAGTACCGTCAGTACACTGGGTGTTGGAGATAAACTTCTTGTTTACTTCTACGTGTTATTTACACTACAGATAATTTAAATTTTACTAATTAAGTCATATTTTGTGGAACCCTCCTTCGAGCTCTGCATTGGGTGAACAGGAGTGTTGATTTAAAGAAAAAAAAAACTTCATTCTAACTTATTTGGAGACACCTCCTTCCAAGAAACAAATAGAATGCAGTGTACTTACGATTTCTTTATAATCTATTATGCAGTGAAATAATTTTTATTATCGGTTCAGTAGAACAGAAATATTCTATTTAGAATAACTACAGTAGAATGTCTTTAAAAGCAACAGATATTTTTCACTGTATCTCTTATTAAACAAAATTTTGTATTGCATAAAGATTGCAAATTTTGAAACAGCTCTGTAATTTAATTTCTTTATACTTCTGCGTAAAAGTATTTTCTTCCCTTTACATTCCTTTCTGCATTTTCCTATTTTGTCCTTTGTAAAGTAATCAGCGCTCTAGATTATTTTATTTGAAAACTAACAAAAATACGCAAAGATTCATCCTTGCAAAATTGCTGTTAAGTTACTGGTCTAGTAAAATTCTTTTACAGTATATCTTTGACAGCCTTATAAATAATATCATTAATTTAGCACATTTTTTTATGAAAACAAAGCTTTGTGCTGAGTAAACAAAACAAACTTTTAAAACAACTCTGTGCATCTTAATTTCTTAAAACTTTCAGCGCAAAAGTATCTCTTCACTCTTTATATTCATTACAGTACTCTACTATTTTATCCTACAGAATGGAATCAATAATCTGGATTAATTTATTTGAAGACTAACAAAAATAAATAAATGTTTACAAAAATCCGAATGCATCTAATGCTAATGGATGTTAGCACGTCATTGTTTTCTCACTGTAAAACAGCTGTTCTCTATTCAAGAACTCAATTACGGAACGATGGCGATGAAAACACCTTTTCGGATACATTCCATTTAAACGCTTTTGTAAAGAATAAAGCTGCCGATTTCCCATAAATTCAAGTTTAGCATAAAACTGAAGTCCAGTATTGTTAACTAAATGTATATTTATTAGAGTTTTACTAAAGTTTTTGGAAGAAAATTCTATATTGCCTTTTAATTTCGTATACTTCCAAAATGATTTTATTTGGACGAAATATGTAATAATGTTTTAAATTTTATGCTATAAAAAATAAAGATATTATTATAATCATGTTATATGCATTTTCATAACCATAAAGGTAATATTTTAAATATATTATGTACCGTACTTTCGCTAGCGAAATCCGCTATTTTGCATGCGCGAATGTTGAAATAGCCATATTGGTATGTGTGCTTATTTACATAAGTAAAAATTATGACACTACACATAATTTAAATTTTACTTATTAAATCATATTTTTAAGAAGCCTGTTTCTGGCATTGCATTAGGTGACAAGGAGAATTGATTTAAATTTAAAAAAAAATCATTCTAACCTAATTTGCAGTCACTTCCTCCCAAGAAACAAATACAATGCAGTGTACTTGGGAACTCTGTTTATCATCTATTATGCAGTGAAATAATTTTTAAAATCGGTTCAGTAGAACAAAGACATTCTGTTTAAAATAATTATAGTAGAATATCTTTTAAAGCACCAGGTATTCTAACTGTATCTCTTACGAAACAAAACTTTGTATTGTATAAAGATTTCAAATTTAAAACGCTCTTTAAATTAAATTCTTGATACTTTCTGAGCAAAAGTATCTACTTCACTTTACATGCCTTTCTCCATCCTCCTATTTTGTCTATTTTAAAGTAATCAGCGCTCGAGATTAATTTATCTGAAAACTAACAAAAATAAATGCTCACCGATTCATCCTTCCAAAAGCGCGATTAAGTTATTGGTCTAGTAAAATTCTCTTACTGTAATCTTTGGCAGCCTTATAAATAATATCATTATTTTAGCACCTTCTTTTTACAAAAATAAAGCTTTGTGCTGTGTAAACAAAACAAACTTTTAAAACAACTCTGTGCAACTTAATTTCTTAACAATTTCTGCGCAAAAGTATATCTTTACTCTTTATGTTCAATACAGTATTGTGCTATTTTATCCTACAGAATGGAATCAATAATCTGGATTAATTTATTTGAAGACTAACAAGAATGAATAAATGTTTACAAAAATCCCAATTAATCTAATGCTAATGGATGTTAGCACGTCATTGTTTTCTCACTGTAAAACAGTTGTTCTCTATTCAAGAACTCAATTACAGAACGATGGAGATGAAAACTTTTTTACGCATGCATTCCTTTTAAACACTTTTGTAAAGAATAAAGCTGTCGATTTCCCATAAATTCAAGTTTAGCATTAAATTGCAGTTCAGTATTATTCCTATTAACTAGATGTATATTTTTTAGAGTTTTGGTAAAGTTTTTGAAGGAAAATTCTATAGTGCCTTTTAATTTCGTTTACTTCCAAATAATTTTATTTGGGCGAAATAAATAATAATATTTTAAATTTTATACTATTTAAAATAAAGATATTACTATAATGATGTTTTATGCATTTTCATAACCATAAAGGTAATTATATTTTCAATATATTCTGTACTGTACATTCGCTAGCGAAGTCCGCTGTTTTGCATGCTCGGTTGTTGAAATATCCCAAGTGGTATGTGTACCTATTTACATTAGTAAAAATTATGCAGCTACAGATAATTTATATTTTACTTATTAAATCCTATTATGAAGAATCCTCCTCCTGGCACTGCTTTAGGTGAACAAGACAGTTGACTTAAACCCTTGGGGACGAGCGACACGTATACGTGCCGGAAATAGGCCTAAGAATCCTCGTTTATCCTCACCAGTAAAATTTTACTGTAAAATTTGCCTTATTTTATCCGAGCATTTTCCCGATTTGAATAGGCACAAAATTCTGTTTTTTAAAACCGGTAGCAAAGTAATAAACGTTTCGCAAAAGGCTCCCGTCGCGAAGGGGTTAAAGAAAAATACTTCGTTTTAACCTACTTGCAGTCGCCTCCTCCCAAGAAACAAATACGATGCAGTCTACTTCGGAACTCTATTTATCATCTACTACCAAGCCCCGCGGCTTTGCTCGCGTAATAGTTGAAATATGCCAAGCGATATTTGCATGGCTATTTTTTATTAGAAGAAGACTTTTTGAAATAATTCAAAAATTACAAATTAAGCCACAGTTTGACTAAACTTCATTATAAAAGTGCAATAGACAGAAATAAGATTTTAATTAATAAGAAGAACTAAAACTAATTCCAAATAAATGATAATTTAGAAAGTATTTTGAGACTTTTATGCTCATTTCAGTATTCAATTGAAGTTTTGAATTTTTTAGAAACCATCTTAACACATTTACATCTTAAAATTAACCATCATGTCAAATTCCAAGTTCTTGTCTAACAGTCTACCACCTCTCTGGTGTTAGTGGCACCAACATAAAATGCCGAAACAGAGTTGAAATAGAATGTCTCGAAAAATGTTGAAACAGAGACTGACACCATTAATTTGCCAACATTAACCCTAGATCTACCGGGAATTTTATTCAAGTTTTAATAAAACGTTCTACACCAGAATTTTTATTTAAAACTATTTAACTTATTTATTTACCTTATTTTTGTCTGGTTTATATACTTAGTTTATTTTAAAGAAATTTCTGGTTTGAATGAATATTTTGTATGTACCTGTCGGGTCCAATGGACCCGTCTGGTAGACGGAGGGTTAACCTCGAAATCGGTTGGTATTTCCTAATATTCTATAGAAAACGAAATTTAGAGGTTTTTAAAGGCTTTCTTGTTGTTCCTGCCAACCAAGTGGTAGTGACACGGGCATAAAATATAGCCCGTGTAGGATCAGGGAATATCACCCTTGATTCGCAACCAATAACTTCTGTAATCGGTTTATTATTTCTGGATATTCCATAGAAATGGTAATTTAAGACTTTTTTATAATGATTTTCGCTCCTTCCCTTCGCTTCACCCCATTTTAATTTCGAATTTATTTTCGACTGTTCTTAGAGGACATTTATATTTTATAAGTAACTACCGTGCTATATTTAAAGTTTCTAGCCTCTCCGCAGAAATCGCAATTTAGAAAGTGTTTTGCTCCTGCAACCCTCTAGGGATTGCAGAATATAAAATATAGCTTATGTTTGAGCAGGTTCTATCACCATCAATTTGCAACCAGTATGTTTGAAATCGGTTTCCTATTTCACACGATTGCATAAAAATCGTAATTTAGAACGCTTATAGAACTCGCTTTTCGCTCACTTCATCCTTTAAAATTTGGAATTTTCTTTCGACAATTCTTATAAAGCATTTCCATCTTTGAAGTAATTATCAATCCAAATTTAAAATGCTCAGTAACACAAAAAACGCAAATTAGAAAATTTTTGGCTCCTGTAACCCCCCGGTTGTAGTGACAACAACGTAAAATATAGGCTATGTTGGAGCTGGGACTGTCACCATCAATTTGAAGCCATTTCTTCTGAAATCGGTTTGTATTTCCTGAGATTGCGTAGAAATCGCTATTTAGAACGTTTTTAGAACGCTTTTCGTTCATTTCCCCCCCTTTCAAATTTTTAAGGAACTCTTCTCAAAGAGTATTTACATCTCATAAGTAATTACCATGACAAATTTCAAGTTGCTAGCCCCTTCAGTATCACAATTTAGAACGTTTTTTTTAAATGGAATCGCAAGGTGGTAGTGACGCCGACATGAAATAGATCCTATATTGGAGCAAGGGCTGTCATCATCAATTTCATACCATTAGTTTTTAAATCGGTTCAGTACTTCCTGAGATTGCGTAGAAATCGCGATTTAGAAAGTTTTTTAGAACACTTTTCGTTCATTTTCACCTCTTTTAAATTTCGCTTTTTTAGGAAATGTTCTTAGAGATCATTAGCTTCTTAGAGATCATTTACTTTTGAAATAGGTTGGGCACTTTCTGAGATTGCGTAGAAATCGCAATTTAGAACGTTCTTTAGAAAGTTTTTCGTCCATTTTCACCCCTTTTAAATTTTGAATTATTTAGGAAATGTTCTTAGAGATCATTTATATCTTATAAGTAACTACCATGCCTAGTTTCAAGTTTCTAGCCCCTGCAGTATTACAAAAAACGCAATTTAGATCGTTTTTTGCTCCTTCAACCCCTATGGGGTAGTGGCACCGACATGAAATACACCCTATGTTTGAGCGAGGGCTGTCACCATCGTTTTCATACCATTAATTTTTAAATCGGTTCGGAACTTCCTGAGATTGCGTAGAAATCGCAATTTAGAAAGTTTTTTAGAACACTTTTCGCTCATTTTCACCCCTTTTAACCCTACATCTACCGGGAATTTTATTCAAGTTTTAATAAAACGTTCTACACCAGAATTTTTATTTAAAACTATTTAGCTTATTTATTTACCTTATTTTTGTCTGGTTTATATACTTAGTTTATTTTAAAGAAATTTCTGGTTTGAATGAATATTTTGTATGTACCTGTCGGGTCCAATGGACCCGTCTGGTAGACGGAGGGTTAAATTTCGATTTTGTAGGAAATGTTCTTAGAGATCATTTGCATCTTATAAATAACCACCCTGCCTAATTTCAGGATTCTAGGCTCTTCAGTGATACAAAAATCACAATTTAGAACGTTTTTTGCTTCTGCAACCCCTATGTGGTAGTGACACCGACATGATATAAAGCCTATGTGGGAGCAAGAGCTGTCATCATCAATTTCCAACCATTACTTTTGAAATAGGTTGGATACTTTCTGAGATTGCGTAGAAAATGCCATTTAGGACGTTTTTAGAACGCTTTTTGCGCATTTTCACCCCTTGTAAATTTCGAAATTTTTAAGAAATGTTCTAAGAGATCATTTATATCTTATAATTAACTACCATTCCAAATTTCATGTTTCTAGGCCCTTCAGAAACACAAAAATCGGATTTTCGAACGTTTTTTTGCTTCTACACCCCCATTGGGGGTAATGTCACCGACATAAAATGTAACCTATGTTAGAGCAAGGGTTATCACCATCATTTTGACACCAATTTTTTATAAATCGGTTTGGTACTTCTTGAGATTGCGTAAAAATCGTCATTTAGAAAGTTTTTTAGAACGCTTTTTGCCCATTTTCACCCCTTTTAAATTTCGAATTTTTTTACGAAATGTTTTTAGAGATCCTTTATATCTAATAAGTAACTACCATGTCAAATTCCATGTATCTGGGCACTTCAGTAACACAAAAATCGCAATTTCGAACTTTTTTTGCTCCTGCACCCTCTTTAGGGGTAGTGGCACCGAAATAAAATGCAGCTTATGTTGGATCAAGAGTTGTCACCATCATTTTGACACCATTATTTTATAAATCGGTTTGGTACTTCTTAAGATTGCGTAAAAATCGCCATTTAGAACGTTTTTTAGAACGTCTTTTTGCGCATTTTCATCCCTTTTAAATTTCGAATTTTTTACAAAATGTTCTTAGAGATTATTTATATCTAATAAGTAACTACCATGCCAAATTCCATGTATCTGGGCCCTTCAGTAACACAAAAATCGCATTTTCGAACGTTTTTTTTTGCTCCTGCACCCCCTTTAGGGGTAGTGGCACCGACATAAAATGTACCCTAGGATGAAGCAAGAGTTGTCAGCACCATTTTGACATCATTATTTTTTTAATCGGTTTGGTACTTCTTGAAATTGCGTAAAAATCGCCATTTAGAACGTTTTTTAGAACGCTTTTCGCGCATTTTCACCCCTTTTTAATTTCGATTTTTTTTTTAAGAAACGTATTTAGAGATCATTAGTATCTTATAAGTAACTACCATTCCAAATTTCATGGTTCTAGGCCCTTTAGTAACACAAAAATCGCATTTTTAGAACGTTTTTTGCTCCTGCACCCCCTTTTGGCTAGTGGCATGGACAGAAGATATAGCCTATGTTCTAAGTTAGACTAACACTATCATTTTGATACCATTACTTTTAGAATCAGTTCGGTAGTATCAGAGCTTATCTCCTACAAATAAACAATTTTTACCTCTTTATAGTATGATGAGTATGAGTATGAGTATAGATAGATATAGAAGTATAGATTTTGCCGTGAAATATTTTTTTAATCGGTTCAGTAAAACAAAGATATTTTGTTTAAAATAAGTACAGTAGAATAAATATATTTTAAAGCAACAGGTATTTTAACTGTATCTGTTATGAAACAAAACTTTGTATTGTATAAAGATTTAAAATTTAAAACAGCTCTTTAAATTAATTTCTTTATACTTTCTTTGCAAAAGTATCTACTTCCCTGTACATTCCTTTCTGCATTTTCCAATTTTATCCTTTTAAAGGTAATCAGCGCTCGAGATTACTTTAATTGAAAACTAACAAAAATGAATACTATGTGATTCATTCTTGCAATAGCGCGATTAAGTTACTTTTCTAGTAAAATTCTCTTATTCTATATCTTTGACAGCCTTATAAATAATATCATTATTTTAGCAACTTCTTTTTATGAAAACAAAGCTTTGTGCTGAGTAAACAAAACAAACTTTTAAAACAACTCTGTGCATCTTAATTTCTTAAAACTTTCAGCGCAAAAGTATCTCTTTACTCTTTATATTCATTACAGTACTCTACTATTTTATCCTACAGAATGGAATCAATAATCTGGATTAATTTATTTGAAGACTAACAAGAATAAATAAATGTTTACAAAAACCCAATTCATCTAAAACTAAAGGATGTTAGCACGTCATTGTTTTCTCATTGTGTTCTCTATTCAAGAACTCAATTACGGAACGATGGAGATGAAAACACCTTTTTGGATGTATTCCATTTAAACTCTGTTGTAAAGTATAAAGCTGCCGATTTCCCCTAAATTGAAGCTTAGCATTAAATTGAAGTTCAGTATTATCCCTAGTAACTAGATGTATATTTATTAGAGTTTTGTTAAAATTTTTGGAGAAAAATTCTATAGCGTCTTTTAATTTCGTATACTTCCAAATAATTTTATTTGAACGAAATATATATAGCCCAGTGGTTAGGGGGTTGAAATCGGAATTAATTAGGGAAAAGCTGGGAATTGTTTTAATCCCTTCAGTTTAGGTCTAGAATGAATATGCAATGTTTTCCCCCTTGTACTAGGTGAGCGTTAGGATATATGTATAAATTTATAGTCAATTTACGTACCATAACAGTATCTCGAAAGAGCTAACTCTGTCAAAAACATTGTCAATGCAAATGTTGTAGAGCTTAAAATTCTGAGTGAAATGAATACCTACACTTAATGTTTTTGTTGAACATTAAGGCCACAATTTTGAGATATTATTAAGTTAACTTGGTCTCTCCTGGCTTCAAGCTCTTGATTTGAAAAATTTTGTAATGGAATTGCGACCTTAACGTTGAACAAAAATATTAATGATGGTACTCATTTTTTCAGAATTTTAAGTTCTACAACATTTGTATTGACCATGTTTTTTATAGAGTTAGCTGTTTTGAGATATTGTTAAGGTAATTAAAAATAACGTGTTTTTCGAAAATAAATATGTACATATTTTCTAACATTCACCTACGTACGAGGAAGAAAACATAGTACGTTAATTTTAGACCTAAACTTAAGGGATTAAAACAATTTCCAGTTTTCTCCTAATTAACTCTGAGTTCAACACCTTGACCACGGGTCTAAAACTTTACATTAGAATTGTGACCTTAATGTTCAACAAAAATATTAAGTGTAGGTACTCATTTTACTCAGAATTGTAAGCTCTACAACATTTGTACTGACAATGTTTTTGACAGAGTTAGCTGTTTTGAGATACTGTTATGGTGTCTAAAAATACGTGTTTTTTTTTTACTATAAATCTGTACATATTTTCTAACGCTCACCTACTACGAGGGGGGAAACTTAGAATGTTCATTCTAGACATAAACTAAATGGATTAAAACAATTTCCAGCTTTCCCCTAAGTAATTCCGAATTCAGCCTTTTTTTCCTCCCCTACCACTGGGCTAATAATAATGTTTTAAATTTTATCTTATTTTTTTTTAAAAAAAAAAGGATAGTATTAATGTTTTTAAATGCATTTGCATAACAAGAAAGGTTATATTTTAAAACTTTACGGTCGAGTGTCGGCAAACAGCCAGCCAAGCTTTACATTTATGATTTTATTTTTATATTCTAGTGGCACCACTATAGTTTCAAAGGACATTTTTTAGTAAATTTCTCTTACACATGTTGGTATTTATTTTTAAAGTAGTGCCAACCGAATAAATTCGTATAAGTGATACGTCTGCCTGTGGGAATACTTCGGACTTCAAGGATTAAATATAATCTGTACTGTACTTTTAACCCTTACCGGCGCGGAGTAATTCTGTTTATAAACTGATGAAATAATGGACCGACACCGCAATTTATTAACGAATAATTTATTAGACAATACGAACTTGCTTATTTTCATGTACATTACACTAAGTACGTCGGCGTTGGAGCTCTGTTATGAGGTGGACGTAAGAGGTGATTGCTCCATCGCATGTTATATTTTTCGCAGTGTATGGCAGGTGGGGCGGTTCGTTAGAATAGTTTTCGCTCGCTATTTAGTGCTGCATTGTGGCGTCTACAGATGATCAAGATTATTATATTAAGGAAGTTATCGACAAAATATGTAATGGAACGTTAAACAACAATTTCAAGGACCAGTTTGATAGATTTTCTTCAAATTTTGAAGAATGTGCTAAAACTATATTGGGTGATTTTTACACATTTGTGGATCAATATATTTTGGACATAAAGGCTAAAGACGGCTATTCTGCTTCTGCTTCAGAGCAAGAAGAGGTAAGGAAAACTTGTTTTGATGCTTTTACTTTACTTAGGGAGCCAACCCATGATAATTTGTTAAATTCAGCTATCTTTAGTTTTTTCTGCTCTGTTAAGTATAAGAAAACTCTTAATTTTTTTCTTACTAACACTAATCTTAAAAAAGAAATTTTCAACGCTGTTAAGAAAGGAGTTAAACGACCTATTTCGGAGGAGAGTTCTCCTAGCCTACTTAGTAATAAATATAAGAATATCACTAGCGAAGTTAACCTAGCTGAAAATGTGGATATGGATGAATCAAATGTTAGTGAAAATACACAGGATACTGTCAAAGTTAAAAAATCTGTTAACCCTTTCTACGTCGAAGTCGACAGCAATTGGGCGACGGTTGCCCATGAAATTACGGAGTTAAACTCAGAAAAACCCAAAATAACGCTAAAAGGCGAACGCATTGTTATACAGTGTAACTCTGATAAGGACTTTAAAAATACTCAAAAATGGTTAGACCAAAACAAAAAGAAATATACCACTCTAGATCCTAAAGAACTTCGACCCAAAAAAATATGCATTAGGGGCCTCCCCTGTTACACCGATACTAAAATAATCGAAGATAGTCTCAGGGAGCATGGTTTCGCAGTCACTAGGGCTGTCATGCTTAAAAATCGTAAAACTGGCCAACCAATGCCGATATACATGGTAAATGTTATACCACGTAAGAACTTTGAAGAAATTTATCAAATCAACGTTATACATTACATTTCAGTTAAGATTGAAGCTTTTACTAGCAAAAATCGTGTAAAACAGTGTTACAAATGCCAAGGTTACGGTCACGCATCAGAAGTGTGTGGCTTCGATGCTAAATGTGTAAAATGCGGAGATCTACATTTAAGTACAGATTGTCACCACAAGGGGCGTATTAAACCCACTTGTGCCAATTGTGGACTCTGGCACCCAGCGAATTTCCGCGATTGTCCAAAAAATCCCTATAGACTAGAAAATAAACAAAACCGTAAAACAATTAATAGCGTCAGCAATCTATCCCAAGAAACCCAAATCTTAGCGGATATATTTAAGAATTATAATTATACCAAAAATACTAAAGACTCTGAACCCTCTACTAGTAATGAAGAATTAAACTCTGATATTAACGATAGTACTACCGCAAACACCCATTCCTCCCCTACTAAAGAAAATTCTAAAATTCCTACAACTTACACCAATGATATAAAGACATTCTTAATACTTTCAACGAAGTTAAATAAATTTTTCAAATCACTAAATTCCTAAAATGTATAAAGAACATCTCAACTCAGACTAAGAAACTCGATAATCCGATGCAAAAATTGATGGTTATATTAACTGAATTTGATTACCTTGAAAGTAAACCTTATAAGGAAAGTTCGGAGGGGAGATTTGGAGGGCGAATGTAAACGTGTGAGTGGTTAAGGGGAATTGCGCAACTTAGTCCACACAGCACCGCGCGCATGTTCCGAGGCAGCCCCCAACCCCTTCACCTTCATCCTAAGTCATAATGTCCTAAATCTAATTTGTTGCAAATTTTGTCTACTTTCTGAATTTCTAGAAACTTTTCCCCTAAAACAATAAAAAAATTGAATTTTTTAATAAAAACCTTTTTTTTTGGGGGGGGGGGGGGGGGGTGCCGGGGGAAATTATGATGGAAAGTTACAAATTCGGATTCAGCGACCCAAAAAACATAAAGTAAGCCGATTTCCAGAACTACCATTAATTTTGCTTGGTAAAATTCCCTATTGCCTGGACTATTAGAACGGACATCATTTAAAGACATTTCATTTTAAAGTTGCCAGGAGCCTCTCTTGCAATCAAACCTCTTTTCCATATTTCTACTCTTGCAATATATAATAAACTACTCCTCTATAACTCATGCACCCTCCCTATCATGACATACGCCTTCAATGGACAATTTAACCCCTTGGGGACGAGTGACACGTATACGTGCGGCATGAAGCGCTTAGAATCCTTCTTTTTCCTCACCAGTAAAATTTGCCTTATTTAATCAGCGCAGTTTCTCGATTCAAGACGACACAAATTTCTGTTTTTAAAAAACGGTGACAAAAGATTAAAAATTTCGTAAAAGGCTCCCGTCCCGAAGGGGTTAAGCAAACTGTACAAAAACACCTTCGCATTATTCACAATGCCTCCCGTTATCTCCGTTACACCGCAATACATAAGATCTAAATGTTGCTACTTTTAGTAAAAGAGTTCCTTTAAATTTCATAAAAGTTTATACAGCTTTCTGAACGAAATTATCGTTGAACTGCCGGACTTAAAAATGCCTGCTATCGAATCTGACTATCATAAAAGACCGAAATATTGCATGATTTTGGATGCTGAGCAGGGATGCCAGGCTGGCCTCCATTTTTTCTGAAAATACGAGCCCACACCGGAAATTAAAAATAGTATTTTTTTTTAATTTAATGGCGGACATTTAACGATTATATAAACTAAAAATTCTTTTTTCGAAATTTCGAAATAAAAATGGAGGCCAAACTGTCAATCCTGATGCTGAGAGACTTGGGTTCTTCACACCTGTCATATTTTGTCACTTTAATTTACACCTACTTAAAACTTATAATTACATAAATTATTAAAAAATAAATTACTATTGCTTTGTGATAAAATAATGCACTATACCGTAAACTGTAACAAAAAAAGTTGCTCTAAAAAGTGCCTTTATTGTGTAGACCTGTGACTTTTGCCACTTCCTTGACTGATCAGCACTAACACAGCTTTCATCGTGCTTTTCATATTTCTTAATTGTACTTTAACCCTTTAGTGCGCAGCTTTGCATATATATGCAAACAATAGTGTTTTGAATGTAACAGATTTTTTTTATTCGTACATACCTAATTAACACCAGAAAATTAAAATATCATTATCTGCTTTCATTAATAACAGGCATTCCGTATTTAAATAAAGTGAAATTAACCATTGAAACTTTCTGATGTAAAATCAGATTCTCTGAACTACGTAATTTCTAGAAGGTATTCTATCATGGAAATTAAGAGGTTAAATGTTAAGTTTTATAAAATAAATAATTATATAAAATAAGGTATTTAGAAACATACTTATTACTATATTTACTTATTTGCAATATTTTAGCGTAAAGCAGCCACACGACAGTAGTTTTTACTGATATTTCAGATGTGCAATAGAAGAAAATATTGACGTTTTATATGAAAAATGTATCTCTTATTTTTTTTTTCATTATTTTTCCTGTCTAATAAACCTTTCAGAGAATCATGCATAATGTTTTCGAAACAAAATAAAAAATCACGCATTTAATTGTTAAACCCTTTCAGGGGCAAGGCATTTCTGCTCAAAAAATGTTCAAATAATTCATTCACACCGCAATTTACGAACAAATTTATTTGAAAATAATCAAAAGCGCGTCTATTATGAGATCGAAATTCTATTCAAAAATTACTAGTACCATTTGGTAGTTTGGGCATTAAAATTAAGCGTTTGCATGCTACAAACGGCGCCCGTGAAAGGGCTAAATAGTTTTAAACTTAATTTTTCACTTTTATTATTTTTTCAATTTTACAGAAAATTTAAAGCCTTATAATTTTCAATTATTCTCTCATTTTCTTATTATACCCCTTTTTTATAGTATTAATCATTTATCTAGACTTAAATTATTTATGTAGTTATAAACTACAGATAGACTAATTTTTCCCAATGGCTCACTAATAATAAGACATTCAACTGAAGACTGGGCGTTACGTTGCTGTCAACTCGGAAGCAGTGTTGGCAGTAGGCTACTTTTTTTAAAATTATGTTTTCTTGATTGACACCACTTTTCTGAAATGGTCAAATTCTCTTTTATTTCGCCTTCATTAATATGTCATAAAATAAAGTTAATTTTACTATTTCAAAAAAGTCGTGCCGATCAAGAAATCTGAAATTAAAAAAAGTAGCCCACTGGCAGCACTGCTCGGAAATTGGGTTGCCAATTTGGCCTCCTCTTTTACTCGTATTTTGAAATTTCAAATTGACACCGAAATTGTTGAAAGAAGAATTTTTATCTTATGTAATCAAAACTTCTGTCATTAAATAAAACAAAAAATACTGTATTTAATTTCTGGCACAAATTGCGATTTTCTGAATAAAAATGGAGGCCAAACTGGCAACAATGCTCGGAAGCACCTCAAGAACATTACACTGTTAAGCTGTTAAGCGTGATTAAATAAAGTAAAAGATTTTTTGTCAGAATTTCTGTTATGTGTTCGATTGTCTTATAATAAATTCATCAGTTCTAGTGACATTTCTTATAAAACAAAACATTTTAACCCTCTAGCTGCGTGATTGTTTGATCAAAATGAGTTAAAAAATTGCGCAATTTTTTTATTACATATTACAAATCTACATAAATTTTAGAGTTAAAATATGTGAAAAATTTTTGTAAAAGACTTTTTTTTTCAATATATAATTAGATCATTAAAAAAATTGTCATAAAGAGCGTCTTTTATAGAATTTTTAATCTTTTATCACCGGTTTTTCAAAACAGAAATTTTTGAATAATTTAATCGGGAAAATGCCAGGCAAAATTTACAATAAAAAATAACTGGTGGGAATAATCAAGGAGGGTTTATTAGACGGGAAAAATGCCTCCGCGAGGAAATCTCGGGTTGCGCAAATTTTGCTAATTTTACGTTGTCCAAGGAAATCTCGGGTTCCGCAGCGAGAGGGTTAATATATAAGCAATAAGAATTTCAAAATAAATCTGTAACTCAATTGGCGCTGAATTATTTTATTACCAGTATTATTGTATGCTAAATTTTGCTTTGTTTAATCGTATAATGTTTAATGATTAATCAAATTTTCTATATAATAGTGCTGGTAGCAAAATGGTCCATCCCCCTTCCCCTGACGTTACGCCACTACTTAATAAGGTATTCAACGCTCCGGATTAATTTATTTGAAAACTAACGGAGGTAATAAATTTTTACGAAAATAAATCATCCTATGCTAGGGGTTTTATCGCTTCATTGTTTTCTCACTGTACAGCTGCTGATCTCTGTTCAAGAACTGAATTACATGACGATAGAGATAAATACACCTTTACAGGTAAGTTCCATTTACATTATTCAAGTTTTAGAATCATTCTTTCAGCATTCCCTATTTCTATTAAATAGATGGTTTATTCCATTTTCATTAAAATTTCTGAAAAAAAATTGTCAACTACAGTAGCTTTCCATTTCATATAGTAATTTTAAATAACTTTAATTGAGAGAATGCATAATATAATATTTCGAACTTATGTGTTTAAAAAAGGTAATATCGTTCTATAAAAAGTAATTTAAATAACAATTATACGATTTTTTCTTAAGTTTGTTCTTGGTAATGGTAATTAAAATAATTTATTCTGCTTATAATTTTGTAGTGTGTTTTCTTTTTTTTCAACAGCTCTATTAATAAAAATCTGAAAAATTTACAGCATTTAACAGTAATAACCAGTGGCGCCCCGTGACTGTAATATTTTGCAGCATTAAACGTATGGCGAACAATTTTATTATTTCTTAGCATTATTTTTTTAAATAAAATCTTTGCCTTTTTTTGTGTGTGGGGGGGGGGGGGCAGAATGTTATACCGTTAAATAAGACAAAGATTTCTTTTATTAAATAATGGTAAAAAAAAAAAAGAATAAAACTATCCGTGTGCATTTAGTGCTCAAAATATGATAGTCATGGGTCGCCACAGGTAATAACTCTCTAAAAAAGGAAAAATTTTATTTTCAAAATACCTCTCAAAATTCCGCTCCTTTTTACATCAAATATGTACTTTTTCAACCAGTAATTTTATTTAATAAAGGATATTAAATAAATATCAGATAGAATCATGAGACACTATTAAATAGTATTATAAAATATTTTTTTTTTTTTTGTTTTGTAATTTGCTTTTTGAGTTAGAAAAAAGGAAGGTCCGCAGCTATGGGAGTGAAATATACAACATTTATTTTTAATTTAAACTAATTTTTCAAAATTTCGCTTAACTTTTTAACCCTTTGAGGGGCACCGGTATATATTATATACCACCTACGATTAATGAAGTTTTACACCAGAAAAATTTTATTAAATTTTACTTTTCTAACTTTGGTGGAAAAAAGTCGTAAAATTGCTTTTACTTATTTTGAAATAGAATTTTTCAAAGATTCCGGTGGGAATTCAGCATTTCACAAACGTAATTGCTTGCCCCTCAAGGGGTTAAGTAGACATCTTTTTCCTCGGACGTTTACACTGTAAAAAAAAAGTAAAATCCAATGATTTTACAGAAAACTACTGTCTCCTATAATAGACCAAATCTATTTTATTTTACAGGAAAAATCCGGGGGGGGGGGGTACAGATGTTTAGTTATTTTAAAAGGAAAATACTGTATTTATGTGTTAAAAACACTTTTATAGTTATGCTGATTAATTCAAATGTATTTACAAAATGCCCTTACAATATACATTTAAAAATCTTTAAAATGATATTCATTACGTGAACGAGTATCTCTTATGAAAGTAAAGCTTTGCATTCAAGGTGCATTCAGTTTTATGAATTTCCAAAGATTCTACCACGACCATTTGAATTTAGAAAATTTCTGTTTAATATTTTTATTGCAGAAATCGCAGTTACCATATTCAAAATTATCGAATTAGTAAAATTATTCTGCGATTGAATAAGGCGAAAATTTACATTAAAATTTTTTATAGAACTGTGCGCACCCTGTGCACTGCATAATTAATGCAAACTTTTAAAATAACTCTGTACTTTAATTTCTTTATAATTTCGAAAATAAATACGAAATATTTTCTCTCGTTTCATCTCTTTAGTGTATTATTTTATCCTTTCTATTCATTATATCATACATCTTATCATTCTATCATAATTATATTATTCTATCATTCATTATATCATTCATTATTCATTATATCATTGATTATACCCACATTCATACACTACACTGTTAAAAATTTGCAGCATTCTGGCAGGTCATTTGACCGTTTTTTTCCGAAAACGGTTACACAACCGTAAATTTAACACTATTCTGACCATATTATTGGCCATTTTATGGCCAGAATATAGTTAAATTATGGTTATGAAACCGTTTTTTCAAAAAACGGTCAAATGACCTGCCAGAATGCTGCAAAATTTTTAACAGTGTATTTTATCCTGTCTATTCATTATATCCTTATATCATTCATTATTCATTGTATCATTCATTATATCATTATATCATCATTCCTATACAAATTATATAGTTTATTTTCATTTCTATACTATACTATTTTATCCTTTCTATTCATTATACCATCATCCATATACTATTATATAGTTTATTTTCATTTCTTTACTAAACTATTTTATACTTTCTATTCATTATACCCTTCCTCATATTAGTTATGCCATTCATTATATCACCCATTATTTTATTCAGTATATCATTGTATCATTCATTGTATCATTGTATCATTCATTATATCATTGTATCATTCATTATATCATTATGTCTTTCATTATATCAACATTCATGCACTATTTTATCGTTTCTTTTCCTGTCTTTACTAAGCTATCTTATCATTTCTATTCATTATATCATTCATTATACCACTATCATTCAATATAGCATTCATCCTATAATTCATTATGCCATTCATCATATCCTTCATTATATCATTAATTTATCATTCATATACTATTTTTTTCTTTTCTTTTCATTTCTTAACTATTCTATTTTACCCTTCCTAATGTAAGTAACGTCCCGGATTAATGCATTCGAAAACGAACCTGAGGAAAGTAATGCTCTCGAAAATATCGATTCATACTATGCTAATGGATGTTGGCACATCATTATTTTCTCACTGTAAAGCAACTTATCACAGTTGAAGAGCTCAACTAAAATGTTCGATATTCGAGGTTTAGCACTAAGCTTAGCATCATATATTTCTATTAACTAGAAGTATATTTATTTTATTTGCATTAAAGCTTGTGAATAAAAATACTATAGTATTGTATCTTTTAATTTTATGTTGAACTCTCAAAACATTTTACTTGTGAGAATCCGTATAATAATATTTTGAACTCATATGATTAAAAAAGTAGTTTTCATACTTTAAAAAGTAATATTGAAAACAATTTAACAAAATTTTAAAAGTCTGTTCTTGTAATATTATTGCATATTTAAAATATTTTATTGTATTTATAACACTGTAATGCAGGGCCCGCAGCGTTCCTAAAATTTTCGCACTTTGCTACCACTAAATTAAAACGATAATCTTTGTTGTATAATTCTATTATAAATTTTAAAAGAATGTAGGACGCAGAATTTTTATTTAAAATACTGGTAGAAAAGTGCGAAAATTTTAGGAACGGTGCGAGCCCTGTGTAATGCGTTTTCTTTTTCAAGAACTTAAGTAATGAAAAATTTGAAATTTTACATCATTTATAATACTGTAATGCGTTTTCTTTTTCCAGAACTAAAGTAATAAAAAAAATTTAATTTTACAGCATTTAACAGTAATTTAAAAAGCAAACAATTTTATTTTCATATAGATAATACAAAAGAGATTAAAATACACGATATTTTAAAATTCAAATATTTTTTTTTACTATTAGATGTTTTTTCACTATTATTATTTCATAACATAACATAGAATTTCATTACAATTTTTACCTGTTGTTATAAAACCGGTTGGAAGACGTTTACACCATAAAAATTCTAGTAATTTTACCGTAATATTTTAAACCCTTGAAGCGCTGCGGTATATTATACAGGGTGTATCTGAAAAGCTTCAACAAACTTTGAGCGATAATAGTACTCATAAAGACGAACAAAAAATGCAATGGAACATGGTGTCGCAAATGACGTTTAAAGGATGAAAATCGAGAAAATACGTCTGGAAATTAACAAACTGAGACAAGAAAGAAACACTCCAGAAAATTATTTATTGCACAGAATAGGTACAACACAGCCCGTGATGTCCAGAGAAAACAAATATTTTACAACAATTGTTCAAAGTGTCGACCGCGGACATTATTACACAGAGTACATCTACGGAGGAACGGCTGGCGGACACGCTCAAAGTTACATACGTGGATTCCTGCTCACAGATTTGTTTGGATTTCTTCCTTGTTTTTGTTACCTCTTTCTGACCGGATATGCACAAAGTGAAAAGAAAGCCAGCTTCGTGCTACTAGCCAGTTCTGCAGAAAAGCAGCATGCGAGATTTCGATATTTTTATTAGTTTTGCGATTTTCACCCTTTAAACGTCACTTGCGACCCCATGTTTCATTGCATTTTTTGTTCATCTTGATGAGTACTATCATCCCCTTAAGTTTGTTGTAGCATTTCAGATAAGCCCTGTATATACAGCTTAGGTTTGATTCCCAAGTGCCTCATTGACACCAGAATTTTTGAATTACGTCTTGATTTTTATAATGTACGTATCAACTTATCGAGAATTCATTGTATTACACTCTTTATTTTTCATTTATATCTTCTATTTTTTAGTGTTTAAAGTATTTCGTTGTTGCAGTTTTACAGGAAGTTGGCATATTTTGGTGAACTTGATTTGGCGCATGATTAACACTTTGAGGTCCAAGCCCAAGTGTCACTCGAGTTGCAGTTTTCGGTGAAGTCAAGTAGGCCCGCGAATGGCCGTTTGGCCTCCAATTTTAATCCCAAATTTCAAATTCATACCGTAAATTTCGAAAGATTTTTTTTTTTTTTTTTTTTTTTTTTTTTTTTTTTTTTTTTTACTTTAAGTGATCGCAAAATGTCTCTTATTATATAAAACATAAAATACTATCCTTTATTTCTGGTATGAACTCGAAATTTCTAAATAAATAAGGATATCAAACTGACAACTCTGATGTACGCGGAGGAAAGCTTTTACTTGCTTTCATATAAATTTGTTCGTAAATCCCGGTGTCATTCAATCAATTTAATGTTATTTTAGCAGCAGAAATAAATTTGTCCCTAAAAGGATTAATAGAATTTTTCGCTTTATTTTATTTCGGTAAGATAATGCTAGTTCTGGGATCTAAATATTAACTAGAACTTTTCTAATAAAAAAATAGAATCGATCTTCTTCAAAATTTCAAGAAATATAAAATTTTGGAAAAAAACAGCCTAGTTAACAATAAAAAATAAATAACTTTGCAGAAAAAAAAATCGTCTTTTATGGATATTCAGTTGTTTTAAAAATAAAATATTGTGCTAAACAAAATAGAGGTTGCTATCCAATCTATACTTTATTTATAAATTTAAAGGTGCTTAAAAATAAAAACATATGAATATAATAAAAAAGTTTCAGTTTAATCTTCAAAACCATCTTCAGGGGTAAAATTTTAAAGAACACAAATCAGCAGAATTTGAAGTTTCGAACGCTTCTTCCAGTTTGAATATAATTTTAGGCAATGTAGCATGTAGATTGTTCTGCCGATTTGTGTTTTCGGAAAATGTTACTCCTAAAGATGGTTTTGAAGATTAAACTGTAACTTTGAGTTTTATTTTATTCATGTGTTTTTATTTTTACATCATCTTCAAATTTATGAATAAAGTATACGTTGGACAGCAACCTCTATTTTATTTAGTATCGATATTACAACGTAGAGTCCTTAGACCACAAAAGCCCGAATTATTTTTCTCTTTAAAATAGAAATATGTCATTTCACACTTCTTTTTTAGAATAGAAATTTTTGTCTTATGTTATCGCGGAGTTTCTGACATCTAATAAAGCTAATATTTCTCTTCACAATTACTGGTCGGCAAACGACAAACTTATTGGCAGATGTGCTGCTACCCTGAGGCAACGCTAGCAGGGCTCTCACTTGTACCAATTTTTATACTTTATTGGCACCACTTTTTCAAAACAACACAAATCTACATACAACCTAACAGTATAGGCAGTAAAAATATACTACAATATTTATTTTTTTTAAATTAGTGGTGCCAATAAAATATAAAAATAGACGCAAGTGGGAACCCTGCACTTGGGTAATATGGGTTAATTAATAAAATATATTGCTTCAAAGTTAAAAAGCACCTTCATCTCCATTACGTCAATTAATTTCAACTGTATTTTAAAGAATGTTCTTGTTAGATGCATATTCTACTTTTAAGAATAATTCTTATGACAAAAACAAGTATCTCTTAAAAAAACATATTTTTGTCTTCTATAATCAACACAAACTTTTCAAATAACTCTGCAGTTTAATTTCATTTTAATAAATAAATACAAAAGTATATCTTATATGTTTATATTAATTTCTTCTCTATGTCCATTTATCCTTCATAATATAATCAACCATCGGGATCAATCATCGGGATTTCAGATCAATTCATTTGAAAACTATAAAGTGCAAATAAATGTTCAAAAAAATCCCGATTAGTTTTTGTTAATTCGTGAATACATTATTAGTAGGAATTGCAACCCGGCAAGCTGCGGTCGATCAAACGCGTTTTTTTTTTTTTTCCTCAGACCTACCAAAATTTTCACGTACTATTTTTTACTTAAAGTGAAAATTTACTGCTCAAAGATTCTACATCTTCTAAGTAATTTTTAATACTATTTGAAAATTCTGTCATTTCTTCGAATAAAGAACTGATGGCTGCGGGATCCTGAAACTTGGGGGTTTGCGATTCCTAGTTATTGGGTTCGTAAAATAATCTTATTGCATATCTTTGACAAGCTTATAAATAGTAATCCCTATTTTAGCAACTTCTTTTACAAAAGCAAAACTTTGTATTGTGTAAACAAACAAACTTTTAAAACAACTTTCTAAATTTAATTTCTTTACAATTTCCAGTAAAAAAATTCTCTTTACTCTTTATATTCATTTCTGCACCGTTCTATTTAATCCTGAGAATGTAATCAACGCTCCATATTTCTAAATCGGGAGGCAAGAAATGTTTACGAAAATCACGATTCAGTCTTCGCTAATGGGTGTCATAACGTCAGTGTTTTCTCCCTGTAGAATGGATAGTCTCTGTTCAAGAACTGAAGTTGATGAAAACGTTTTTGCTGATAAATTATAGGTAAATGCTGAAAAAGAAGAAGAGAAATGAATATTTTCAGTAATTCAAGTTTGCTAAGCAAGTTTTGAGAATCACAGCTAGTTAATCATTTGCATCATTAGCGTCCATTTAAGGGGTTTCCTTTTTATTCAGAATTTCAGAATTCATACCGGAAATTCCGAAAGAAGAACTTTTTACTTCATGTAATCACGAAACGTCTGTAATTATATAAAACAAAATTCACTGGGCAGAATTTCTGGTATGAATTCAAAACTTCTAAATAAAAAAGAAATTTCTGATTTCACGCATACATGCACCGCCCCCTGAATAGTAGGCCTGAGCGCTGCGGAATAGATAGACCGCACAAAAATAGCGGCTGCCGAAGGCTGATTTTTTTTCAGCGTGCGTGCGGCTCCTTGAAATTCAGTACCAATAATTTTTAAAAGTTTTTTCTGCTTTATTTTTCTGATATTCAACAAGTCAAAGAAATCTTTTATAAAATACTGGTATCAAAAGTTAGGGGACCGTATATACATTTAAAAAAATCCGCCTACGATAGCAGCTATTTTTGTGTCAGCACTCAGACCTAATATACTGGGGATGGTGGATATGCGCCCTAATGGCGTAATTAGGTGAGATAAATACCATAATTTTTTTAGAGAAAAATTCGCTTTTCATAATCGCGAGATTGTATGTGTCAATTTTTTCTACACAAAAATACTGATATTCTGCTGAATGTGTGGTAAACCTGGTTAACTAAATGTATATTTAATAGACTTTGGGAGAAAAAAATTCTAAAGTGTTTTAACTTCTAATTTCATGTGGTTTCATATAATTTTAATTAGGCTAAAGTGAGTTGTTAATCCAGAAGGCGATGTTACGAGACACCTTTTTTCTGTGCTGATTATTTTATTTGGCTTATTTATACGCAGAGTTCTGCGATTAATCCTTTGAAGGGCGGCGGTATATTATATATACCACTTAATTTTAATTACCAAATACAATATTTGAACCAGCATTTTAAAACTAAATTTTGATTTATGTTATATACTCGAAGAAACGCTTTTAGTTACTTTCATATAAATTTTCTTGTAAATACTGGTGTCAATCAATTATTTTATCATTTTAGCAATCAAAGTACTTTGCCCCTCAAGGGGTTAAATAAACCGAAAAATTCTGTAAATGTCTGCTAGAAAAATAGTGGTATCCACAGTCGCACCCCCTCCATCTGGTCTTCTTCACCAATGGCAGGGCTCCCACTGATCCGTTTTTTGAAAACCAGTAATTTTTTAGAAAGAAAATTGTGGTAGGTTTCTGCAACAATTTCAAGAAGAACGCCTTTCCCTGTATGTTTTTGCGAAATTTATAAAGAAACATTTTATTTCAATAATAGTGGTGGTCAAAAAACGGACCGAGTGGGAGCCCTGCAATGGCGAAAACCTATAATAATATTTTTAATTTTATGTAATTAAAAAAAAAAAAATGTTGCCTATATACGTTTTGTGGTCTAGAAACAATACAAACTTTTAAAACAATTTTGTAAATTAATTTTTTTATGATTTCCTCTCAAAAACATTTTTTTCTCAGTGTATTAATTTCTTTACTGTACTGTTTTATCCTTCACAATGCAATAAATGCTCCGGATCACTTTATTTGAAAACTAACAAGTGTAAATAAATATTCACGAAAATCCCGGTTTATCTTATGCTAATGAGTTAGCAAGACATTGTTTTATCACTGTAAAGCAGCTGATCTCTGTTCAAGAACTTAATTAAGTCGCAACGGAGGTGTAAACGCCTTTAAATAAATTCGATTTAAATGCTGATTAAACAGAAATATTTGCAGAACTTCGATGAAACAAGTTTGAAGATAAAAGCTTGAGCATTATATATGTCTATTTATTAGATTTTCATTGAATTTTAGAACAAAAGTTATTGTTAGTGTTAATTTCACATGCTTTAAAATAATTTTAATTGAAAGGACACATGCAGTAATATTTTGAACTTATGTATCTATTTTAAAATTTGAACAATATCTTTAACCCTTTGAGAAGCAAGCAATTGTGTTTCCGCAATGTTAAATTTACACCGGGATATTCGAAAAATTTTATTTCAAAATAAGGAAAAGCAATTTTGTAATATTTTTCCATCAAAGTTATAAAGGCAAAATTTTATTAAAACTTTCTGGTACAAATGCTGATAAAAATTAGGTGAGATATATAATATATCCCAGTGGGTGGATATAATGTATCTCACAGCCCATCAAGTGGTTAAATATCTTTTTCCTTTTTTTAAATCAGGAAAATTAATGTTTAAGTACGTCTGTATACATACTGTATGACCAGTATTGTATATGAGCCATTCCATATCACGTGTGGGGCAGCTTTTCTACATATTACTGCTGTTAAAACCCTTAATTCTCGCTCCCGTCAATATCACGGGCTGGGGTGTCGTTCGTTATTTCTCGTGCCCGTCATATTTCCGGGCTGGAGATTTATTGCTGGAAAAAACTTCTGAAACCAGAAAAATTCAACTGGCCTTTCCGTCCGAAGTCTTTGAATATTCGTGTTTGGGTTTGGTTTTTGCGCTGATTGAGATGTTAGACTTTGTATTGTATGTTTCGAAATATATCACACTCAAAAAAAAAATTATCAATAATCAAAATTTAACGTATATTATATTATTTCAAATATTATTTGTAAAAAATTTCGTTTGATGATGATAAATAAAGATCTAAGATGTGAAAAATAAAGGTCTTATTCGTATTAATTTGTATGGTGTAAAACAAACATTAAACCACAGAATTCTCGCATGATGGTTTTTCCACAAATATGAATTTGCTCTATAACATTTTTTTTTTCGTCTTAAAAAAAACTAATTGCATATTTTATGTAGAAACCTTATAATTATTCAATTTCTGTAATAAAAAATAGGTACTTTTTTATGCTTTTTCCAAATATTAAGCGACCGTTGAGGGGTTAACAATGATAATGTCTAAAATAAAATCAACTCTGCTAAAAGGAAAATCTAGGGGGTTATGTTATTTTTATTTTATAGTTTACATTCTAATAACTTATAACTTAAAAGATAGGGGTATTTATGTAAGTGCCACGTGCAGGACATTTTGTCCTATTTTCATGGAATGGCCCATATATTAAATAAATTATTTCATTTACATTTTCATTGTGTAATTTTATAAGAAAAATTTATTAAAAAATTTAATTTGCGATGTTAATTGTACATAATTCAACAGGAACTAGCTTCGTGGCAACTCGATTTGTTGCATTCATATTGTATGTCATTTATATTTCTATTGCTTAGAAGAAAAAGAAGCCTAATTTTACTGCACATTTTGATATAATATTTATTTTATTTAAAATTAAATTTTAAATAAGAGATGAAACTTACAAAGTAGACTGCAAATATACAGTAGAACTATATGCAAATGAACTATAAACTATTTTCAATACCAAGCTGCACATAGTCAATCTCATTCAAATATATAAATTACATGACAATCCGAGTATATTTAAACGAGTTACAGCACGGATAGACAGACATATAGGCAGACAAACTAAATTCATAAACACCTAGCAACTATGTTTGAAAGTGTTAAAAATTAACCCAAAATTTTAATCCTCGATTTAAAAACAGGGTGCATAGAATTCCTTATTTTTGTATACCATTATTTCCGAAGAGAAATCTTCGATTTATAGAAGTGCCGAGGTAAACTATTGGATAAAATGAAAATTACTATTCCGAAATAGAGGTATTCAAAAATCAGCATCTCTGCGCACTCTGTAAAATGATGCGCATGGAACCAAAAACAAAATTAACTTTAAAACAAATTGGGGTTGTGTAAATATAGATATTATTCATATTTTGTACGAAAGGATATGGATAATTAATGTTCAGATAAGCGAAGATACAACATTCAAATTTAAATGCTTGTGAATTTTTATAAAACATTGGATTTTTCTACCACATTTCCTTTTTTTCTGTATCGTTAATTTCTGACTACGAACAAAACAATTCTGTAATATTTGCCATGTTACGAAAATTGTGTGATTGAGAATAAAAAGCATTTGTCAAAAGGATACGTTTACTATTGACACATTAACCCATTAACCCTTTATCTACAGCATTATGATCTACTGCAATTTTTTTTCATGTAATTTTTTTTCAGTTACGACAATGAAAATTAAAGGATAAACATAAAAAATATACTGACACGTGAGAAATTTAATTCCTTAGAGGTAATTAATTATAGTGGTACTTTAAAATACCGTCAGTACACTATTACTAAAATATCGTAACAGAAAACCCACAAGGTATTTCAAATGGCACCAGAATTGTGGTAATATATTTTCGGTTTAATAAGTATGTGAAATATAGCACTTTTCATATTTACAAATAATTTTTTTGGCAAATTCCAGTGCCAATCATTCATTTCAACACTTTAGCATTGAAAATGCTTTGCCCCTGAAAGGGTTGAAAAAACTATTTTTTATTTAGGTTTCGATCTTGTTAGTAGTCTGTAAGTTATGCGACGTCTATATTCCAGGGACAACATGTTCTCTCGCATCTCCACATATGCAATGTAGGAATTTACATATACTATTTCTAGCATAGAAAAAAAGAGCCGGTGCCACAACTTTTTCGATTTCCTGTAAAAATTAATAATGAAACAGAAAAGAAATAGTAGGAAGATTATTACTACATTACATTTTAGTAATTAAATTTTAAAGCAGATGAAAATGATGAATAACTGTAAAGCTATGCAGCAATAAAAAGACGAGCGTGACAATCTCTAAGAAATGTCGACACAAAACACACCGGCTGTTTGAAAGATAAGCCTCCTTTCTCGCTAAAATAACAAATCTAGAACTACTGCTGCCGTGTATCCGGATAAAGTGGAGTTAAAAGAGTGTTTTTGCAAAATACCATTAAAATATTAGTAATATTCACTATGGGATGAAAGTTTAAAGTGAGTGGCACTTATAAGTACCGTCAGTAGATAAAGGGTTAACCCTTTCAAGCGCTGTGATCACACGGCGGGACCACCTAAATTTAATTCTAAACTTACAAACGGCACCAAGAATATATTAATAAAATTTTGCTTTTACAGTGAAAGATTAGAAAAAAAAACAAAACAAGATTTTACTTTCTAAGAAGTTTGCTTGTAAATTCTGGTGCCAGTTATTCATTTCGTCATTTTACGAACCAAATGTTTCTGTGCCGGAAAAGGCTTCGTTTTTTAACACAATAAACTAAATTGGGCAAAAACTACGATTTCTATACTAAAATATTGGTCTTATAAAATGAAAAAAATATGATTTGACCAATTAATAAAGTGAAGATTACAATTAAAAATTACTGGTATCCGAAAGCTTTTAGTAACGAAGAAAACAAACTCCTCTTGTCCGAGCGGCATTCGGGCTAAACTGTTAAACTTTTCAGGGGCAAGGCATTTCTATTAGTAAAATACGGAAATGAATGACTGACACCGGAATTCACAAACAAATTTATCTGAAAATAAGTAAAAGCTTGTCTTCGCGTACTTAATAAAACGAAAATTTTCAAACCAAAATTCTGGTGTCAATGTCCCACTTAAGGATTAAAATTAGGTGGTCCAAAAATGAACCAGTGCCCTTGAAGGAGTTAAAGGGTTAATATTGCAATTTACTATAACTAAAAAATACATAATGTTACACCAGAAAAACAAAAATGCTATATCTTGTTATATTATGTCTAATTACAATGAATATTAGATTTTTTTACCTAGTCCTTCATTAAATCAAGTAAAGTTGGAGATTTAAATATCTCCGATGTAGAATAGGAAAGTTACGATTGCGAAGGTAGCATATACATATGGCATGGGTGTAAACCTGATGTTAAACCTATAGGAGTGCCCTTTTCAAATTTCTCGCTTGCATTTTATTATTTTGAAATGATTTTTCGGTGCGTTCGTAATTATGTAAATACGTAGCTCCTATAACCGTCGTCTGGCCCGACCATATATTACAACGCAAAAACTACCGAACCGAAGAGTTTGAATTTTAATATATATAATGCATATTATCGTTGCAGAATTTTGACGGGTCATTCCAAATTTTATGAAAATCGAATCAAAACTTAAAAAGATATTAATAAAAGTTTTCTTCATTCTATTAAATCCTATCGTACGTAATTAATTCAATGATATCCCATGATAGATAATGATTCTAGGTTGCCTTGGTGATTAGTCCTATTTTAGATGGATTTATATTATTTATGTATTACTGAATTTAATATCTATAATCGTAATAAGTTTTGTATTCTTACATTTTTGCATAAGAGTGCAACAGCTATTGCAGCAAGATCTGAATATTTATAAAACTAGCTATAGTAGGAGCGCACCTCATTTTCCACGTTTGACGTACAATTTCAGAGTTGTTTTTCTTAGGATAGCTGGAGTCGATCTCTAAGGTCATTACTTTATACTCTTTCGATTTGGGTTGCAGCTTTTTTAGATGAGACTACTTTCACTTGCACAGCAGATCTGGAAGAAAAAGTATCTTTATAAAAAAAAAATGCAACTAAATTCGAAAAAGTGAAAAACTGATCCGGTTACAGATCAATCTCATCTATCATATGCAAAAACATTCATTTCAAAAATATTAAAATACAAGCGAGAAATTTGAAAAGAACTCTCCTTTAGGTTTAACATTAACTTGTGAATTTCTCCGCATGAATTTCCCTCTTATTTTAATATTTTTAAACGATTTTTCTTTTGGCAGAGGACAGCTGAGGTGGATTTTAATGCGGGTTAATTATTTTTTTCGATTTTCGTTGCAGATTTTTATTATATATAAAATTATTCTCAGTTTCGGAACTTTTAAAAAAATGCAACTAAAATCGAATAAGTACAAACTACTTGCAACGGTAAAGATCGACCTCAGTTAACCTATGCAAAAAAATAATTTAAAAATATTAAATTGCAAGCGAGAATTTTGAAATTAACGCTCCCATAGGTTTAATATTACCTGCGAGTTTCTTCGCAGGACAAGTGTAGGCTCCTAAAAGCCTTCAATAATTTGTAAAATAATTATATTTTATGACCCATTTTCGAAGAAGAAATTACAGCTTTGTATGAAAAAAGCATCAATAAAGTCGAGCTTCATATGGAAAAGGCCTCCAACCACTATTAACAGTCATCTGCCTTTCATTTAGCAACAGTGTTGCCAGTGGGCTACTTTTTTTTAATTCAGTTTTCTTGATTGCCACGACTTTTTTGAAACGGTAAAATTACCTTTGTTTTCGCCTTAATTAATAAGTCATTAAAAAAGGCGCATTTTACCATTTCAAAAAAGTGGTACCAATCAAGAATCTGAATTTTTAAAAAGTAGCCCATCTGGCAACACTGTTTAGCAAACAAAGTAACCGAAACGAAAATAAACTGAACAAACTACGTCCCATTTGATAATGCATGAAAAATCACCTTATGTTCTTTCCCCTGTGACATTTTCGACATTTATCTCTTTAACCCCTTAACGCTCGAATTAAATTACGGTTGAATAATTCAAATTGCTTATTGGCACCACTTTTATGAAAAAGAAATATTCACCTTATTTAATGACAGTAAAAACGATACTAAAATATAGCCAATTTCACTATTTTCTAAAACTAGTGGGAATGAAACAATTTGAGTAAAAGACACAGCCCGAGAATATCTCGGGAGCGAGAATTAAGGGGTTAAAGTGAGCGTGTAAGCATTGTATTACGATAAATTGTATTATTATGGAAATTTTGAGCTAGAGCTAATGCCAAAAGTCAAAGCTATTCAAATTGCTGCGAATAATATGACATTATCTCTAGCAAATAACTGTGTTAATCGTTTTATAAAGTGTGAACGACCTTCTGCAATATTCTTGAACAAGTTAACCATAGCTGCCATCATCTTACGCTTTTTTGTACCACAAAAATTTTATAGTAAATTTTAGCTTTTAAAATCTTCCTAATCTATCTATTAAACAAGGCAAAAACTTCTATAAAATTTTTGTGGTACATAAAAGCCCAAGATTTGGTAGCTATGTTTAACTATACGGTTAGCTAAGTTCAGTAATTAAAGCTGCCATAATTTGGACAAAACCTTCGAATGTGATCATTTGCACTACGCATATGTAAGTACTCTCCTATAAAAACACAATGTGGACACAAGCGCATTTTTCTAGTAGAAATTTTAGACGAAACGAAAAGATGAAATAATAAAAACATGTACAGTCGTGGGAAAAAAAGTAAACAACCCCTACTAACTCCTCGACCAATTATCGTAGAAGAAAGTTACTGGTACCAAACGATTGGAAATAAAGTCTACTTTTAAGTTATGTATATAATATTTGCTTAAGGGGCCATCTACATACTAAAACGAACTCAAACTTCATTTTTTTTCAATGGCAATATCTCATTTTAATAAGATATTTCAAATTGTTGCTTCAAACAATACCTAGACACCAAATTTGAAATCATTTGAATGATAAGTTTTTTAATTATAAACATCCAAAATTTAGTGCTTCTAATGTTAAATTGCATTTTCCTATTTTTGTTAACATCTCCTGAAATTATACTCCTAATGTGCTAATTTTTTGTATAGAAATAATACTGAAATACCCAAACATAAATACGTTGAATTTGAAATTTTTATAATTTTATGATATGAATTATGTAATTAATACTCGAAAAAATTATGAATTGCAACCTACAATTTTTTTGATGGATTTAGATTTATTAAGTCCTTATGGAAATCCCAAATTGCATATTTTCCTTCCAAATAGTTTTTAAATTATGCTTAAAAAACGCAAAATGATCGTTTAAGGGGCCGTCTATGATAAGAGTAACAAGGTATTTTGAAATTTCTTCTGCTATCTTGTAATCTAGCAGTCTTCAATGACTGCTTGAGTGGCGCTTAAGAAGCCTTGATCAAGACTCTCTCGGTC
Organism: Maratus speciosus; assembly: GCA_963932465.1. Lineage (NCBI taxonomy): Eukaryota > Metazoa > Arthropoda > Arachnida > Araneae > Salticidae > Maratus > Maratus speciosus. The sequence goes on from OZ010794.1 coordinate 253,751,475, forward strand.
AACAATCGAGTACAGGACTTCAATTTGAATACAGCCCCTAAAATACGCTCGTTTGAAAATAATTAATTTTTCGGAACCTTATTATACAAACTGCACAAAAATTTGTTTTTAGGCTAATTGAAGGGTGTAGAGATTATTTATGCTGTCAGAATTGTGTACTGCTATTGGGAAAAAAAGTTATAGTTCGTTTTAATATTTAGATGGCCCCCTAAGCAAATTTTTTATACAAAATTTAAAAATAGACTTTATTTCCAATCGTGTGGTACCAGTAACTTTCTTCTACGATAATTTTTTGCAGAGTTAGTAAGGGGTGTTTGCTTTTTTTTTTTCCACTACTGTACCAGTGTTATGTTTAGATTATGTTGTTGTACAGATGAACGTTTGAAGAGAGCAAGGAATATAAATTTGTGATTTACATGTTACAAGTGCCATTTTAACAACTGGTCCGCCCAACTCATCAACGGTTAACGGTTCCACCGAAGCAGTGTGGACCAATAGAATCCGACCACTGCCTTTATGCCTTTTCATTAATCAAAAGTGCGATGAATAAATTTAAATAATTTCCCGGCTTAAGCGTCAAGTTACAGTCTGTCAAATGAAAAGTTCACTAGAAGAAAAATTAACTTGAACCAATCAACAGCTCACCGAAGGCAAGAATTTTACATGTAAGACAATTTTTACTTTTAATGTGCTTGAGAACACTGTTGAATTTTTGGGGAATTTCCAGAAAAGAACTTACATTTAGATCTTCTTTGAATTTCAGTAGAATTTCAGCTATCTTAGGGATAGAACGTGAAAATTCCATGGAAATATTAAGAAAGAGGAACTGACATATCATAAAAATAGTGAAGTTTCAACTATAACCACTTTCGCCGGGGTTTATTAACCCCGGGGCTAACTTCCACCAGTAAATTTAAGTAGAAATTTTCATATTATTCAAATGCTTTATTAATGGAAAATTTCAGTCAAAAATTATGGCAAAAACTGATATTCATTTTTACTGGTAGGAGTTTACTTCAGAGGTAGTCGCTCCGCCATATTGTGACAACGAAGACAACCTCCTGTCAGTGACAGTGAAAATGTTATAATAACTGGGCAAACTGGCACCAGTAAAAATAAATGAAAATTTTTTATCACATTTGTGAGAGAAATTTCCCATAAGTAAGGCTCTTAAATAAGACGAAATTTTCTGTTCAAGTTTACTGGTGTAAGATTTCACCGGTGGTGATCAAAAACAGTGGATCCGATTTAAAAAAGCAACAACCATCTTGTAATACCTCCTCAGTTGCTTCACTCGCAAGTGCTAGACAATACACTATATCGTCTGTACCATGTCAAAGTATCCAATATGAAAACAGTGTTGCCAATGGGCTACATTTTTAAAATTCAGTTTTCTTGATCGGCACCACTTTTTTGAAGTAGTAGAATTCGCCTTATTTAATGACATATTATTTACGGCGAAAACAAGGGGGATTTCAGCATTCCAGAAAAGTGGTGCTATTCAAGACATCTGAATTTAGCAAAAGTAGCCCACTGGCAACACTGTTTTCATATTGGATACTTTGACATGGTACCGACTATATGTCTCCTCCTCTTTTTTCATAGCTCCATTGAAAATTCATGTAATTCGTAGAGCTGCTGATTTGGGGGAGAAGCTTCAATTTTAGATAAATTTGATTGGGTGTGAATGGGTTAGTTCTAAGAACTTTTGAATGAGTTTTTTCTGACTTTTCTTTTCTGTTTTATTTTATTTATGAGTTGCAGATTTAATTTCATGTTTCTACATCGAAATTATTTGATTTTATTTTTATTTTTTTAAATACTCTGGTTCGAAATGTGCTGAACTTGGGTCATATTAACCCACACCCACGGGAAAATGCTTACAAGGGAACCACTTTCGGTGTTGCTCGCACCTAGCAACGAGACCTGGTGCATTTTGTAGCCCTATGGATAAAAGTTGGAGAACCCATAATAGATCTCTGTTAAAATCATATTTTATATACTTTTTTTATACTTTTAATTTTTTATTATTACATTCATATTTGTTTATTTCACGCCAAGAGTGAGTTAAGTCGCCAAATATGGCGCTGCAATTTTTCCACCCGCTTTATCCGAAGAGTAAATGTATAATACATGTTACTAGAATTATATCAGATTGCGATTTTTTTTATTGATAACATAAGAAACAAATATTAGGTTTTTCATTTTTTTCTATGCAGACGATAAATATATAAATAGTAAACATAATTCTATGAAAGCTTCCAAGATCATTGAAAACTATTTTTTAGTGAAATGTAAAATAAGCAAAATATTTTCTTTCGAAATCGAATTCAATAAAGTTTCGAATGTTTAAAATGAAATGTTGCTGTATTAAATGGTCCTTTGGTAATAGTAATCATAAAGTAAATTAATATCTTTACACAATTAAAAAAATTACTGTGGCTAATTAGATCGGACATTATAATTTCTACTGAAGTCCAAACCACTCCTCACACAAGACAAACAGCTAGGACATTTGACTAGGGTTGCCGATAAGCTCTACTTTTGAAAAAAACGCCAACTGTTTCCCCGCTAAAAATGTGAATATAATGTTGCAATTTTTCAAAATCAAATTCGTGGATTCTTGAATAAATTTTTAAACTTTTTTCGATATTTTATACTTATTATTAACTAATTTTTATTTTTAAAAAACTTTTCTTTAAAAAGAAAAGTTTTTTAAAGCTTTTCTTTAAAAAACTTCAAGGTTAATAGCCCGATAAGTGGTCTCGAAAATTGCGTTTTCAGAAAGTTATGCTGCTGTAAAATCAAGAAATATTATTTTAACAGAAAAATTTTATCGATTCTCAAACTTCGTAATATAGGGCTTTAAAATGCACAAGGTCTCAATGCTAGGTGCGAGCAACACCAAAAGTGGTTCCCTTGTTAGATGTTAGTAAGTATACAATAGGTATAACAATACTTTTTTCAACAAATGAAATTAATAGTAGCTATTGAACAATATTCCATAATACAAAATTACTACAACGATTTTGTTTTTCATTTTATGGCTGATCTTATAATAAATGACGTTTTATCGGGCAATTCAAAAGAATAAGCAACTCCGTTGCTTAAATATATCTAGAATAAATAGACAACATCTCTACTCAAATAAATTGCCATCAAGTAAAGTGTAAATTGAAATACTATAAATTAAATGGATAATGTATTACTTTTGAACTGCAAATGATATGAAATTATCATTTCGTAATTTATATATTCAAATGACATTTGCGAGCTCTCTATAGAATACAGTTTCAGTATTCTACAGCCACGTTAAGCACTCGTGTGCTTGTGTTGCTCAACTAATTGTAAGGTAATTTGAGTAAAGCTCACTTTAGAACACTCCTTTTCAGCATTACATTTTAAACCTCTTCATTAAACTACATTGGGGTCCTATAAATTTAAACTATTTCCCAGACTAAAGGTTAAGGTATATTTCTGAATGAACTTTTGTGTTTCTCAGTGTCATATATATAATTATTTATTTCATGTACGTTTCATTATTTTTCGTCACTAACGTAGTAGGGGATTTTTTAATCTATTATTAATAGATTTTTTAAACGGCAGAGTAATTAAGATTAATAAATACTTTTACACTTTCAAATTAACTCAATATTTGATACTTACATGCATGCATATGACATTTTCTCTCTCATATGATTACATATGTACAGTTTACAAGCTTACATATATCTTACGTACTTAGTCACATTCTATGATTATTATATATTCAAACATACATATTTGCTTATATACAATAAATTCCAATACATGTAATACATAGAACAATCCTTTTTTTAACTCTTTGATTAAGCAGGGACGTATAGTTCCCGACTATTCCTATGTTTATTTTATTTTATTTTATTCGTATCACTTTTTGAAAAATAGTCTCCATCATAGCCTTATACTAATAGAGCTAGCTATAAATACAGCGGAAGAGACGTATAGAGTAGTGTATACCCATGAAACTATGAAATTAGAGAAATTGACATATCCTTAAAATGATTAAGCTTCAAGTATCACTGGTTGCGCAAGGCCTGATTATCGCTGGGGGAAAACCATGAAACTATTAATAAAGAGGAACTGACATATCCCTAAAATAGTGAAGTTTCAACTGTAACCGATTTTGCAAGGGCTGGGTACCTTCAGCGGAAACTTCCACCAGTAATCTTATATAGAATTTTTCTGCGTATTTAAAGGCCTCTTTAATACAAAATTTCAGTCATAAACAATGGCAGAAACAGATTTGCATTTTTACTGGTGGAATTTACTTTTGCGGTAGTCAGGCCGTATGTTACTGCCATATTGTGAGAACCGGTGAAACAAACTGACTGTTTTACCAGACAAACGAACACCAGTAAAAATAAATAAAAGTTTTCACCAAGTTTGTGATAAAATATTTCCATAAATAAGACAGTTACATAAAACAAAATTTTCTATTCAATTTTACTGGTGAGAAGTTTGCCCCAGCACCATTCAAAAAGTGTAGATCAGATTTAAAAAAAAAAAAAAAAAAAAAAAGGCAGCTGCCATCTTGTGTCAACCTCGTCAGTTACTTCACTCGCAACTCGTAGAAGGCACACTATATGTATCCCCTTCTTTATTCATAACTCCATTGGGAAAACTTCCATCAGAAAATTTGAAACGAAGTTTCTTGGCCCAGCGATAATCAAGCACTGATCCAATTTACAACATCCTCAGTTCCTTCACTCGCAACCTGTAGTGATTTCACTACCTTTTCTCCTCCTTTTTATTTAGAGCTTCATTTGTCTACCAGTTGCGAATGAAGTAACTGAGGTTGTAGACACAAAATGGCGGCTGTTATTTATTTACATCAGATCAACAGAGCCTGGTTACCTCTGGGACAAGTTTAACCTGGAAAATTAAAATAGACGTTTTCGCCTTATTTAAACGCTGTATTCATGCAAAATTTCTTTAGTAAATAAAGCAAAAATTTCTATTCGTTTTTACTGGGAGAATTTTGTCAAAGTTTTACTCTAATCTCTTCCACTGAACTTCACAGGAGGAATGTTTATGTAGTCTCGACAACTAGGAATGGCACGTTCTGATTATGGTCGGGAGCAAACTTCCACCTGTAACAATGAATAGATATTTTTGTCTTAATTATGACAGAAATTCTGCATGAATAAGGCTTTTAAATAAAGAAAAAAAATTACTCAAATTTACTGGTGGAAGTTTCCCCCTCGGTAATTACACTCTGTACGACCGATTACAGTTAAAGCTTCACCATTTTAACGACATGTCAATTCCGTCAATTCCCCTTTCATTCACAATTCCACGCTTATACAACGATATTTTAAAGAGAAATCTACCACAAAGAAATCTTTGTAAATTGTGGTACAACTGAATATAAAAATAGCCGCTAGACTTGGTCCATGACCAAAAGGTTAACCCTTTCCGACGCGGAGTAATTCTCTTAACAAACTGGTGAAATAATGGACTGACACCAGAATTTATAAACGAAGTTATTAGAAAAGACGAACTTGTTTATTTTCACGTACATTATAAAAGAAAAATTTTAATTAAATATTCTTGGTGCCGTTTGTCAGTTTTGGAATTAAAATTAGGTGTCCTTTTTTACCGCCCTTGAAATGGTTAACAAAAGTAAGTAAAAGTGACTAAATAGGAATCTTTCGCATCCCTAATCGATAACATCACTAACGTTATTTTTATTTCATGTTTATTGTGATTTTACCATAAACTAGCTGACCCGCTCGGCCTTGCCGGGCCCATGTAATGTATATCCGTTAATTGCGATCGGATTTCAAAGAAAATTAGGTGTTTGTATTCTTTTGTTAAAAAATACGCATTAGTCTCTTAATTTCAAATCGACAAAAGCAATATTAACCTTCCTACCCTGTTAAAATTTTACTCAACCTTGAAAAAAAAACATTTCAAACCAGAATTTTTATTTAGAACTATTTAACATTTTTATTTATCTTAGTTCAATCGGATTTTATGTAACTTACTTTATAAATAAAAAAAAAAGTTCTGCTTCTTATCGAATGAAAAAAATTATAGGACAAGGTCGATTCGACCCATTCAGAGTGTTAAGGTTAAAAATATATAACGTCTCTTAAAAATTCCTAATGTACTTTGAAATGTGACAACCTGGCGAACTACAAATTTCTGGTAAACCCTCCCCCTCTTACAGAAGAAATTGGGAAAGAATTTTCTTTGCGGCCCGATTAGTATCTATACTTTTTTCCTTCTGCAAACCACTTGTCTAGATGCGATGTCAAGGGAAGCGTGGTGATTGGGCAGTCGTGCGCGACCCTCGCATCAGGGTTCAATTCTAGTCAGAAGAAGTCAATTGAAATAAATACTTTCTTAATTGGGCCGCTTGATAAGTTTTTAAATAATATCCCAGCTAATTATTAGAAATTTTAAATTCTGAGTCTCATGTATATTAGGAGAGGCCTTGGACTATCGTCACAAAACTTTCAGCCACGTACGTGCCGTAGATTTCGCTAGCCATCGCAGACATACACAGACAGGCAGACACACAGAGCGAAACTGTCTAATCACTAATGCTACTTTTATTTCATGTTTATTGTGACTTTATCCTAAATGACACAACATTTCCCCGGAAATTGAAATAAATAAGCAACTTCTCGCATAAAAATACTTAAATTGCGCTCCATGCTTAACATCTCTATTTAAGTACAGAAATGTATGAATGAAATTTCTATAGTTCAACCCCTTGAGGGGCAAGCAAAAATGACTCTAAATATTGAATTCTCTCCGGAATAATCGAAAAAGTTTATTTTTAAATAAGGAAAAGCAATTTTTCAATGATATTCCTCCAAGGATAAAAATATAAAATTTAGTAAAAATTTTCTGGTGAGAATCTTTTTTAAATTAGGTGGGATATATTTTATCCCACCGCCAATCAATGGATTAACACTAGAATGACCGGAAGGAGTCGATCCGACTCCGACCATATGATTAAATACCAACTGGAACCAGAAATTCTTTCATAAAATAAGTTAAATTTAAACCACGCAGATTTACGTTAAATAAATCCGTCAAATAATTTTAAATAAAAATTCTGGTGTCAAATATTTTTATGAAACTTGAGTATAATTTCCGGGCGCTCTAGTGTTAAGAGGGCAATATATCATTCTTTAAGTATTGAAAAAGCATTAGCATTTCAGAATTATTATTTTCAAACGGTATCTGCAAGCTTACTACAGAATATAGTTTCAGTATTCTACTGTTACTTTAAGTATTCGTGGGCTCCTGTTTCTTAAGTAATCGTATGATAATTTTGATAAAGCTCGCTTTATAATATGCCTTTTCACTATTCCCTTTGAAGAGTCTTTAGCTATTTATACTGCGGTCGTATAAATTTAGATAATTTCCTTGCGTAAACGTCAAAGTGTATTTCAGAATTCACTTTCGTGTTCATAAAGTTTCAGAAAAATAAGGTTTTATCTGTTAATATGTGTTATTATTATCGATTAATATTAACACTATATGTCCGACACATTTTCTGGGGCTTCAACATACAAAGATCTTCCAGTGGGTTCTTCAAATGGAAAAGAAGTTCGACCTCTACTGAATTCTGTACTCTACACATTTTGAATGCCCGGTTGCCACAGAATATCTTCTGAACACAATACCTATGGTACAGTGTCTAGAAGCATATAGTGGGGAAATGAACAAGTGAAAGCTCATGCAAAATTTAACCAGAGGGCGCTATGATCGAGTCTATTGCTAGGAATGAATAGAAAGTGTGTTTTTAGATATTTATGAAACAAAAATTCAGGCATATATTAGGTCATCAAGTAGTAAACATCCTATTTAAAAACAGTTTTTTTTTTTTCTTTTTTTTTTCTTTTCTTTTCTTTTTTTTTTTTTTTTTTTTTTTTTTTTTTTTTAGATATTTTAAATTCACACCAGAAAATTTTGAATAGTAATTTTATTTTATTTTATTTGCGAATGCCTATCATCTTATAAAGTAAAAATAACTATTAAAACTTTCTGGTATGAACTTGGAAATTCTAAAAAAAAAAAAAAAAAAAAAAAAAAAACGCTTTGAAATTGGACGTTTCATATTTAATGGCTTAAAAATTTAACACTTTACACTCCTGCGTTTCTTACACAAATTTTATTCGGTAGGCACCATATTTTTAAAAGAAATTTACTTGAAGTACACAATTTCAAAAATGCTCTGATTAAAAAAGAAAATTTTATTTTCCTTTATTACTGGTGCAAAAAACAAATTTTGCAAAGAAAGATGATGTCGCCGCAGCGGCGACAACGGAGGCCAAATGGTTAAATGCATTTCGCACCATACATTTCTAGACGGTGTAACTAACGCTTTGTGTTTTCACTTTCAAGCAATAAATTCGATGGCAGCACCGCCTAACAAAATGTTATTTTTGATACATTCTAAGACAATACCGGTATACACAATTTCCACACTATATATTTCTAGAAACTATACATATGGCTATAACTGCAACGGAGCGAAATTTGGAAGGTACAGGTCTCGGAGCGGTCTAGTTTTTTCGGCCACCGCTAATTGTTTTTTAAATTATTTTCGTGGTAGATTACTAAAACAATTGCAAGAAAAAACTCCACTCGATGCAGATTTCTACGACATTTCCAAAATAAAGCTAAAACGAAAATTTTCCCAAGAAAATAGTCACGGTCAAAAAAAAAATATGCTCTGATGTTTGAAGCTCTTCTACAGCTCATATTCCAAATATTAGAATAATTGAGAAAAAGTAATAAAAAAAATATTTTCCACTTATTTATTTTTGATACTAAGTAAATGCAATTAAATTTCTTATAAATTAAATCTGGAATGATTAGATAAGATTTTAACATTTACAAAATATAAAATACAGTACAATAAATTAGGTATACAGCTTTCTGAAACACATCAAAATATTAGAATAAAATTTAGATTGGTTCAAAATATTAGAATATTTTATTTTACGCAACAATATTACATTGTGAATATGAAGTAAATGCTAGTTAATATTTTGTAGCATCCCCTTTATCTTTCATAACAGCGTACAATCGATCTTGCATACTATATACAAGGTATGTTTACAAACATTTCTATCAATATTAGCCCAAATAGACTTTATACGTGCCACTAACTCAGTTTTACTTGAAGAAGGATTTTCTTGGAGTTTTTTCTTCATTATGCACCGTAAGTTTTCGATGGGATTAAGGTCGGGTTAGTTTGGTGGCCAAGGAAGTACCTTAATGTTGCGTTGGCGGAACCAATTCTTAGTTGACACCGAGGTATGCGATGACGCTAAATCTTGTTGAAAGATGAAATCCTCTTCAAATAAATCTTCTGATGATGGAATCATGTAATCTTCCAAAATTTCTTAATATATCTGACAGTTAACCTTTTCGTAGACGATGCATAACTTTCCAGATCCTCCTGCACTCATGCAACTCCAAACCATGACACTAGCAGCAAATTTTACGGAACGTTTAAGGCATTCTTTAACAAATGCTTCTTGCTTCCTTCTCCAAAACTCTAATACCTTGATTACCATATGGAACACAAAACATACTTTCATCACTAAATAATATATTTTTCAATATTCTTCGCTCCATAAACGTCTTGATTTACACCAATTCAATCTTATACGCTTTTGTTTTGCAGTCATGAGAGGTTTTGTTTTCGGTACACGAGATTCAAACTTAAATTTATGGAGACGTCTTAATGCTATCGATGTAGAACTCAACTCCTTCTTCTTCTTTCCATTTTCGCTGCAAGAATCGACACTCTTAAAACGGTTTTTCTTAACTATACGCTTCAGTTTCCTGTCATCTCTAGCAGATGTTTTTGGTTATCGGCCGCCATTTCGGCGATTATTTTGAAATTTTCCATTTTTTTTAATATTGTATTAGTATTTTACTAACACTGGATTGCGAACAATGTAAATATTTCGCTATATAACGTTGATTTTTACCGTGCCAATTCAAATCAACCATACGAATTTTAATAGATTTAAGAATACCATTCACGCGACCCATTTTAAGACGAAAAAGCAAACAAACTGCAAAAAGGATACTGATTTTAAATAAAATCGTCTGAATTTAATCAATGATGCCACCGGTTATGAATTGGTAATAATTGAAGGAGAATTAATGTGAAATATTCTAATATTTTGAACCACTTAAATAAATATTTTAATATTTTTACTTTTCAAAATAATTTTTTTCAATTAATCTTTTAAAAAATGATATTAATTTTAAGATAATAAATAAGTTTAATCAACAATAAGTTTTTAATAAAAATATCGTTTCCATATTTGCATTAAAATATATTAAATTACCAAACAATATTTTCAATTTATAAAAAAAGTAATTATTCTAATATTTTGAATACGAGCTGCATCTCGAAAGTATGAGAAATAGAGAAGAAAATCAACTACAAAGTTGTACAGTGCATTTGATTTAATATGGAATGATGCCTTGCATCTAAAAATAACTTTATGCGAGGAACTAAAATACAAGTTTCTCTATACCTAATATCTCTATAGCCTAAATGCGTAATTAATCTCGTGGAAAGTGTTGCAGTATGAGGCGACTGCACATTTACTAATAAAACAAGCACGTGTAATCAACAGGGTTGCCAGTGTGGCCTTTTTTGAAAATCAACAATACCGAATTCTTGCCAAAGTTTCAAATAAAATTTTGTGCTTTATTTAATGGAACAATGGAACAATGTTAGCAGGTTCATGGGTTTCCTAGTTGCGGGGCAACTTAATATCCAGTATAGAGGTAATGCGTGTTACTTGCAATGGGAGCCATGAAAAAAAGATGTTTAGACGCGGCTGGTGGCCACGAAAAGAGAAGAATTAAAGTTTAAGAGCAAGAGAACTTACTAATAAAAATGCTAGTATAACAATAAGATAAAAAAAAATTCTTATGATCCAAAAACTAACAGTCCTTAGACAAGCGAAAAAGCTACCAAAGGGAAGCCCCAATATAAAAAAAACTCTTTACAGAGACCATACAAAGATTAACATAAAAATTAATGCAAAGCACAGTGCAAACAAATTTGGAAAAGAATAAAAAGTATTTACATATTTACAAAAAGAATATTAATGCACAAGTTAAAGTAATAAAAAACTATAAAAAAAAAACATAACTGAGGAGAGTTCAGACTAACTGAGCAGAAAAAAGCCGAATTTTAAGGGGAACATGGGAAAAAGAGAGGACGGCGCCCTCCCAGTCTGGTAACTCGATGAAAAATGATGACAAAAAGATACCATGATAATAGAACAAAAGGGTAGGAAGGTAATACAATTTAAATACGCGAAAAAAGCAAAATATAACAGTAAAAAGTGTTTTGTTTTTATATATATATAATACAAAACTGATAAAACAAGATACGGAAAAAAGGCAAAAGTTTCACTAAGGAAGAAATTACTCTTCATTTAAGTTAAGAAGGTTAGCAAGTTTGTCGAACTCTTTGATAATAACTATCACTTTTTGCATGGGGTTATCATATTTTTTGGTTTGAGTTGAAATATTTTTGATGCAGCTTAAGAATTTGGTGATCTGAAAGACTTCTTTGGTTTCCTTAAATGTATTAAGTATATCTTTGATGTCATTAGAGTAATTTATAGGGAGTTTTAGATTTTGAGTGTTATTTGAATTTTCAGTAGTAGGGGAGGAAGGGGTAGTTGAGGTTTCGCTATCATTATTTTCAGAATTTAACAAGTTATTACTAGCTGATGGTTCTGTGGGCTTAGGTATTTTGTGTAGTTGAAACTTTTAAAGATATCAGCAAGAATTTGATTTTCAGTGGAGGTATTGCTGACGCTATTACTTGTAATGTTTTGGTTATGTTTGTTTTCCAGTCTGTATGGATTTTTTGGACAACCGCGGTAATTCGCGGGATGTCCAAGTCCGCAATTGGCACCTTTAGGTTTAATTCTGCCCTTGTGTTCACAGGCAGTGTTCAAGTGTGATTTTCCGCATTTAACACATTTGCCATCAAAGCCACATACCTCTGAGGCATGCCCGTAACCTTGACATTTGTAGCATTGTTTAACTTTGTATTTGGTAGTAAAAGCTTCAATTTTGACTGATATGTAATGCATCTCATTTATTTTGTATATGTCCTCAAAGTTACTACGTGGAATAACATTAACCATATAGAATGGCACAGGATTTCCTGTTTTTCTATTTTTGAGCATGGCAGCCCTCGTGACTGCAAATCCATGCTCTTTAAGGCTATCCTCAATTAGTTTAACATCAGTGTAGCAAATCTTTATTTAATCCTTTGAGAGGCACCGGTATATATTATATACCACCTACGATTAATGAAATTTTACACCAGAAAATTTTTATTACATTTTACTTTTCTAACTTTGGTGCAAAAAAGCCGTAAAATTGCTTTTACTTATTTTGAAATAGAATTTTTCTAAGATTCCGGTGGGAATTCAGCATTTCACAAACGTAATTGCTTGCCCTCAAGGGGTTAATGTGAGACATTCCGTAATTATATTAAATAATTTTCTTTTACAATTTCCGGTATGAATTCCGATGTTCTAAATTAAAAGAAAAGGTTAAAACGGCAAGCATAAGATACAGTTTGTTTTCATTTATATTAAACTTTTGATTATGGTTCGGGACATGTATTCCACAGTAGATTTCTTATTGGAATTAAATTTAAAAAATCAAAAAACCCGACTGCGTAAAAAAGCAAATTAATTTATTATTTCTCATCAATGTGAAACTATTTTTTATATTACTTACCTATTTTTTTGTTTACTTCACTGATTACTTTTAAGTTGTGTTAAATGGTTAGTTCCTATCTATAAACACTGTTTTGGTGAGGGCTTATAGATGTATATGAAGGTTAGAGTTGCAGTAAGGCTAGAGATCTTACCTACACAACTTCCAAGTTGAGTAATATTTAAACGGAGCTTCTGACTGTAAAATAGTCAATGAAACATCGTCTTCGTTTTGAAAAACCTACCCAATGAAATGCCACTCAATATGATGCGTAAAGAAAATTTTTCGTCTCTATCGCCATTTTGTATTTTATGGCCGCCATTTTGAATTTATAAAAACAAAACCTAGCCTATAACCATCGGACGGTTAAGACGAATCGATAGGCACCTCATTCATTAAAATTCATCCAGCCGTTGGGATGTTTCGAGGGTATAAAAAAATCCACATAACCCTTCTTGGCAGTCGGATAAAAAGAAATGTCTGTTACCAGGGTTCGCACACTCCTTGGAATTTCCAAGGACTCTGGCACCACTATTAATGATAGGAAAAATTACATTTAACTTTTAAAACACAGAATTCGCAACCACCGCCTTTATTCACAGATTTTGCAATATTTTTCTGCTGTGATATACTTTGAAAATACTGTTAAATTTTAGTGGTAAAACTGTGTGAACCCTGGTTACACACTTGCATGAAAAACATTTTCAAGAGAAATCTATCACAAAGAAATTTCATTCTAATTCTGGTTCGATTGAATATAAAAAAACGTCGTTAGTACTATCCAGTAATCAAAGAGTTAAAGAAAGAATTTTGTGTCTGACCCGGTGTGTGTGTGTGTGTAATTTTCATTTTTAAATGTAATATTATGTAAATTGGACGATTTTCGCTGCCTAAGACAGTGGGGTTCCCAACACTAAATCCTTCAAGCAGAAGAATGCCTGAATTCAATAATTTTTTAAGTATATTTAACGTTATTATCCAGAATCCGGAAAAAGGCGAGCAGGTTAGTTAGTAATAAAATTAAGTTATGCTCAGGGTTATGCTAAGGGGGGACAGGGGGTATCCTCAACCCCCAAACGCTTGCGAATGCTGTTACACTTGGCAAATTTACAAATTTAGTTCTCAAATTTGTTTTAAACTTAAAAAAAAGCTATAAAACCCTTTCTATTTCAGATAAACTTGGCAAAAGTTACAAATATAATTGGGAATATTATTAACCTTTTTTCAAATAAGAACTATATTAAATTTTCTAATTGCGCTAACTTGGCAAAATTAGAAAACTAGTTAGCAAACGTCGAGAACTATTTATATGAGTTGGCAAATGCTGAAATTGGACTTGGTAGTTTAAGGTCCCCCCTTAATAAAAAGTCTTAGCGATTTCCCTGGATATAATAATTTTTCTACCATCTGCTGCGATGTATGCGTATATATGGGAGTACATACGTATATTTTCCGATGTTGGGCACATTGTACATACCTTATTTTCTTATCAAAATAAATTATACTTTGTTCTATCTATATATAATACAGTCTTTGCATATGTAATGCAACCTCCATAGAATATAATTTCAATATTCAACAGCCACGTTGACTACTTGTAAAGTAACTGTTGCTCAAGTAAGTGAATGATAAATTTGAGTAGAACTCGCTTCAGATATCATGTCTTTTCAGTATTCTCCTTTAAGCCCTGCAGCTATCAATAGTATGGTTGTGTAAATTTAGATGATTTCCAAGACAAGGTATATTTCGTAAAGCACCTTCGTGTGCATGAAGCTTTGTACAGATATAGTTTTATCTATTGATTTCTCTGTTGTATTATGATTTATTCTTTATCGAAAATATAATAAAGGAAAATTTTTACTTTACACTCAATAAAGAAATAATTTTACCCGAGAAAGGCTTTAGAACATATCTCATTCAAAATTAGAAGCAAAGAACTCACATCCAGAGTCTGATTACCAACGGGAAAACTTCAATCAGTGAATTTGAATAGAAATTTTTGCCTTATATAAAAACCTTATTCATGTAGAATTTCTTACACGAATAAGACAAGGCAAAATTGTCTATTTAATTTAACTGGTGGAAGTTGTACCCAGTGGTGTCCCAAGTGGTCCTGCTCACGTTGTACGACGCATTTATACTGTTAAAAATGAGTACTTAAAAATAAGGAAAATGTGCTCATTTTTTTAATATTTTTTCCTCTTATAATAGTTCCAATTAGAAAAGTCTCAATTTAGAAAAGTATTCGTATTCATTTTAACATCAACTTCGCCCTTATATAAATTCACTTATAATAACGCACCGATGGAACAAATTTGCATGACAATTTTTTTAAATGAAACAAGACACAGAGTGTCACACGTGGATTTAATTCGTCCGCCTTAAGCTATGTTGTTCCATTGTTCGGAACAAAGGAAAAATATAAGCTCATTTTGGTTATTCAATTTATACTTCTCCATTATATAAGTTCACTTATAATAATGCACCCATAAAGAAAATCTGCACCATAAAATTTTTAAATAAAACGAAACACAGATTCTCACACGTGAATTTAATTCATCCGCCATAATCTATAGTGTTTCGTTGTACGGAGCAACAGAAAAATATAAGATCATCTTGGTTATTAATGAAAAATTTCTGTCTGGAATAAAGCAAAATTTTCAATTCATTTGTACTCGTGGAAGTTTGCCCCTGCGATAATCAGGTCCTGATCACGTTGCACGACGCTTATGCTGTTAAAAATGAGTACTTAAAAATAAAGAACATGTGATCATTTTTGAGTATTTTCTCCTCCTATAACAGTTTCCACTACCAAAGTCTCAATTTCGAAAAATATATGTAGTCGTTTTTAGCATCACCTTAGCCCTTATATAAATTCACTTATATAATTCACCAATGAAGCAAAACTGCGTCACAAAACTTAAAATAAACAAGACACAGATTGTTAGATGTAGATTTAATACATCCACCATAAGCTGTAGTGTGTTTCGTTTTTCGGATAAATGGAATAATATAAACTCGTTTTGGTTATTCACGTAGAATTTCTGTCTCGAATAAGGCAAAATTTTCTATTCATTTGTACTGGTGGAAGTTTGCCCCGACGGTAATCAGGTCCTACTCTCGTTGTACGACGCATATACTGTTAAAAATGAGTAATAAGGAAATTTTGCTTAGTTTTTTTTATATTTTCTTCTCTTTCAACAATTCCGATATTCGAAGTCTCAATTCTGATACGTATACGTACTCATTTTTAGCATTAACATCGCCTTCATATACATTCACTTTTAATAATGTACCCATGATGCAAAACTACGCCACAAAACTTTTAAATGAAATCAGACACAGACGGTCATATGTGAATTTAATATATACGCCACAAGTTATAGTTCGTTTTATTGTTCAGAATAATGGAACAATATAAGCCGCTGCCAACGAAATACTCAAGCTAGAGAACACGAGTGTGACGTCATCACTAATCGATCGACTTCTCACTAGTGTTGGAATTTGCACTGGAAAATTTTAATAGCAATTTTATTTTATTTGTGGAATATCTATCATCTTATAAAACAATAATAACTATTTAAACTAACTGGTGAGAATTTGGAATCCCCCAATAAAAAATCAGCCAGATGCGGCAATACTGTGGCATCCCGCACCTAGCTGTTTTTTTATTGGGGGATTCCAAATTCTCATCAGTAAGTTTAAATAGTTATTATTGTTTTAGAAGATGATAGATATTCCACAAATAAAATAAAATTGCTATTAAAATTTTCCGATGCGAATTCTAACACTAGTGAGAAGTCGGTCGATTAGTGATGACGTCACACTCGTGTCCTCTGGCCTTGAGTATTAAGATGGCAGCGTATAAGGTCATTTTAGAATTCCTAGTTGCGGTGCGGTTTTACATAAAGGGGATTTGTAAGCGACTTGCTGATAAATAAGGATCCATTGACAAATTAAGTTTAACTGTAGTATAAAACTACTTGAATATCAATTAACCCATTCAGGAGCAAGGTACTTCTATTCGTAAAATGCTGAAATGAAGGAATGACACCAGAATTTACAAACATATTTATTTCAAAATAACCAAATGCTTCTGTTCAAGCACTTGATAAAAGGAAAATTTTCTTTCCAATATTCTGGTGCCAGTGTGACATTTAGGAATTAAAATTAAGTGGATCAAAAATGAGCCACCGCCCTAGAAGGGGTTAAATTTTGAATTTAAAAAAAGGAATAAGTATCAAAAGAACATAAACAATAACTTACATAAATACTAAGAAATTTATACATATAAATTAATGTTAAATTTGAAATACAAAAATAGGGGTCAAAAAGAAAAATAAATAATATTCCATTAGTCATAAACTGCAAAAAAAAAACGTCGGTAGACAACAGCTACCGAAGATTTCGGAGAGTTTGATGTACACAACATTTGTTCTTCAAACTATTATTCATATGAAATATCTAGTAACTGAGGATAGTCGAGTTTAATTTGACAGTTGCTGGTAAAAGACGAAAACGTGAAATATCCGAATCAAAATGAAATTTTAATGGAAAATGCATCACTGACATACAGATTAGAACAAGGCAAAGAGACTTTAATCAAAAAAAGCTACTCTAAGCGCCATAACGATTTTGTAGTAGATCCTGAATCTGACATTAGCATATGCAAATAAATCTGGCAAAAGTTTCCCTAATTCTGTCAATCAGTTGCATCTTTGTGATATTGGTAGTGCGTTTTATCAAATTCTCAACTATGGCATACACATAATAATCCATAGGATTGCAACCAAGGGAATTAGGTGTGGTGGGAATAGACGTTGGAATCCGGACATCACCCTTACATGGAGGTTTTTAACATTTTTGTTGGAAAGCGTTTGCCACCACAAATTCCAAAAAGTAATCTTTAATTATTTCAGGCTTTGCACCTCATCATTACACTTGATATTTTTTTCCAGTGTTTAGGGAACATTGAGTAGCTATCTTGATCTTGGAAATCAGTTACCAGCTCGAATCACCATGATACAGGTTACTCATTTTCATGTAGTTGAAAAATGTTTAGGTATTCGGTTTGTCTGTCTGTATGTCCGTGCTCTAACTCGCGTAAATATACTCGGATTGCCATGAAGTTGAAATATGTTATTGAAGGTTATTATGAGATGTTTGATATCGAAAATGAAGTGTGTAGCAATTACAGTTCAGTTACAGGGGCGCTCAAAAGAACTCCGTTACATTACAACCTATGGGAAAATCGATTGCGGTGTACCTTGTTATAATATTTCAAACACATTGAAACTGATATATATCACTAAGATGCACTCTAAGATGCTAACTATAGAATAGGTTATGCCCATGCATTGCATTTATCGTTTATTTACCGGACACGAGAATTCGGTTGCGGTACACATAAGAGAATTCGGTTACAGTACTGTCTATGAATAATAAGTGCTAGAAGTACATTTTGAGTTATAGAACGCGTTTTCAAATATAACTGATTGTCTGCATATTACTCTTTGTGTATAAATTCTATTGATGATACACAAGGCAGAACAAAAGATCTCGAGTTGATTCGTGTGAATTTCTGAAGGGGAATTTTCAACTGCGCTATTTTTTTTTTAGATAA
The DNA here is from genome assembly GCA_963932465.1 of Maratus speciosus. Classification (NCBI taxonomy): domain Eukaryota; kingdom Metazoa; phylum Arthropoda; class Arachnida; order Araneae; family Salticidae; genus Maratus; species Maratus speciosus. Next base: position 253,769,884 of record OZ010794.1, read on the forward strand.
AATAAATTTTCGTATACTGCGTAGTATATATAAAAATCTATAGATCATATACAGAGCTGTACAAAGGATTTCGGATATTTTTCCGACTATAGAAAGCAATTCCAGAAATTGGATTTTCAAATGTGTTATGCGTTTTTTTAGTTCCGCTTTCCACCGCCAGGCGGCGCAATATGTTTTATACGAAAATCCGACACGGGTCCCCGCTGCCTGCGACCTGTAAATTAGGCGTTCTGCACTTTCTGCAAAATCTGTTAGTTCCAATTTCCACTGAAAAATGGCGCATTTTGTTCTAAACAAACCCATATCCGAATGAAACTCCGTTATGCAAACTTTCCGTAGATATATTACTTGCGGGGGTGACGGAATCAAAGAAGAATTTAAGAAATTTGGTAAAAGTTACGCGATAGCGGCGAAGCCCGCTAGTCTCTATCATAATATCTGTCATGATGAGAAATTGGGAAATTTAATCAAAAGTAGTTCCCTCCTTCCCATTCCCGCAAATATAACAAATATAAATGTTCCTTTATAAACCAATTGTCAAAATATTTATTTTTCCTTTTAAAAATCTAATTTTTGAAAAAAAAATTGCAAAAAAAAATTAAAAAAATTTATTGACTTTTATGAAAATTTGATTGCTGGATTCAGCGTTACTTTTTGTGTAAACATATGTTAATTTCAAATCAAAAAATGCAATATTAAAAAAAATTCAATACAGCTGAAAAATTGCCTAGCCTCTTTAGTCACGTGTTGTTTTGAAATACTTTAGCGGTCCGCGCGAAGAACACATCTAATTGGCTGCGAAAATGCTAGACATCTGGTTTCCCCTGATTAAAAATGACGTCTGCTATTTGATAAAAATCTATGATTTAGTTAAATTCATTTCCATTCTTTTAATTGGGGTTTTAATTAATAACTCATCTGACTATTAGAAATTTAAAATTATGAGTCTCAACCATGGAACTATTAATAAAGAGGAACTGACACATACTTAAAATAGTGAAGCTTCAACTGTAGCCGCTTTCGCAAGGGTTGGTTACCGCCGGTGGAAACTTCCACCAGTAAAATTATATAGAAATTTCTTCCTTATTTAAACACATTATTAGTGCAAAATTTCAGTATAAATAATGGCAGAAACAGATTTTCATTTTTACTGGTGTAAGTTTATTTTGGTAGTAGTCAGGCCCTGAGTTTCCGTCATAGTGTGACAACTAGTGAAACAAACCGACTGTTTTACCAAGCACACTGACACCAGTAAAAACAAATAGAAAATTTACAATATTTGTGAGAAAAATATTTCCATTAATAAGACGCTTAAATAAGACGAAATTTTCTATTCAATTTTACTGGTGGGAAGTTTGCCTTGGCAGTAATCAGAAACTGTAGATCCGATTCTTAAAAAAAAAAAAAAAAGCCATCTTGTGACAACCTCCTCAATTACTTCACTTGCAATTGGTAGACAGTACACTATATGTCTCCTCCTCTTTATTCATAACTCCATTGTCTCAACTGCATTTGGGCGCGTCTAGAACTATACTCACGCAAATATTCAACCTTGTACAGTCGTGGAAAAAAAAATGTAAACACCCCCTACTAACTACTCAACAAATTATCGTAGAAGAAAGTTACTGGTACCGAACGATTGGAAATAAAGTCTACTTTTAAATGATGTATATAAAATTTGCTTAGGGGGCCATCTACATATTAAAACGAACCATAACTTTGTTTTTTTCAATAGCAGTACCCAATTCTGACAGCATAAATGAACTCTACACCTTTCAGTTAGCCTAAAAACGAATTTTTATGCAATTCGTACCACAAGTTTTTGAGAAATTAATTATTTTAAAACGAGCGTATTTTAAGGGCTGTATCCAAATTGAAGCTCGTACTGGATTGTTAACCGAGAGAGCCCCTTCCTTGATCAAGGCACCTTAAGCGCCACTCAATGAGTCAATGAAGCGTGTTAGATAACAGTACGGCAGAATAAATTTCAAAATATCTACTCACTTCCATCATAGACGGCCCCTTAAACCATCATTTTGCCGTTTTTTAAGCATAATTTGAAAACTACTTGGAAGAAAAATGTGAAATTTTTGAATTTCCATAAAGCAGGACTTAATAAATCTAAATGCATCAAAAAAATTGTAGGTTGCAATTCATAATTTTTTCGAATATTACCGTAATTTCTGGTGTATAGCCCGCGGATCAAACAATCGTGTTTCGACCCAGAAATTTTTTTAAATAAAATGTAACTTTTTAGATCACGGTAAATATTGGTCTTCAAATACTGAATAAAATTTCTGGGTCCAAAATGAATTGTTTGATCTGTGGGCTATACACCCGAAATTACGGTAATTTCGTAATTCATAATTCATATCATAAAATTATAAAAATTGCAAATTCAGCTTATTTATGTTTGGGTATATTAGTATTATTACTACAAAAAAAATTAGCACATTAGGAGCATAATTTCGGGAGATATAAATAAAAATATGAAAATGTAATTTAACATTAGAAGCACTAAATTTTGAATGTTTATAATTCAAAAACTTATCATTCAACTGACTTGAAATTTGGTGTCTAGGCATCGTTTGAACCGAAGATTTGAAATATCTCGTTAAAATTGGGTATTGCCATTGAAAAAAATGAAGTTTGGATTTGTTTTAATATGTAGATGACCCCTAAGAAAATTTTATGTACATCATTTAAAAGTAGACTTTATTTCCAATCGTTCGGTACCAATAACTTTCTTCTATGATGATTCGTTGAGGAGTTAGTAGGGGGTGTTTACTTTTTTTTTCCCACGACTGTACATGCGGTATATTTTGCTAGCCATCGCAAACACAGAGACACAAACACGCACACCCGCGTACACACACACAGAGAGAGAGAGAGAGTGAAACTTTCTTTTATTAGTATAGATCTATTTCTTAACACGGATGCCTTCTCAGTAGAAATGTACAATAACAAGATTTCTTTTAGTTTTACCGGCAAAAAAGGAGTGAATGTTAAATGCCTGAGTTTTCAAAAATCTTTTAAAAAATGTTTTTCGGCTTCCTTTTTTTAAATAAATCATGGGAAAAATACTTTAAAAAATCATAATTTATTTTAAGTATGGTTTACGGCTAAAAAACTGTCTGTTACTAATCGGCAATACTAGTGTTTAATTAAAAAATAATTTTCCTTGATAAAATTCTACAATATTAAACACACAAGAATTTTGAGAACTATGATAAGAAATAAATTTTACTTGCTCACTGCAGAGTAAAATAGGGTATTTCGCAAACTTCTAAACAAAACAAAAAGAACATGTATCAACAATTGAAAAAATAAATCTATCTTTATTCATAAATAGCACAAGAGTTGCCATCTCAATGTTGAAAATCGATTTAATAATATTTTCAGAATGTATTTTATTGGCAACATTAGGCATTATAGCTTCAAAATTATTCTAATAGTATTTTAAAGCCTAAATTGGGTATGTTGCCGAAAAGTAACACCAGGCATTTAAGGGTTAATTATAGATGGAAAACACCATAGAAAGATGAATTTTACTCCGGTCTCTTGCAATTCCATTTAAATAAATAAAAAATTATTTATACAAATAGCAGAAAAAATCCAAGTAATACTTCATGTATAACCTGTCTGTTTAACTAAAATGACTAATAGTACATGAAATAAAATCGTATAATATACGAGGTACATGTACACTAATTGAACACTAATTGAAATAAAATTATCATTGCAAATGTAATATATTGAACTAATACTTGGAAGCGCTGTGCAGAATACTGTTTCATATTTCACAGTCTCGTTACGTACTCGTGTACTTGTGCTCTTGAGATAATCGTATGTTAATTTGAGTAAAGATCCATTTTGAGCATGACTTTACACTATTCCCCTTTGAGAAGCGCCAACTATCAATACTGCGATAGTATAAATCTAGATAATTTCTAAGCATGAACGCTAAGATATTTTGAAGCTTCGTATTTATAAAGCGTGAGAACATTGTAGTTTTATCTATTGATTTCTGAGGTGTATGATACATTACATTTTTTTAAACATAGTAGTTCAAATTATTTTTAATTAATCTCTATAATGAAATAATCTCCCTATATTTAATATTTATCGCTTAATATATAATATTCTGTAATATCGCTTAATATTTATAAAAACCATAAAAGAAAGTAACTATTTTTATCGCAGAAATTGAATAATTATAAGATTTCTAAATAAAATATGCAATTAGTTGTATGTTTCAAGTTAAAACAAAGATGCTATAGAATAAATTCACATTTGCCGAAAAGGCATCATGCCGGAGTTATGCACCTTAACCCTTTAGTGCGCAGCTTTGCATATATGCAAACAAGAGTGTTTTGAATTTAATAGATTTTTTTATTCGTATATACCTAATTCACACCAGAAAATTAAAATAGCAATATTTGCTTTAATTAAGAACAGACATTCCGTATTTAAATAAAGCGAAATTAACCATTGAAACTTGCTGGTGTAAAGTCAGATTCTCTAGACTATGTAATTTCCAGAACGTGTTCTATAATGGGAATTAAAGGGTTAAAGGCTAAGTTTTATAAAATAAATAATTATATAAAATAAATCATTGGGAGACATACAGGGTGGTTATAATTAGAGTTACCCTGTTTAGACCTATGTAGAGTTCGCTCAGGTTGACAGTTATCATTGACACTTGGAATATAAGTTATAGGAACCATGGGGAAATGAAATCTGGAATAAAAATATTAGTTCAAATTTCGACCGATATATGGCGGTTTTCATCTACTAGAAAGGACTTAATGCAAATTTGGGCGGTTTAAAAAGCCAGTAGTTACTGCCGTAAAGTCATTCTGCACCATGCCGTTAGAGAAGGAGGAACCAGCGTTATTGATGAAGTTGGTTTATCAGAAAGGCAGTAATTTGTCAATTGCACTGCGAAAATATCGACGTTTGAAAGGCTTACGAAAAGGACCAATGTCGAGGCAAGCTTTGAAAAATATCTAAATTCGAAGAGACTGGGGAGTTGGGTGTGCTGCGAGGAAGAGGACGGCAACGGATTTCAAATGAAATTGCTGAAGAAGTCGCTCTTGCTGTGGTCGAAAGAGCGTCCGGTTCCCTATATCGACAAGTGCTCGAGCGGTGTCACGTGAATTGTCTCTCGCTTGGTCTACAGTTCGAAATGTTCTTCGATTCGTTATAAAGTGGTATCCATACAAGAGTCATGTGCAAGAGCTGAACCCTGCAGACCTGGACACACGAACGCAATTTGCGAGGATGTTTTTGGTCAAAATAGCCGTCGACAGTGGAACAGTCTTGGAATATTTTGTGGTCGAACGAGGGCCATTTTACCCTAGAAGGAGCAGCGAATACTCAGAACTGTCGCGTATGGGGTACTGCAAGTCCTAATATTGTGCATCAATAGTCTTTGCACCCTGATTACATTACTGTATGGAGTGGCTTTACGGCTGATTTCATACTTAGTCCCTTTTTTTTTGGAGAACACTTCTCAAGGTCCTAAAAGGTGTTACATTACGAGTACCCGGTACTGCGACCTCCTTTAGAAGCAGGCCATTCTATCCTTACAATAGCGAGAGTGTTTAGAGACTAACGTATTCATGCAAGATGGTGCACCACTTCACATAGCCCGAGCAGTAAAGGCACTGACTGCTTCGTGCCCACTTTGGAGATGATCGGGTAATTTCGAGAAATTTTCCGGCAACCTGGCCTCCTCGTTCTCCGGACTGAATCTCTATAACTTCTGGTTGTGCGGATTCCTGAAAGATTGTGTATGGAGAAAGCATGTGACTCTACCTGATTCGAAAGATAAAAGCATAACTCGTCATGTTGCTGCAATTGATTGAGAAACCCTTCGTGCTACTGTTGAACACGCTATAACTGAACATGTGCTTGACACAAATGGAATGCACATTGAACATATGCTGTAAATAAAGAAGTTTTGTGCTTCCAATTTCAGATTTTTTGTCTTCATGCGCCTCTTTCTCACCTGGTGGTCGAAATCTGAATTAATTTTTTTATTACAGATTTCATTTCCCCGTGGTCCATATAACTTATATTCCAAGTTTCATTGATATCTGTCAACCAGAGCGGACTCTACGTAGGTCTAAACAGGGTAACTTTAATTATAAGCACCCTGTACTTATTAATATATTTACTAATTAGCAATATTTTAGCGTAAAACAGCCACACGATCAGAAATGCTTGATTCACTAGAATCCATAATTTATTCGAACATAGATAGTACAAGCTGAACTCGGTATTGTAATTTCAAAGATTTCATATGGAAATGCCAGTTAATATTTTCTGGTTACAGTAGTTTTTCCGGTTTTAAATCTTCAGCCCGGCAATATCACGGGCGCGAGAAATAAACAACGGCACCTCAGCGCATGGTTGCCAGTTTGGCCTGTGTTTTTATTCCGAAATTTCATATTTCTACCGGAATTTCCCCCAAAAAGATGCTTTACTTTATGTAATCATGAAATTTGTCTAGTTAAATAAAGAAAAAATTACTTTTACAATTTCGCACATGAACTCGAAATTTCTGAATAAGAAGAGAAGTCAAACTGACAACCCTGCATCAGTCCGTCATATTGACGGGAGCGAGAAATAAGCAGTTAAAAAAATATTAATGGCGTTGACGTAATTGAATTTATTGTGACCTTTTGTCTTACTCGGCTCATGATAAAAATACTTCCGCATATAAAAACATCAAAGCTGGCAGTTTTATAGAGAAATGTATGATAAACACGCTGAAGCAGACTGTTTATAAATAGCATAATTAATTTTAGAAGCTGTTTAGTCTTAATATCGGTCAAAATAGTTCCGTTAAAAAGTTTTATAGGATTATGCATACCAATTGAACCATCTATCGCAGCACATAACTTGATAGTTTGTAGTGTGCAGTTAGCAATTGTGTATTAAATTTGCCTATTTTTTACGTATTTTTCACTTTTTTATTCAAAATTGCATTATCTGAATAGATATTTAATTCATAGTTTGAAATAGCTACTTTTTATGTACTATTGCCAGATTATTAAAAGCCTGATTAATAACATTTACAATCACTTTTCAATTGAAAAATACATTTAAAAGTGAATTAAAAAAAAATAATAAAGAAAACTTAAAAAGAATTCAGTTATTAAATGCGAAAAGCATTAAATGGTAAAAATTAAACCATACTTAAAACTATTTTTAAAATGGCATATAGAAAACGATTCTCTTATAGCACCTTAAAGAAAACTTTTCTTCTAAATGTTATCAATTAGGGATGCACAACCTGTGGCCCGCGATGGGTTAACGTGTGGTGCGTGAATTTCGCCAATTTATAACTGGAAAAAATTGCAAATTTTGTCCAAAATTCGCAGGAAAAAAATCGTGAATTTCGTCAATTTGCCGCTGGAAAAAATTGCAAATTTCGTCAGTCAAGAATCTGGAATTTCATTGATCGGGCGTGGAAAAATCGCGAATTTCGTCGATAAGGCTTGGAAAAATCGCGAATTTCTTTGATCGGATACGAAAAAATCGCTAATTGAAGGGCGGAAAAAAATTGAAAATTTCGCCGACCGGGCTCGGAAAAATCGCGAATTTCTTTTGTCGGGCATGAAAAAATCGCGAATTTCATTTATCGGACGTGAAAAAATCGCGAATTTTGTCGATCGGGTGGGGGAAAATCGTGAGTTTCATTAGTTCGAGAAAAAATCGCGAATTTTGTCAATTAGCCGCGGGAAATAATTGCAAATTTCGTCAGTCAGTTAAGAATCGTGAATTTCGTCTATCGGATGCGGAAAAATTGAGCATTTTGTGGATTAGGAAGAAGAAATTTTCAAATTTCGTTAATCAGCTTCGAAAAAGTTGCGTGTTTCGTCTTCTTATCGCGAGTTTCGTTAATTTGCCGCGGGAAAAAATTGAAAATTTCGTCAGAGTCAGTTAAGAATCGCGAATTTCATTGATCGGGTGCGGAAAAATCGCAAACTTCGTCGATCGGGCACAGACAAAATCGCGAGTTTTGTCGATTGGGCTCGGAAAAATCGTAAAATTCCTTTGTCGGCACGAAAAAATCATGAATTTGTCCATCAGGCTCGGAAAAATCGCAAATTTCGTTGTCAGGCACGAGAAAATCGCGAAATTTCTCCATGATGCGCGGAAAAATTGAAAATTTCGTTGATCGGCTGCGGAAAAATCGCAAGTTTCGTCTGTTTATCGCGAATTTCGTTAAATTATCGCGGGAAAAACTGAAAATATCGTCAGCGTCAGTTAAGAATCGCGAATTTCGTTGATCGGGCGCGGAAAAACCGCGAATTTTGTCGATCAGGTTCGGAAATATCTAAAATTTCGTTGTCAGGCACGGAAAATTTTCTCGATTATGCGCGGAAAAATTGAAAATTTCGTTGATCGGCTGCGGAAAAATCGCGAGTTTCGTCAGTTTACCGCAAGAACAAATCGAAAATTTCGTTAATTTGCCGATTGAAATAATTGCAAGTTTCGTCAGAGTGAGTTAAGAATCACGAATTTCGTTAATTGTTTGCGGAAAAATCGCGAATCTTGTCCATTATGAGCGGAAAAATTTGAAATTTCGTCGTTCTTGCGCGGAAAAATCGCGATTTTTTATTCATCGGGCCCCGAAAAATCGCGACTTTTGTTCGTTGGGCACAAAAAAGACGCTATTTTTTTTCAATCAGGCGCGGAAAAATCATAAAATTCGTTGATCTGGGATGTTTCCTTCGATCGTACATAAAGTTCACATTTTTTTTTTCGGCAGCAGCCGCTTTCATGCTTATGTTTGTTTTCCAGCACTTTTAATAAAACAAAATTTACTCCCCCGAATAATGTCAAGGAATTCTATCACTCCTTCAAAATAATCCTTGTTATATACACAAACGTAAACTGTTGATATATCTTTGCCAACTGAATTGGATATGTTGACTGGGTAGGGGAACCTAGAGGAGTAAATCCCCCCTCCCCCCAAAAAAACCCCACATTTTTTATCTTATTATAGGCCACAGATCACCTTCCCGACATAGAATAGTCTTCATGTTACTGATGTGGCCCTCGACAACTCAGAGATTTTTGTAAGTGGCCCTTCCCTTAAAAAGGTTGTGCACCCCAATTATAAATATCCAGAAGGCAGCGCCATTTTTTATTTCACCATTTTATAGAAGCTGATTTTCAAATGTGTAATTCAACGTTATTAATCAATCAGTAAAACAGCTGTCAACTGTCGCGACAATGATCGATGCGGTCTTTGGCACTGGAAAATCCCCCAGTCAAAGGAAATGGAAACCTGATTACAGAAGATTGCGGTTAGGTGTAATAATAGCATTTAATGTTCTGTAATCGGCGATATTTTAAAAACAGAACAAATTAGCGTGGTTTCAGAACCTGCGCTGTCTGTGCATTGTTTGGTGGAGGTGTTTGGTGTTCGTAGAGGGCCCCTTAGTTTAGCAAAAAAAAATTTGGCAGATTTTATTTACGTGCCAAATTGGTTATAAATAGCTTTTATGACGTGTGTTTCAATTCAGAGTTCGTTTTTTGTTTGTTTGTTTTTTATATCAGAATAAATTAGTCGTAATCTTTGGCTTGTGTATTTGTGCAAATCTTAAATTAAATAAGGAAAAAAAAAGTAGTGTTTTGCATACCATTTTAGCATAGCTTACAATTATTTTTTCCATCTAGTTTTTTTTCCCTTGAAATTGTCCTAGTGTAGGTGTATGTCAAAGATTTTTTTTTCGTTCCCGTTCGACACCATAGGTGAATATATGCACTCTCAAAACGAGCATACAAAATTTCCTTTAAGCAACCAGTTAAAAAGAAAAATAATATTTGCCTTGTTTAATTAGAGCATTTTTGTGTTTTTTTAAATAAAGATAATTATTTTAAAAAAAGCGGTGCCAATCGAATAAAATTTGTGTAAAAGTGGCTAGTTCCGAAGCGGTTAAGTGGTACTAATAGAATAGAAAATAATATAATGGGACGTATATGTCACAACTCCTAATCAGAGAGTTAAAGCCACATTTTTCTTAAATATCAAACAACATATCTACAGTTATTCAAATTTTAGAAAGTAATTTATTTAAGTGAGAAAAGAGTAAGGCCTTTAAGATTAACTCAACGTCTCCAATGTATTATACTACAGCTCATATTCAAAATACTAGAATAATTGAGAAAAAGTAATAAGAAAAAATTATTTTTCCTTTATTTATTTTTTATACTAAGTAAATGCAATAAAATTTCTTATAAATTAAATCTGGAATGTTTAGATAAGATTTTAACATTTGCAAAGTATAAAATACAGTACATTAAATTAGGTATACAGCTTTCTGAAACACATCAAAATATTAGAATAAAATTTAAATTGGTTCAAAATGTTAGAATATTTTATTTTACGCAATAATATTACCTTATGAATAGGAAATAAATGGTAGTTGATATTTTGTAGTATCCCCTTTAGCTTTCATAACAGCGTACAATCGATCTTGCATACTATATACAAGGTGTTTACAAACATTTCTATCAATATTAGCCCAAATAGACTTTATACGTGCCACTAACTCAGTTTTACTTGAAGGAGGATTTTCTTGAGTTTTTCTTCCTTATACACCATAAGTTTTCGATGGGATTAAGGTCTGGTGAGTTTGGTGGCCAAGGAAGTACCCTAATGTTGCGTTGGCAGAACCAATTCTTAGTAGACACCGAGGTATGCGGTGACGCTAAATCTTGTTGAAAGATAAAATCATCTTCAAATAAATTTTCTGATGATGGAATCATGTAATATTCGAAAAATTCTTGATATATCGTCGCTACAATGTCAAACTATCCAATGTGAAAAAATGCATTTTTCAAATTTTGTGCCATTTCGTTGTATTGTGCATGATACGTACTAATCAAAATCGTCACGTCTCTAGCTTGCTTAGAAACTTAGATAATGACTGTTTCAAAGTAACCGTATGTTCTTTTTCTAAAATTTACAACGTCAAACTGTCCAATATGGCATATTCGATCCTTTGCCGCAAATGTTTGTATATTTTTCTTTTTCTAAGCATCCGTACCATGTCAAACTATCCAATATGAAAATAGTCTTTTTATCAGGAAGACAAAAGTTGTTTTATTTATGGATTGAAATCTAACGCAATTGACATATGTTTTTGACCTTCACTATAGAATATGTTTTCTATTGTTAATGGAATGTGAGAATTTTTTGTTCATTTACAGGGGCACTCAAAAGAATACATTACACTCAGTAAGGAAAAAGAGCGGTGTCTTTTAATGTGTTACGATATTTAAAACATAATGAGATTAATATGGATTTATCAAGTGTATTAAAACATGCTTTATGCAGAATATGGTGTGCAAGCCATTTATTATTATTTATAGATTCACACAAAAGAATTTTGTGGTATAATGGTTTATAGAAAAAAAGTTGAAGCATAATTTAATAATGTTAAAATATTCCAAACAAAGTGAAATTGTTCATCCGTAATTAATTTATGTTACAAGTTACTTACTGTAGAATATGAGATATATGAAAGTTATCATTAATTTGCAGGGGCTCACAAAACATTTCGATTACACTGCTGTCTATTAGCGATAGTTGTTTGAAGTACGATTTCAATTTTAGTAAAAGTTTTTAACTATTTGAATATTACGTGATGCGTATAAATTCTATAGATCATATACAGGGATATACAAAAGAATTTGTAAGCATTACTTTGTATGGGCGTGATTTTCTTAAAGGAGGTTTTTAATTGAGTTATGCAATTTCGGTCTTTTACTTCGTTTAACTATACTAAAATATGTTAGTAGAAATTCGTAATATGCAGGACTACACAAGGAACTGAAAGCATTGTGGGCTATGACTGGTAATTTCTGGAACTGTGTTTACACAACTTTCGGCCTAAATTAAATTTTGCCACATTACGTACGGCCCACACATGTAACATATTGTTGGAAAGGCCTGTGACGACTTATTCATGCTATGCACCTCCCGAGCCCCTCCCCCAAAATTTTCCCTCCGAGGTGGCACTTTTCTAAATTTTGCGTACATCATTCATGCCCCCGGGGGCAAATTTGGGGGGAGGGGCTCGGGAGATGCATAGCATGAATAAATGGCCACAAGCCTTTCAAATAATATGTCACAGGTGAGGGTCGGCAAAAGTTAGAAAAATGACCCCCTTTGGGTCTACTATCGCGCCTCCTGGAATAAATCTTCCTTCCCCCCTCTCTTTGAAATACCGTTTGCAGAAATGTGTTACTGTGCACGGTGGCTATATAGAAAAGGACTAATACAAAGTAGCAATTTCATAAATTTCACTCAATTATTTCTATGTGAGGTCAAAAACTTATTGACACACCCTCGTAATCATCGTATGTCAGTTAAGGAAACGCAAAATATATATTTAATGCTTCGGTTTATAAGCCACATGTGCACACAAATTTCTGATATTTATAATCAAATAAACGTAGTTTGAACCAGTAATTTAAATATATAAATGGAATAAAGTAGGTGCCCCATAGAAACGGGACACAGTTAAATAATTTTGTTAAGGGGTCGCAGAACTCTTAAAATTGGAAAAAATGGAAAAAAAAAACAATTTTCAACATTTAATATCTTAAAATGTATAAGATTTAAAAACACAATTTTTATTGGGATTCAAAGATATAAGTGTGTTCTTTCATTTCATCTATTTAAAAAATTGCAAGATGAAGAATTAGTATTTATAGGGGGCTCCAAACTGACAGACATTTGTCGAACAGAAAATTGGTGTAGCAGCTTACGCGCAGGATTAAAAAATAAATTTTGCAACTAAAATGAATTTTATTCTACCTAATTATACTTCAGATTATTATAATTACCCTGAATCTAAATAAACTTGTATTTAAAGCCTTTTGATACTTTTTAACACAAAGTTGTATTTAGCTAATGCAAAATGTTGAAAATGTCAACTGTATAATCATTTAAAAAATATATATATTTTAACAATGAAAACGAAATTTTAGGTTCAGTTTATACAGATTAACATGAAACATATGTTTTGATAATTTCATGAAAAATATTCAGAAGTTTTTCAGATATCCTGCGCGTTATGCCGAAAAGCGTCATTTGCAGAAAAATGACTTCAAAGTTTCGGAAACGCCGTTTCAGCTATTGAGTGGATATAATTTTTAAATTCATAACTTTTGTTATAATGGGAATTTCAAGGAAACAAACATATCAAAATTTTCAGAAAAGATAGGAGTTTGACGTATAAAAAAATTAGAATTTCGAAAATTTTGAAATTTTAAGAGTCGTGAGACCCTTAAATAAATTTTTCTGGTTCAATTTATATTTTTTGACTTTAAAAATGCTGGTAGGTTGGTAGTTATATAAATACAATTTTTTGTACTAATTAGTATACCTTACTACATAGTATTATAGTGTAAAGGGTAAAATAAACAACATGAATACATTGATTCACAATTCATTTATTACTTAAATAGGGGCAAATATCATGCAAAAGTTTTAAAACATAAAAATTATTCAGATGATAAAAACATAGATGTCAAATCATGTCAAAATTTCCCGAGCGCTTTCAGCTAAACATCAGCCATCAACAGGGTAATTAACTATTTGTGACTCAGCAACTCCGATTTGAAAAATATTTACGCGGATGCTAGAATAAGCAAGTAAAAAAAAAGCTAGAACATAAAAATAAAAAAAAATTATTGACTAAAACGACTTTTTTCACATCTCCAATAAAGAGAAAATTTCACACTTCTCTTAAACATGGTCAATAATACAAAATGGTAAAGTATACGAGCTTACCTTTGCAGAAAATCTATTTTTGGACTTCTTCAGCCTTTTAATTTTTGAAAATTTACGAAATTTATTTTAGCAATAACGATGAGAAATGCCTCAATTGATAAATAAATTTTTGGCATGAAAAATTAACACAGTATCGCCGTCTATTGAGAATTCCATAAACGATTTATATTAACTACTATGTTGCAGCAATAAATAAATTCGTCTTTTAAAGCTCACTGTAAATGTAACATTGACTTGTGGGTACGTTACAAATATGCACCGAGGTGATACAAAGGGTTAAGTGAGAAACAGATACTGATATGTTATTGAATAAAGCTAAAATCATTGCACATATACCACATTATAATATTTGCACCGAATACAATTTGTGTAAAAGATGCTGGTCCCAATGTCACATGGAAAGTGACAGATGACTAATAAAAGGGTTAATACTTTTACTTTTCCCCTTTTCTTTAATAGCGTATATTCATCAAAGATCAGAGAATTAGATATCAACAAAAGGCAAAAAAAAAAAAATGTCATGATGTATTATCCTAACATGTACCACATATAAGTCTTAATTTACTTGGTATCACCGGCAATGGCCTGATTACCAACGGGGCACACTTACACCAATAAATTTTAAAAGAAATGTTCGCCTTATCTAAACGCCGTATTCATGTAAAATTTCCGCCATGAATGAGGCAAAATTTTCTGTTTCTTTTTACTGGTGGGAATGTGCCCCGTTGGTAATCAGGCCCTGATCACCGGTGCATTTGATTTTGATTGATGCCCTGCACTCCTATTTTCTAGAGCATCCCTCTCCTTCTTTTCCCTTCCGCCCTCCACCTCCAGTTTATTGTTTTTGGTTTACGCCCCTATAAGTGGGCTGTTCACTCAGCTTCCGATTTCCCTTCACTAATGTAAAGCCTATGAGCATTTGATGCATCCGTATATTTAAAATAACTCCTCGGAAAATTAATATTTTTAACTTCAATTTTTTGTGTACACTTCCCGAAAGATGTCTCTTTTTTTCATAGTTCTCGAAATATTTCTAAAGTATAGACTTAATTTTACATGAAGTGTTAAAATCTTACTCGCAATTCGCCCGCTTTTAGGTAGCTTTCTTTACAAAAAGCTACCTATTGCAGCCGTTCGGAGGAAAGCGATTTCAAAAAATTTTGGTATATTTTCATCGATCATGACCCCCAGACCCCGAAACCACCCTCCGTTCAAAATTGATATATGTATATATATATATATATATATATATCTGACCTATGTCACACTGTAACTCTCGTATTTATGAACCGATTTGGATGTAATTCGGTGTGTACATAGTACATACCAATGTCTCGACCGAGTTCGTTGGCCAGCTTCATCCGCCATTTTGTTTCAAAATGTTGGCCATTTAAAAAATTTTAAAAAATTTAAAATTTGAAATGCGGTACCAAAAACTTGAAAATGGAAAAATATTTTTTTCTTATGTATTTGACCTTTATACAAAGACTCCGTAGCAGTTTTTGTTTCGTCTATATCTTAAAAAATGGCTGAGTTATAGCATTTTGAATTTCTAGCGAAGCTGACATTTTGAAACGTCCTGAATTTTGTCAAGCGATAAAAGGCGTATTTATGAACTGATTTGAATGTAACTTCGTTTATACATAGTACAGACCAATTTCTCGACCGAGTTTGTTGGCCAGCTTCATCCGCCATTTTGTTTAAAAATGGCGGCCATTTAAAATTTTAAGAAAAAATTAAATTTGAAATGTGGTACCAAAAAATTGAAAATTGAAAAAATATTTTTTTCTTATGTGTTTGACCTCGATAAAAAGATTCGGGAGCAGTTTTTGTTTTGTCTATATCTTAAAAAATGGCTGAGTTATAGCATTTTGAATTTCTAGTGTGGCTGACATTTTGAAACGCCCTGATTTTTGCCACGTGATAACAGACATATTTATGAACCGATTTGGATGTACCTTGGTGTGTACATAGTACATACAAATAACTCAACCGAGTTCGTTGGCCAGCTTCATCCGCCATCTTGTTTCAAAATAGCGGACATTTAAAAAATTTTTTAAAAAGTTAAATTTAAAATGAGATACCAAAAAATTGGAAAATGAAAAAGAGTTTTTTCGTATGTATTTGACCTTAATACAAAGATTCCGGAACAGGTTTTGTTTCGTCTATATCTAAAAAAAGGGCTGAGTTATAACATTTTGAATTTCTATTGTGGCTGACATTTTAAAACGACTTGATTTTTGTCACGCGATAACAGGCGTATTTATGAACCGATTTGAATGTAACTTGGTCTGTACATAGTACATACCAATGTCTCGACCGAGTTCGTTGGCCAGCTTCATTCGCCATCTTGTTTCAAAAGGGTTGCATTTTTAAAAAAATGTAATTTAAAATTTAAAATGAGGTATTAAAAAATTGGAAAATGAAGATTTTTTTTATGTGTTTGGCCTTGATACAAAGATTCTGGAGCAGTTTTTGTTTCTGAAAATTTGTTCTTTTGTTTATATCTTAAAAAGTGGTTGAATTATAGCACTTTGAATTTCTATCATGGCTAACACTTTGAAACGATCTTGTATTTGTCTCGCGATACCACATGTATTCGCCTATTTCGATGGAAGAAGGCATGTGGATAGTATACATCAATATCTCGACCAAGTTCGCTGGCCAGCTTCATCAGCCATCTTGTTTCAAAATGGCGGCCATTAAATTAAAAAATATATATATTTAAAGTGAGGTGCAAAAAAATTAGAAATTGAAAAAGGTTTCTTACTTAAGTATTTGACCTTGATATAAGGATTCAGGAGCATTTTTTGTTTGTCTTTATCTTAAAAAATGGCTCAGATATAGCAGTTTCAATTTCTAACGTGGGTGACATTTTGAAAAATCTGATTTTTTGCCTGCGACAGCACTCGTATATATCAACCGATTCCGATGTGAGTGAGCATATGCACAGCAATTACTAAGGTCTCGACCAAGTTTACTAGTTAGCCTCATCCACCATGTTGTCTTAAAATGGAGGCACTTTAAGAAATCGCCGAATTTGGCAGCCAAATATAAGTTACTTTAAATAAAAACAGCTTGGATAAAGCTGACTAATTTCGCGAAATTCTCATTCATAATGATTTAGTATTGATAAAAATTAGTATTGAATCTCCTACATTCGGTTTCCACTTAATTGAGCTTCGTGTGTTTGAATAATATAAGTTGGCTTTTTTAAAATAAGGAATATGAAAGCTACCTCTTCCTCCCGGCACTGGCCGGAAGGACTTTTAACACATAAAATATTAAATTAATCGTAGATTTTAGAAATATTTTGAAAGCTAAGAAAAAAAGAGACATCCTTTAAGAAGAGTACACAGAAAAAGATGTTTAAAATATGAATTTCCGGAGGAGATATTTTGAATATACGAATGCATCAAAAATCCACAGACTTAACATTACGAAGGAGAATTCCGAAGCTGAGTGACCAACCCCCTTAACAAGTGTACATCTTTGAAGCTGCACTTTTTTTCTCATTTAAGAGGCTACTTCACCCACGTGAAAACAACTGGTCGCTAATCTTAATCCTAAGGGAGAAATTTTTTAAAAATATCTCGTTTGCATTTCAATATTTTAAAACGATTTTTTTCCCCATTGGGTAGCTGAGATCTTTCTGTACAAAGGCCATTTTTTACTTTTGATTTAGCTTATAGGATTTTTTTATTCAGATACTTTTACTTTCGCAACCGGTTTCGAAAGTGGAAGTATTCTCATTACAAAAACCCATAAAGAAAATCGAAAAAGTAAAAAACGGCCTTTGTACAGATAGATCTCAATTAAAAAAATCGTTTAAAATTATTGAAATGCAAACGAGCTACCTTAAAACATTTCTTCCATACTATTAACATTAACGAACGGGAGTTTTCGCGTGTGTGAAGTAGCCCCTTAAGTTCCCTGATGATGGCTAACGTTCAGATGAAAGCGCTTGGGAAATTTTGACATCTATGCTTGTAATATCTTGACAATTTTAATGTTTTAAATCTTTTATATGATATTTGCACCTATTTTAGTAATTAATGAATTGTGAATAAACAATGAATGTTGAATGAATAAACAGCTTCGAATTCAAATATTTTCCTTTGATACCGGTTGCACTTAGCTCTAAAGAAAAGTTTTGTATTTTTTTTAAAGAAATTACGATGATAGTAAGTTATATGTAAATATGTCACGGAATTCAGTTTGCCAACAGAACGAAATCCAAAAGAACTGTTATGTAGAGGATCCAAGGTATCCCAAGACGAAACGGAAGAGGAAAAGACCAAAGAGTAACTATCTAAATGATCATGAATGCGACTCATCTTAGTTACGGCAGTGTGTGAAAAATTAATTCACTAAGACCTGCACATATCAAGGTCTCAGCACGCTGAGTTTCTGGATTGCCCCCCCCCCCCCCCATCTCAACCTTCGGTTGAGAAATCTAAGCGATGTGGCTACATCCGCTCGATCTCGTTCCAAGCTACATTTTCTTATTCCCAAATCTCATAAAAACGTTGCGGGGTCGATTTGACACCACAAATGAGGTGAAACGATGCCCCCCCCCCCTTTAGAGTACTGTAATGGCGGTCTTCGAAAGGTTAAAAAAACGCTGGGAAAAATGTATAACTCTGGATATTGACTCTATAGAGAAGACTTAGAAATAAAATAAAAAATTGGGTTTCTATCTCAATTATTCCTTAGTGATAATTAGAAGTTTATGATACACCCCCCCCCCCCTCGCATAGATGCAAACCTCCCACTAATTTTCCGTACTATGTGGATTAATTTGATCCAGGTTAATAACGTTTCAACCCAGAAAATTTATTTGATGAATCTTTTTTTATTAAATTCCAGGATTCTACATGGAATTTATTTGATTTAATTTCGTTTCTTGAATAAATTTCTGGTTCGAAACGTATGTGAATGAAGCAGGCTGACATTTTTTTCGTAATATTTCTCCCAAAAAATTTTCATGTAAAAAACAATAATGGAGATTGCTATAATTATGTGTTTAAACTTTTCTTAAGTTATTTTGCCGATTGCTGTTTTTTTGTTCTGATTACCAAAAGACAGATCATATCTAATCATAAGTCTAATCATATATTTATCAGAGACAGAAAAATAATTCCCCCCCCCCCCTATTTAAATAACGATGTTGATTTAGAGAAAAATAACAATTTTATTATTATAAGTCAGTCAATACATTGAATGGCATACAAATAAAGATTATAAAAGGAACATAACATAAATTACATTGCATTTAATACAAAGAAAGACTATAATAATAGCAGAACATAAACACGGGGGCCTGAATACCGGTGGAGCAAACTTCCACCAGTAAAAAAGGAATATGGATTTTTGAATTATTTTTGAAAGAAAGTTTGTATGAATAAAGTAATTGATAATATATAATTAATAATAATAAGTCAAATAATTATATTTAAATTTACTGGTTGAAGGTTGAAATACAAATCATCAGGCGCTGCATGAATACTTCACACGTTAAAAAATCAGTTAAAATATATAAAGAATATACAAAGGTAAATAAAGAATGCATTCTTTAATTGCCATTGGTATATAGCAACACTCGTAACAACGTTCTTTTCCAATTTGTCACTTGCATTTTAATATTTTTAAATAATTCTTTTTGCATAAGATATCGGAGGTCGATGCTTAACCAGGTACTTTAATACTTTCTCGAATTTGACTGCATTTGTTTTTTATTTTTTTGGGGGGGGGAGGGAGGAGGGGGCGCAACTTTTATTTTCGGAACCTGTTTCGAAAATAAATGTGTAAATTGAATGAAATTAATAAGCAAGTAAAATCCTTCACTTAATACATATAATATTAATTAAAGCTGAACTTTTCTAGTCTTTCTTGACGTAAAATTGTCAAAGATCTTTTCAAAGTCAGCTTACTTAAGTTTTTTCAATACAGAAAATATTCATATTAGATAATTATTTTTCCCAAATTGAAATCTCAAATTATTTTTTATAATAAGTTTATCGAAGGTTCGTTCTTCAGAAGCCGCAATGTTTTTGTGCTCGAAGATGATGCACGGTAGTAACAAAATTTTGTAACACTATCAGTAGCGTAGCCAGCGGTAGGGTCCAGATGCACTGGACACCACTAATGTTATAAAGTTTTCTTCGCCTTATCCAATCAGAGAATTTCCTGCTATAAATCAGGCGAAAATAACTTTTCAATTTTAGTGGTATGAAAGGCATTTGGATCCCCCACTCTGGCTACGCCACTGAACGCTATGGTCATGATATTTGTAGATAATTCACAAATGTAATTTTTCCATTAATGTTTATGACTATTCACAGTATATTACGTTGAGTAAAAAGTTTTCCGCCAAGGAGAGATACCTTCACGCCAACAGCTATCATTTGTGTTGTTTTTAGCCTTTCCAGAAACCAATTTTTGCATTCAAAAGCTGAACATAGGAACTAATTGACTGTGCAATTCCTTTGTTAAGAATTTATTATCTTATGCTACAAAAAAGTATTTAAAATGGAACTATCACATCAGCAGATCAGAACGATTTTGTACTATGAGTTCCGTAACAAACTGAGTGCAAGTGAATGCCACAGAAAAGTGTGTAACAATTTAACCCCTTAACGCTCGAATTAAATTACGGTTGAAAAATTCAAATTGCTTATTGGCACCACTTTTATGAAAAAGAAATATTCACCTTACTCAATGACAGGAAAAACGATACTAAAATATAGCCAATTTCACTATTTTATAAAACTAGTGGGAATCAAGCAATTTGAGTAAAAGACACAGCCCGAGAATATGACGGGAGCGAGAATTAAGGGTTTAAGCATCAATACTGTTTCTTATGTACAGTCAAAGTTCGGTTTCGGAAGTTTAAAATAATGTTCGGAATAATGTCTTCGGAATAATGTCTTCTTCAGCGGTGTATTCAGGGGGTGGTCTGATGGGATTGTAGCCCCCTCCGAAATTTGTAAATACTAAATTTAATTACGAAAGTTTAGCAAAATATAATGAAATCTGCTAGGATGAAATTTAAAAGGAACCGGAAAACCGTTTTAAATAGGTTTTCAACTTAGAAAGTAACCATTTCAGCAAAGTTTCCGCTATACACAGGCGCTATTTACACGCTTCTTGTTGTGTAAAACGTTATATGTGGTGATTAAAAGTGCATTATTAATTTTAGTTTAAAAAATATTAATAAAATGTTTGTACTTGCTATTTATCAGTTGAAAAAATCTGTAATTTAAAGCAAACCATGGATTGAGGCATCTTCTCAGTATGAACCGTAAAGTCTTGAACAATTTATTTTTATTCACTTAGATGCTTGGTACGTTATAGATTTGTTAATAGGCTCGTTAGAGCACTGTGATGTGTCATTTTATTGACATCTATACTAATATTATAAAGAAGTAAGGTTTGTTTGTTTGTTTGTAGGAGGTAATCTCTGGAACTACTGAACTGATTTCAAAAGTAACGGTATCAAGATGATTGTGTTAGTCCTCGTTCAAACATAGGTTATATCTTAAGCCGATGTCACTATCCCAAAGGGGGTGTAGGAGATTTGGAATATTATAGTTACTTATTAGATTTAAAGGATTTCTAAGAACACTTCTTAAAAAATTCGAAATTTAAAAGTTTTGATAATGCGCAAAGAGCGTTCTAAAAACGTTCTAAATGGCGATTTCTGCGCAATTTTAGGAAGTATAAAATCGATTTTAAAAGTAATGGTTGTAAATTGATGTGACAGCCCTTGCTCTAACCTAGACTCTATTTTATGTTTTTGTCACTACCACCTGGGGGTTTCAGGAACAAAAAATGTTCTAAATTGCGGTTTTTGTGTTATGGAAGGGCCTAGAATCATGAAATTTGGAATGGTAGTTATAAGATATCAATGATCTCTAAGAACATTTCCTAAAAAAATCGAAATTTAAAAGGGGTGAAAATGCGCGAAAAGCGTTGTAAAAAAAGTTCTAAATTGCGATTTTTATGCAATCTCAGGAAGTACTCCACCGATTTCAAACATAATGGTGTAAAAATCGTGATGCCCCTTGCTCTAACATAGACGCTATTTTATGTTTATGTCACTACCACCTGAGGGTTGCAGGAGCAAAAAACTTTTTAAATTGCGGTTTTTGTGTTATGGAAGACTTAGAATCATGAAATTTGGAATACTAGTATTATAAAATATTAACATAAAAGGTTATTCTATGATTGCGTAACTTTTGGATTAGAAATAAACTTTATTTATATTTAAAATACATGATAAATCTAATTGAGTTATTCTGAATCTCGAATGCACAAAAAGCTTCCTATCAGCCACAATTTATGATTAAAAGAATTCGGAAAATACCATCAAATTTGGCCGTTCAAGCCGATTTTCAGAACGTGGGAGTCTTGGAAAAGTCACCTTCAGCTGCTATTTCAAATCTATGTCATTTATGCAAAAATGGAAAAAGCTATTCAATACTTAAGCATTGCAAGTGTCATGCATGTATAACTCCAAAATGAACCCTAGAATGTGTTGAAAGAGGTGTGGGGGAGTGAGTGAGAACGCTCTTAAATATTTTTTAATTTCCTCTTTACTTCGGTTTCATTTACTATTTATTGAGATACCTTTTAATAGATAATTTTCAGTTTTAAAAAATGTGGTATAACCAGGTAATTATACTTGTTAAGACAAAAACCCGCCTAAAGCGAAACTTTTCCCAGTCCCATGCAATTCCATCTTAGCAGGTTTGATTGTATAATAGATGCGTTACCTGCTTTGATTAAAAACCTGTTTACAGCTGATTTTTTCCTATTTCTTGTGATCCCCTCTTAGAAAATTTTACTATATCGCAGCCGACTAGTTAATGATAAGTCTAGATACGACATTGGTCTTCTTTAACACTAGAAACGACGTAGCGGTCATTTTGACCGCTACCAAATAAAAATATTTTGATTATCACCAGAAATTTCTTTCTAAAATAAGTTTAAAATGTACCTCGGAAAAATAAGTTAAATAAATATGTTAAGTAGTTTCAATTAAAATTTCCGGTGTAAAATATTTTTATAGCACTTCAGTAAAATTTCCGACGGTTCTAGTGTTAACACTAGAAAGCCCGCGAGCAGTCATTTTGACTGCTACCAAAGGAATATATCTCGATTCGAACCAGAAATTATTTTACAAAACTAGTTTAAAAGATACAAAGGAAAGAACTAGTTAAATGGATAAGTTAATAATTTAAAATAAAAATTCTGGTGTGAAATATTTTTCTAAAATTTGAGTAAAATTCTCGGTCTTTCTAGTGTTAAGAATATAAATGAAATTTTTGAAATAGCCCACATAGCATTTTTAGTTTGCAGAAATTTTGCAGAAGTCTTGCTTTGAAAACCTGCGAAGTTGCAGCAAGCTCAGCATGAGAAGGCTGAAAGTCCATAACAAGACGGCAGCAAGATAACGCAAACGCCGAGTCACCACACTTTGAACTTGCAGCTAACTTGTCATGAAAGTTAAATTCATGCTGTAACCAATGTATTGCAAATTAACGGCAAAGAAGTAATCAAAAATACTGCAAACTTACTGCAAAGTAGTAATCTTTCCAAGCCACATTAACTGTTTACAACTTTACATTATAAGTTTAACCCCTTCGGAGGGGTCCATAGACCTGATCAGGTGTATTGATGCATACGCACCATTAACGCTTTCCGACGCAGTGTTCTCGGCTAATAATATAGCTATTTTAATTAGCTATATTAATATAGGCTATAGCTAATTTTAATTCCAAACTTACAAACGGCACCAAGAATATTTTAATAAAGTTTTGCATTAACAATGAAAGTATAAAGTAACTAGTTTTTAATTTCTAAAAAAGTCGTACATAAATTCCAGTGTCAGTCGATGATTTCATCATTTTACAACAAAATTTGTCCGTGCCGGAAAGGGTTAAGGCAAAGCGATATAAGTAAGCGTACAAGCTTGGTACTGGAATCGGGCGTAAATTAACACAGTTGCGCCATCTTGTGGACGGGGTGATACTCAACATACGCGGGCTTTTAGTGTGACGTCATATATGACAGGATATCTATCATCTGCGAATATTTTCTAAATCTTTAGTCACTAAGGCACTGAATTTTGTTTGCCACATTTATTGCAAAATATTGCCGTAACGAGAACGGCGTCCAGATGCACTTGACACCGCGAAGTTTTCTTTTCCTTGTCAGAAACACTTCAGCTATTAATGAAGGTGAAAAAAACTTTACAATTTTAGTGGTGTGAAGTAAGAAAACAGTTAGGCATCTTCCTGTAGATTAACCCCGTTCGCTACGTAGCGAGCGACCTTGATTGATGTGACCTCTCCCATTTAAGATAGGAAGCTTACTTATATCGATTTGGGGTTTGCATACATCGTTTTTACCACCATAAACAAGTTAGGGTGATATTTGTACTTGTCAATTCGAGCCTTTTTTGGTATTTGATAAGTATAGCGTTTAAAAAAACGGTGCCAACCGAATAAAATTTCTGCAATTTCTGCGTATCTGCTGATTGTTTATTCTCTCAACAGAGGGATTTTTTGCTTTCGTCACTTTCGTGAATTAAAGACAGTCTTGCCATCAGTTTCACAACTAACTGCTCATGCAAGTGGGTGATGGTATACCTTGCGAGCAGTGTTGCCAGATGGGCTACTTTTTTTAAATTCATATTCTTGATTGGCACCACTTTTTTGAAATGGTAAAATGCGCCTTATTTAATAACATATTAATTAAGACGAAAAGAAAGGTAATTTTACCGTTTCAAAAAAGTGGTGGCAATCCAGAAATCTGAATTTTAAAAAAGTAGCCTACTGGCAACACTGCTTGCAAGAGATTTGCTGCGAATTTCTCAATTCAAATTTGTCGCGGCATGATAATATCAGAAAAAATCAAACTTGCTCCTAATGTTCATATTATCTGGGAGGGGTCGTCTACATAATAAAAAATGCATTAACTTCGATTTTTCAAATGTTAAAATGCACATTTGATAACATATTTCAGTTTCTTGGATGAAGATAGCCCGTAAAAAGGTATAGTTTATGTATTTTTTTAATAAATCTTTTCACAGAGTTAAAAAAAAAGTTAAGGGAAAAATAGGACATCAAAGGAAAACCTGCATGTTCACCAGTAAAACTATAGAGGCAGCTTTACCCCCATATCACCGCTTCCTGAATGCTAGGCCTGAACGCTGACAGATAAATGGCGGCTGTCGTAGGCAGATTTTTTTAGGCGTATGTACGGTCCCCGAAAACTGCACACCAGTATTTTCTTAAAGTTATCGTTGACTTATTTTTTCTCAAAAATATAAGGCCGAAAAAACCTTTAGAAATTAAGTGGTAATATTTTCAAGGGACCATAAAAACGCTGAAACAGGGTTGCCAGTTTGGCCTCCAATTTTAATCTGAAATTTCAAATTCATGCCGGAAATTTCGAAAGGAGAATTTTTACTTTATGTGATCGTTAAATGTCTCTTATTAATTAAAGCATCAAGTGCTATTCTTTATTTCTGGTATAAACACTAAACTTCTGAAAAAAAATGGAGACCATACTGGTAACCCTGCGCTGAAATAAATCCGCCTGAAATACAGTCCGCCATTTTTGGGTCAGCGCTTTGGCCTAACATTCAAGGCGCGATGTCCATATTCATAACTGCTCTAATTGACCGTAACAAGTTCCATAGTTCCACTTGCAAACATGAAATTAAATAAATATGAAACATTAAATAAATTTTCTGGTTTCAAACGAGTTAAATTGACCCAGATTTTATAAAACAACTGTCAGAGGCTGCCAAGCATGCAATAGTAAATTATCCCTTTCAGGGGCAAAGCACTTCTGTTGCTAAAATGTTCAAATGACCGATTGACACCTTGATTTACGAACAAACGTATATGAAAATTTGTAAAAGCTTTTCTTCGCTTACATTATAAAAAGCAAAACTTAATTCCAAAATTCTGGTGCCAATCTGGCATTTGGAAATAAAAATTAAGTAGTATCTATAATATACCGGTTCCCTTCAAGGGGTTTAACCCCTTAATCGTCGCGCCCGTGACTGTCACAGGCAGTGTGGGCTTCTTTTCTTTTATTCAGCTTGTTTTATTCCCACCAGTTTTTTTAAATAATGCAATTGGCTTTATTCTCTCGACATTTTATCTGCCATTAACCCTAGAACTACCGGAAATTTTACTCAAGTTTTATAAAAACATTCTACACCAGAATTTTTACTTAAAACTATTTAATTTGTTTATTTAACTTATTATTGTCTGATTTATACATTTAGTTTGTTTTGAAGAAATTTTCTGGTTTGAATAGATATTTTGAATATACATGTCGGGTCCATTGGACCCTTCTGGTAGACAGAGGGTTAAATGAAGAAAATATTTCGACTTGAAGAAAGTGGTGGCAATCAAACAATCTGAATTTTAAAAAAAGTATTCGACACTTATTAGGCGCGACGATTAAGGGGTTAAACATACGACGATCAATGTACTATTTCTAATTGCTAAAAGGTGTAAGATTAAAACTTTAAAAATAGTAAAATGTTCCGTTACATGTTCCGCTCTACCCGAGTCATTTTCAAAACAATTATTGCAAATTAAAGGTGTTACAACAAATTAAAGGTGTCAATTTGCTATATATTTACTATCAACATGATTAAAAAAAGCTGTCAAAAGATAAACGGGTATTGTTTTTAATGCCTCTATTTTAAATATTAATCCATGAATCTAGCTTTTTATTGATTTGAAAGTGAAAAACTGTTTGATACTAAAAGATTTTTTTCAATATATTAACGAGATTAAAAAAACACATTTTAAACTAACTAAAGATGAAGCGGATATATTACAGCTATTGTTAAATTATATACAACTTACTTAAAAAAAAAAAAAAACTAAAACAAAGGAAAGCAATATCTAAAATAAAGTAAACGCGTATGCCTAAATCTTGTTTTATCTCTGAGACAATATTTCGCAGTTGAAAAGAACAGGTATGCCGTAACTTGATATATTTCTTCAAATAACGACTGCTTCCCTAGAGGATTTCTGTATATATATATATATATATGAAACGGGTTTTCAAATTCCTTTCTTTTGTGAAAAAAAAAAAAGAAATGAAAGGAAATGAAAAAGAAAGATAGAAATCTTTTCATAAAACGATACAGGAAAAATGTAATCTTTTGAAGAAATAAGTTTATTTTTATTCTCAGAGTCTATATTTATTCTTTAAATGTACTTTTCATAACTTTCTTTACTAAACGAACTTAATTCACCAAATGGTTTTAAAATTTCATTTTCTGTTTTGTAATTTTAATAAATCTTTTTAAAATTTTATAATATTCCACATCTGTTGTGAAAAATTATAATATTAATACTTATAAGAATAATATCAGTAAATAACAATATAAGTTTGGATTTTTTGTTGTTGTTTTTTTTAATATTTTTATAAAAATCAAATTTTTTAGTTAAATTACACTATGTAACAATTTTTCAAAAAAGTTCTGTTGCTGGTTTAATAGTATTGGTTTCTGTTTCATTAAGAAGCAAGTATGTAGAAAAAAGTAGTTATAGTTTCTTTTAAAAGAATTATGTGCACTTTATACGACAAACATACATAAAAATAGAAAGATAAAATCTGAAAGTATAGGTGGGCGTTATACGCCAGAATATTGGGTAAGCATTAAACAGGGTTCGCACGCTATTAAGCCACGCCCCATTTTGTAAGGACTCTACCACCAGTATTATTACGAAGATCATTTCCTTCACGATTCATTAGCTAGAAGACAATTTTATGCGATTACTGGTGGTAGAGTCCTTACAAAATGAAGGTGGCTTAAAAGCGTGCGAACTCTGTTAAATTAGGACAATAAAAATAAAATAATGAAAATAAAAGTTTTTGTTTAATTAAATTGTTTAAAGAATGTATATGTTTTAATCTAGTCTGTTTTCATTTCTTTATTTACTTTTTTCCCATCTTCTGCATAATTTCCTTTAGATCTTTTTTAAAGATGTATATTTTATGTCATCAAATACTCTATATCCTTTTATAAAACACATTTTCTTTTTATGCTTCTTTCAATTTCCCTCGCTGGATCTTTTAATAAGTTTATCTTCTTTTCCTGGTTCCTTTTAATATGTCTTTCGTAATTCTCTTTTTTTTTTTTTCCTAAATGGCAACATCTCATTATTTGAATTTTTACTTTACCTGTTGATTTTATATTTAAGAATTCTGATACTTAACTTTACAATGGAAAAACTACTACTATTTTTTTCTTGTTATACTGCTAATGTTTTTGGTTTTTTTTTTTTTACTTTTTCACAATAATCTCTAAATACAATGTAACAGATTTTTTCTGAGATCATATAATCTATCTACTCAATAATTTTACTTGATTCACAGAAAAGAACATAATAAAATACAACTCTGACACATAAGATAAGTATTAAATTATTTGATTGCAATCCTGTCTTCATATAAAATTTTGTTTGTTTTGATTATTGAAAACACAAAAACGACATAATGTACAAAACAAGCGGGAATTAAAATCCGTAACCAAAACCAATTCCGCTGCTTTTAAGAGTGCCTCTTTTCAGCTATTAATAGGGATATTTGTGAATAATTTTTCAAAATTATAAGTTCGGATAGAATCGATGATACTTCTTTTTAATTTTTCAGCAATTTCATAACTATTAGAAACACATGCTGTCTTTATATTTGTACTTTAACAAACGTTTTTAAGTAAATCTTCAAATTTCCTATTAAAATTATTGCCTATACTATTGACATTACTACAAATAAGTCTATATTTAGTAGGTACGTTATGAAATTTGGAAGTAATGAATAAAAACGGTAATGACAATTTTTTATTATGGGGGAGAGGGAATCTTCATATAGATATATATAATAATTATATATATATATATATATATATGTGCATAAACCATTATAAACTAACACAAATGATCGTTTATAATTCGGAATATGCAAATTAAAAGTGCTTTATCCTTTATAAAAAAATATTAAAAATGTATTGTAATAACAAGTTAGACAAAGAATTGAAAATACAGTAAAAAACAGTATATCATAAGCATATTCGAAGAATTGAAATATTTGTGGAACCAAGGCAGAATCGTCAGGCCGAAATTACCTTAAGTTCCACAAATAACATGTACGATTTCATCCTTTCATTAGCCATAACAATCTAAAAAATGCAAGTCTATATTGCTATACTTTCGCTTTCAGTTGTCACAAATTCTTATTGAAATATTATTTCTTATTATTAAGGGTAATATATTTTCAAAGTACAGCAAAGATTAGCCAATTTTTTTTTATATGTATATACAGGACGTCCCAGCTAAGATGTTGCAAATCTCGAGAGGAGGTAGGACGACTCGGAATCGCATAGGAATGCCGGGTCAGAAACGCCTTCCTGACCTAGTAAGGGCATTGACAGTGTCGACAAAGGGCTACTTTTTTCAAATTCAAATTTCTTGATTGGCACCAGTTTTCTGAAATGGTAAATTTTCCCATCTTTTCGCCTTAATTATTATGTCATTGAATAAGGCGAATTTTACTATTTCAAGAAACTGATGCCAATCATGAAATCTGAATTTTAAAAAAGTAAGCCACTGGCAACACTGGGCTTTGAAAAGGCTGGATCACACAAAGCTGATCTTTACCCTGGCCTTTTTTAACCATTTGGAAAAATGGTTATTGACTTCTGTCAGGGTAGGAAATCAAAAACATATCTGAAGCTTTTTATTAGTTGAATCTTGCATTTTATTCATTTTCTGATTGTTCTATACAGTAATCTGTATTTTTCCTTCACTTTCAACAGAGATGGATATTTCTGTTGCCACTATGACAAAAAAGTAATGAAAACTACAAAAAAAAAAATTAATAAGTCAGAAACAAATTGAGATACAGCTTTCAAACAAATTGCTTTTAAAAGTACATTTTTGTCTCTATACGACGGTGTAAAAAGTAATATTGTGGGATGTTTAGAAGTTTAAGAATGAAATTTCATTTAAAATTGGTCGTCAGATTTCCGACGATAGAAAAGCCTTTTCCCGAACAGCCAATGAAATGCTCGGATAATACGTAAGTTTCAGGTGGATAATACGTAAGTTTCATGAAATCTGACGAGTCGCAGGCGATTTTCGTCGCTTGCAATTTTTGCATGTAATAACGCTATTAATGTTTAATTCATGGCGTACGTAATGTATGATCAACTTCGTGCGATTTTTTATGTTTTAAATTTTAGTCTTTAAAAAAATCATTTTCCAAATGGTCGTTGTAATTTGTTAAATTGCCTTTTTTTTAATTCTGATTTCTTGATTTCCACCGCTATTTTTAAATGATAAAATTCCACTTGTTTAATGCCATATTAATTAAGTTGAAAACAAGAAGAATTTCACCATTTCAAAAAACTGGTCCCTATCAAGAAATCTGAATTTTAAAAAAAGTAGCCCGCTGGCAACACTGTCAATGCCCTTACTGGGTCAGGAAGGCGTTTCCGACCCGGCATATATATATATATATATACTATTATAAAGAAGTAAAAATTGTGTGTTTGTTAGAGGTAATCTTTGGAGCTACTGAACCGGTTTCATTAGTAATGGTATCAAAATGATGGTGTTAATCCAACTTAGAACATAGGTTATATTTCACGTCGTTGCCACTACCCCAAGGGGGGGGGGGGGTGCAGGAGCAAAAAACGTTCTAAAAATGCGATTTTTGTGTTTACTGAACAGCCTAGAAGTATGAAATTTGGAATATTATTCACTTATAAGATATAAAGAACTTCTAAGAGCAGTTCTTAAACAATTCGAAATTTAAAAGGGGTGAAAATGCGCGAAAAGCGTTCTAAAAAACGTTCTAAATGGTGGTTTCTACACAATCTCAAGAAATACCAAACCGATTTAAAAAAATTATGTCAAAATGATGATGACAACCCTTGCTCTAGCATAGGCTATGTTTTATGTCGGTGCCACTATCTAAAGGGGTGCAGGAGCAAAAAACGTTCTAAAAATGCGATTTATGCGTTACTGAAGGGCCTAGAAATATGAAATTTGAAATATTAGTTACTTATTAGATATAAAGGATTTCTAAGAACAGTTCTTAAACAATTCGAAATTTAAAAGGGGTGAAAATGCACAAAAAGTGTTCTAAAAGACGTTCTAAATGGCGGTTTCTACACAATCTCAGGAAATACCAACCGATTTAAAAGATAATGGTGTCAAAATGATGGTGACAACCCTTGCTCCAAGATAGGCTATATTTTATGTCGATGCCACTACCCCAAAGGGGGTGCAGGAGCAGAAAACTTTCTAAAAATGCAATTTTTGCGTTACTGAAGGGCCTAGAATCATGAAATTTTGAATGATCGTTACTTATAAGATGTCAAAGAACATAGAACATTAGAACTCTAAGAACATTTCCTTAAAAAATCGAAATTTAAAAGGGGTGAAAATGCACGAAAAGCGTTGTAAAAAACTTTCTAAATTGCGATTTCTATGCACAGGAAGTACTGAACCGATTTCAAATATAATGGTGTAAAAATGATGGGGACAGCTCTTGCTCCAAGATAGGCTATATTTTATGTCTATTTCCATTACCTCAGTGAAGATGCAGGAGCAAAAAACGATCTAAAAATGCGATTTTTGAATTATGGAAGAACCTAGATTCATGAAATTTTGCATGGTATATATTTATTAGATATAAATGATCTCTAAGAACATTTCATTAAAAATTTGAAATTTAAAAAAGTTGAAAATGCGCGAAAAGCGTTCTAAAAACGTTCTAAATGCCGATTTGTGAGCAATCTCAGGAAGAATCAAACTGATTTCAAAAGTAATCGTAGGAAATTGATGCTGACAGCCTCTTCTCTAACATAGAGGCTATTTCATGTCTGTGTCACTATCACTTGGAGATAGCAGGAGCTAAAACATTCTAATTTTAATTTTTTGTGATCGGTAGGGGCTAGTAACTTGAAATTAAACGAGGTACATTTTAATTAGATATAAACGATCTTTAAGAACAGTTTAGAAAAAAAAATAGAAATTTAAAACGGATGAAAATGCGTGAAAAGCTTTCTAAAAATGTTCGAAATTGCGATTTCTACTCAATCTCAGGAAATACCAAACCTATTTCAAAAGTAATGGTTGCAAATTGATGGTGACAGTCACCCGCTCCAATATAGGCTATATTTTATGTTGCTGTCAGGAGCAAAACATGTTCTAATTTGTGTTTTTTGTACAACTGAGGGGTCTAACATTTTGAAATATGGCATGGTATTTACTTACAAGATGCAACTGCTTTCTAAGAACAGTCGAAAGAAAATTCCAAATTTAAAAATATGAAGTGGGCGAAAAGCGTTCTAAAAAAGTTCTAAATTTCAATTTTTATGCAATCTTATCAAATACCAAATCGATTTGAAAAATAATGGTGACAAACTGTTGGTGATAGAACCTGCTCAAACATAAGCTATATTTTATGTCTGTGCTTCTACCACCAGAGGGTTGCAAGAGCAAAAAACTTTCTAAATTGCGAATTCTGTGATACTGAAGAGGCTAGAAACTTTAAATATGGCATGGTAGTTACTTATAAAATATAAATGCCCTCGAAGGACTGTCGAAAATAAATTCGAATTAAAAAGGTGTGAAGCGAGGGGGGAGATGCGAAAAGCGTTCTAAAAAAGTCCTAAATTACGATTTCTATGCAATTTCAGGGGAAATAGTTAATAGTTGCGAATCAACGGTAATAGTCTCTGATCCTGCACAGACTATTTGCCGACGGTTCTATCACCTGGGGTTCACAGGAACAACAAACGTTCTAAAAAAGACTTTTCAAAGCTTTCTAAATTACGTTTCTGTGGAATATTAGGAAATAACAAACCGATTTAAAAAATAATGTTGGCAAATTAATGGTGACAATTCCTAATTCAACATAGCTCTTTATGTTGAGAGAGGTGGTAGAACTTGGAATTTGACATGATGGTTAATTTTCAGATGTAAGAAGATGGTTTCTAAAAAATTCAAAACTTCAAATGAATACTGAAATGAGCGTATTAATTGAGCATAAAAGTTTCAAAATATTTTCTAAATCATCATTTATTTAGTTTTATTTCTTTTTATTAATTTAAGTCTCATTTCTGCCTAATGGAGCGTAATAATGAAGTTTAGTCAAACTGTGTTTTAAATAGTAATTTTTGAATTATTCCTAAAAATATAATTTCTTTTAATAAAAATTAGACATATAAATATCACTTGGCATATTTCAAATATTACGCGAGCAAAGCCGCGGGGTTTGCTTGTATATATATAAACAAGCAAAAATAAAATATTGAGGTTTGTTTCATAATTGGTTATATCATTTGGCAAAAAATCTTACTTTCTTAAGCCCGAATTGCGCCAAGCCTTTTAAAAAAAAGTGCCAAAGCCGCTCTGACAAACAAGTACCATTACATTACTACATTACTTTCAATGAAGTAAAAGATTTTTTTAATAAAATAACTTCATGTATACATTTGTTTGAAACTAGACTGATTTCCTTTATTTTTTTCCCTCACGCTTTTACATCTCTACTTCTGAACCTCTATGGAATGTTTTAACATGGGTATCTTTCATCACTTGCTCTGTATCTTTTTTTTTTTTTATGACTACCATCATTACCCTTGCTGCACTTATTAATGAGTTTATATTTTTTACCAGGCTTGTTTTAATGTATGTCTTACGTTTTGGAAGGCATTTTTTGTTTCCCAAATGGCAAGATCTCGTTATTTGCATTTTTACTTTATCTGTTTATTTTTTATTTAAGATTCCTGACGTCTAGTTTTACAAAGGAAGAAATGTTTTTTTTTATTAAGTCTTACTGCTAATGTATTTTTAAGCTTTTTTGTACAGAATATCAACAAATAATGAAAGAGATTTTTTTTACCATATAATCCATTTCTTCAGTAATTTTGCTAAGTCTCTGAAGTCTATAATAACAAAAAAAAAAATCACCATTGGATTATATAAGTATTAAAATCTTTGCTTGCAATCTTACAGGTTAATAGGTAAAATAATAAGGTTTGTTTTCTTTTAATTTTCATTTGCTTTTTTAATAATTAATGCTGTAACGACCAGAAGCAATCAATTTGTCAGTGATCAAATGAAAACAAATGTCAATTAGCACCAGAAATGTGTTCCTAAAATAAGTTAAATATATAAGTTAGACAGCATTTTTGATATAAAATATTTTTTGTAAAACTTGAATAAAATTTTAGATCGTGGTAGTGTTAATATAATTATTAGCATTTAAAAGAATCATATTATTATCGTCATGAATAATAAATTTGGATTGTAGTTCTATTAACCCCTTAACCCTTTGAAGGGCGGTGGAATATAATATTTCCTACCTAATTTTAATTCCGAAACGCCATAATGGGATCGAAATTTTTGAATGAAATTTTGTTTTTTAATTGTTGCGTGGAAATATTTTATTTATTTTTAAATAAATTTGTTTTTAAATCCCGGTGAGAATCGATGTTTTCAACATTTTATTAACCCTTTGAGGGGTGCCATTTGCAGTCTGCAAACGGTTAAATTTAATGCCTAAATTGCCGATTTGCACCAGTAAAATTTTAGTACAATTTCGATTTGATAATCTACGCGATAAACAGCTGTTGCTGATTTTTAAATAAATTTGTTTGCTAATTGCGGTACGAATTAATTATTTGAGCATTTTTTGATCAAAAATGCTTTGCCCCTGAAAGGGTTAACATAAGTGCATTGCCACTGAAATGGTTAAACATAAGCCCGATAAGTGTAAGCTACTTTTTTTTAATTCGGATTGTTTGATTGCCACCACTTTTTTCAAGTAGAAATATTCATCTAATTTAAGAGCAGATAAAATGGCGCGAGAATAAAACAAATTACACTATTTTAAAAAACTGGTGGGAATCAAGCAATCTGAATTTTACAAAGTAGGCTAAATGCACATGAAATAATAAGGTAGTTAATGAATAAACTTCATCGGTGTTGCCGAAAAGAAAATCGCTATTCAAAATTTTCTTATTAGAATTCAATGTTTCTCAATAAAAAATCCGCCAGACTCTGAACTTCTCTGATACTGATGAACTCTGAACTTCATGAATAGATTTGTTTGAATCTAGACTGATTTCTATTTTTTTCCCCTGATACTTTTACACCTTTATTTCTTGAATCCCCTGTGGAATGTTTTAACATGCACATCTTTCATCCCTTACTCTGTATCATTTTTTTAATGATTACCATCGTTACCCTTGATGCACCTATTAATGAATTTATATTTTTTACGTGACTTCTTTTAATGTATATGTCTTACGTTTCGGAACGCATTTTTTATTTCCCAAATGGCGAGATCTCTTTATTTGCATTTTTGCTTTATATGTCCATTTTTTATTTAAGAATCCTTATGCCTTGTTTACAAAGGAAGAAAAACTTTTTTATTAAGTCTTACTGCTAACGTATTTTTAAGCTTTTTTGCACAGTAACATCAACAAATAATGTAACAGATTTTTTTTCTTTGATCATATAATGCATTTCTTTAGTAATTTAGCCAAGTCTCTGGAGGCTATAAGTCTGTAATAACAACAAAAAAATCGCAAGTGGATTACACAGGTATTAAAATATTTGCTTGTAATCTTACATTCATATAAAGTTTTATTTTGTTTTCCTTTTCAGTTTTTTTTTTTTTTTTTTTTTTTTTTTTTTTTTTTTTTTTACTTTTTTCTTTTAATTAACGCTATAACGACCAGCAGCAGTCAATTTTCAGCGACCAAATAAAAAATGTCAGTTAACATGCAATTTCTTCATAAAATGAGTTAGATGTATAAATTAGACAAATCTAGATAACATTTTTGATATAAAATATTCTTTGTAAAACTTGAGTATATTTTTAGGTCGTAGTAGTGTTGATATAATTAGTAACATTTCAAAGAATCATATTATTATGACGAATAAAAATTTTAATTCTAGTTCTATTAACACCTTAAGCGCCGCGCCCGGAAAATGTAGGCTATTTTTTTTTTTCGAATTTTTTGATTGCCACCACTTTTTTGAAGCAGAAACATTCACCTTATTTAATGGCAGATAAAATTCTGCGAGAAGAAAGCCAATTACTCTGTTTAAAAAAACTGGTGGGAATCAAGTAATATGAATTAAACAAAAGTAGCCTACCCTGCCGTTAAATACACGGGTGTGAGAATTAACAAGTTAACTCTTTCAGGGGAAAGTAATTGCGTTGCTGTAATGCCGAATTTCTACCGGAATCTTCCAAAATTTTTATTTCAAAACAAGGAAAAGCAAAATTACGATTTTTTTCCATCAAAGTTAGAAAAGTAAAAATTTAATAAAAATTTTCTTGTGCAAATCTTTATTAATCGTAGGTAGCATATAATATATCCCACCGCACCTCAAGGGGTCAATGAAGTGCCTTCATCAGTGTTGCGGAAAACAAAGTTGCTATTCAAAATTTTCTGGTGTAAATTCAATATTTCTAGAAGAAGAAAAAAAAAATCGGAAAGATCCGGCAACACTGAATTTCATGTATACATTTGTTTGAATCTAGACTTTATTATTATTTTTTTTCCTTACACGTTTACACCTGTACTTCTGAATCCCCTATGGAATGTTTTAACGTGCGTATCTTTCATCGCTTAGTCTGTATTTCTTTCTTTTTTTAATGACTGCCGGCATTACCCTTGCTGCACCTATTAATGAGTTTAGATTTTTTATGTGACTCGTTTTGGAGTGTATTTTTTGTTTCCCGAATGGCAAGATCTCGTTATTTGTGTTTTCACTTTATACTCGTATGTCAATTTTTTATTTAAGAATCCTGATGCCTAGTTTTACACAAAAGAGCAAGTACTTTTTTTTATTGAGACTTACTGCTAATATATTTGTAAGCTTTTTTTGTACGGTAACATCAACAAATAAGGTAACAGATTTTTTTTCCTTTGATCATATAAACCATTTCGCAGTAATTTAGCTAAGACTCTGAAGGCTGTAAGTTTGTAATAACAACAACAACAAAAAAATCACAAGTGGATTACACAAATCTTAAAATCTTTGCTTGTAATCTTACATTCATATCAAATTTTGTTTTGTATTCCTTGTCATTTGCTTTTTTTTTTTTGTAATTAGCGCTATAACGACCAGCAGTAGTCAATTTGTCAGTGAACAAATATAAAAATGTCAAGTAACACCAAAAATTTCTTCATAAGATGAATTAAATGTTTAAGTTAGACAATTTTACAAGGAGAGGGCCAACCTTGTTAATCACAGATTTTGATTATTTTAATAAATGTTGTAGGGTAGAGACCCCTTAGTGTCAGGTTCAACGGATTTTATCCAACGCTCCTTTGTTCTTGAGAAACAGGGGGGTCTAATAATAGTACACAACTTAAATACTTACATTGCAACCGCAACGATCGGTTGGTCGTAGCTCAGTTGGTACGGCGTTCACTGGCTGATCTGCGGCCCGGGTTCGGTACCCGAACGCTCTACATTTATTTTTCTCATTTTTTGTTTCATAAATATACTTGTAATTATAATTTAATAATTTCAATTACAAATTTTAATATCATACATTAAGTATAATGTTAACAAACTTAAATTTATCATTTTTTTATTTTTAAACTATTATTTCTCATCCTTTAAAGAGGTTTAAAAAGAAATTGTATCTATTATTGAATGATAAAAATTCCAAATCGTGACAAAATATGTTGTGGGGCCATCTAGTTATGATAAAATAAAAGAATATTCAAATAAAATAAAAATAAAAGCAGAAAAAAGATAAAGGTGAGAGCAAAATAATTGAAAGCGCAAGCATACGTATTACAAATTTAAAAATCTTTAATATGCAAAAAATCAGTTGTAATTTAATTCTGATGCAATTTTTAATATAATTATGCTTGTTACTTTAAAAACAGAATAATAGTACTATCGCATTGGCTTTCTTTGTTAAAGCAATGCGTAAGTGATGTTTCTTTAAAATCACGAATTGACACAATTGCTCAATATCATTGCATCGATAAAGAATATATGAAATACATTTTAAAAGTGATTTTTAAAAAATTAACAGTTTTATGATGTTTTATACATCTATTCAGTTAAAAGTAAAAAATTAAATAGGTTAAAATTATAATTGATATGCAATATTATAAATTTTAATTGACAATGAGATTATTAATTATACTTACAAGTATATTTATAAAACAAATGTAGCAGACTCAGGTATCGAGCCCGGTCCCACAGACCAGCCGGTAAACGCCATACCAACTGAGCTACGACCAACCTATCATTGCGGCTGTAAAGTAAGTGTTTAAGTTGTATACTACTATTAGACCCCCCCCCCCCCCGGTTTCTCAAGAACCAAGGAGCGTTGGATAAAATTCGTTGAACCTGACACTAAGGGGTCTCTACCCTACATCATATATTAAAACAATCAAAATCTGTGATTAACAAGGTTGGCCCTCTCCTTGTTAGATAATATTTTTGATATAAAATATTTTTTGTAAAACTTGAGTAAAATAGTAGGGTGTAGTAGTGTTAATATAATTATTAACATTTAAAAGAATCACATTATTATCACGAAGAAAAATCTAAATTCTAGTTCTGTTAACCCCTTAAGCGTCGCGCTCGATAAGCGTAGGCTATGTTTTTAAAAAATTCGGATTGTTTGATTGCC
This sequence comes from Maratus speciosus, assembly GCA_963932465.1. Classification (NCBI taxonomy): domain Eukaryota; kingdom Metazoa; phylum Arthropoda; class Arachnida; order Araneae; family Salticidae; genus Maratus; species Maratus speciosus. Next base: position 253,808,444 of record OZ010794.1, read on the forward strand.
ACCACTTTTCTGAAGCAGAAATATTCACCTTATTTAATGGCAGATAACATGATGCGAGAATATAGCCAATACAATTAATGAAGATTTGCAACAGAAAAAATTTATTAAATTTTACTTTTCTGACTTTGGTGGACAAAAGTCGTGAAACTGCTTTTCCATACTTTGCAATACAATTTTTGAAAGATTCCGGTGTGAATTCGACATTATAGTAACGCAATTACTTGCCCCTCAAAAGGAAAAACTATTTTAAAAAATTGGTGGGAATCAAGCAATCTGAATAAAAAAAAAGTAGTCTATACTGTCCTTGAAAGTCACGGTGTCGATAATTAAGGGGTTATTGAAATAACTTCCTGTATACATTTGTTTGAATCTAGGCTAATTTTTTCCCTTACACTTTTACACCTCTAATTCTGAATCCTATTGAATTTTAGAGTGCGTATCTTTCATCACTTACTCTGTATCTTTTTTTTTTTTCTTTTTTTTTTTTGTGACTACCATCATTACCCTTGCTGCACCTATTAATGAGTTTATATTTCTTTTACCTCGCTTGTTTTAATATACTATGTCTTACGTTTTGGAATGCATTTTTTGTTTCCCAAATGGCAAGATATCGTTATTTGCATTTTTACTTTATATGTCCATTTTTTATTTGAGACTCCTGATGTTTTACAAAAGAAGAAATACTTTTTGATTAAGTCTTATTGCTGATGTATTTTTAAACATTTTGGTTAGTGACATCAACAAATAATGCAACAGATTTTTTCCTTTGATCATATAATCCATTTCTTCAGCTTTTGAAGGCTATCTATTTATTTATATAAAATCCAAGTCTCTGTGTGTCCCTCACGATTCCGGTAGGACCGCCTCATTGAAATGAGTAATTGTTGAAAAATAGTAATGCAGGGTTACCACAGTAGCGCCAAAGGTTGACCAACTTTGCGAAATATCGCCAAATTTGGCGACAAAAGTAAGTTGTTATATATGAAGCCAACTTGGCGATAGCTAGCTATTTTGGCGAAATTCCCATTTAAAAGCATTAATCTTTCATAATCGAGGCCACCGCTATATAATTTAAACTGCGTACTTTTAAGGGGTTTTTTCAGAATCTATGGATGAGAATTTAAAAGTGTAATATACCAAAATGTACGTCTTTACATCTTCATCCCGATTGTACTAATAACATAACCGCCAATAGACGGCTCTGTATTGTCCGAGTTCCTAACTGCCCGATTTTAATGTGCTTTAGGTACTTTTCCAGTATAGAACCTTGGCGAGATAGAGAAAAGGAGTACTTTTCCGTTATACGGACACTATGACAAAATGGTATGCTAATGCGTCAATTATTTCAACCCTGATCGTGAAAAGAATTTTTATTGTAAACCATGCGGAACATTGTGATATGCTATTTATGAAACGTGAATCGCGTGAATTGTTATTATTTAACCTTAAAAGCTATTTAATTTACTATTCGAATTAAAAAAAATATTTTTTTTTATGAAGTTATAATTTACTTTTACTGCTGACGCTGAGAAGGATTTTACCATTTTGGCAATTACCAGATGATGAGAAAATTACGATAAAACTGTTTCAGGAATTTGGAATTCTGCATAATAAAATGTTGTGTTCAAAAAACCATGAAATGAAATTATGGATGAGTTCTGGAAATCCAAAATGGAGATGTAGCTTAAGATCATGCCGAGAAAGCGCAGTAATACGACAGAAAACATGGTTTGAAGGATAGCGGTTGTCTTTTCCTAATGCTTTAAGGTTTATATATTTATGATGCCAAGAGTTGACATCGATTGAGTTTTGTGGGCTGCAACTTGAAATGAACCACAACACAACAGTTGACTGGAATAGTTTTTTGAGAGAAGTTTGTGCAAATGCTTTATGTTCACGACCAAACAGAAAAATCGGTGGACCTAATAAAGTTATAGAATTAGATGAAAGTCTTTTTACCAGGAAAAAAAAGCAACGTAGAAACTTTTCTTTCTCCTCAGTGGGTGTTGGGTGCTTTATGTCGTGAAACACGGAGATGTTTTCTTACTCCTATTCCCGATCGTACAGCTGAAACTTTAATGGCGGCAATAGAAAACAAGGCTTAGATGCTGGGCACAGATGTCCTTATTGGCGTGACTTTTTACCGACGCCATTTTTGCGAAAACCTCTTTACTATATCATCTATATCCGGGTTACCATATCAAGCAAAATAACGACACTTTGGCGCAAGTTAAGTATCCAGTGCGTATATGACATTGGCGTCAGAAAAAAAATCGCGCCAATTTGATATGACATCTGTGCCAGATACTGTATATTCCCGCGGCCGCCATCTTTGATATTTTGAGATTTCTTGGCGATGTTTTACATTTTATTTTCGTTAATCCTAACAAACGCATAAATCGCTGCGTGGCGACATTTACTACTTGGCGGAAAAGGTGTTTTCACGCCCAGAAAAAATCTAAGATGGCGGCCGCGGGAATATATGACATCTGTTCGGTTTAGTATGAATTTTAATTTATTACTCTATTGTATAACAGTTATTTGTTCACTTATTTTAAGCATATATTTGTGATTTAATAAAATAGTTCGTAAAAGTCTGTAATTTTCAAATGTTATATCTTTTAAATGTTCACTTTATCTTCATGTTTTTTCTTTTATTTTTCAAATGCTTCAATTCACATGATTTTCATTTTGCGCCAACTATTACGCTTGGCGGCAATGGTGTCCGTATAACGGAAAAGTACCAGAAAATGAAATTATCAACATATTTTCTAGCAACTTATTCACTGTTTCATATACTACACAAGTAATTTTTCAATATTTACACAATTTATTTAATATACAGAAGCAATTATATTAACTATTTTTGTATACAAACAGAAGTAAATTGTATATAAAAAAACAACAATAATATAGATATAAGTAAAATATTTAAAGATTATATAAATGAACTTAAAAGTTTGTTTATTTGATTTTCATAGCTGTTCATATGATTTGATCACAAATCTCACTTTCTGATGCACGAATTACAGCAAGCTTTTTAAAAAAACGCCAAGACCCCTATAGTGGAAAAGTACCAAATTGTCTATTATTTTGCACTATGTATGCTATAGTTTGTACAAAAAATTAAGAATAAAATAAGGCACAGACGTCATACACATATTGGCTCGATTTTTTTCTGGTGCCAATATCATATACGCACCGGGTACTTAACTGGCGCCAAAGTGTCGTTATTTTGCTTGATATGGTTACCCGGATATAGATGATATAGTAACGAGGTTTTCGCCAAACTGTCATCGGAAAAAAATTGCGCCAAGACCGTATATGACATCTGTGCCTAAAATAAATGTAAAATAAGACTAAAAAAGAGTTGTTTGACTAAAAAATTAATATATATATATATATGTATTTTTCTAAATTTTTATTTATATATTTACTTATTTTTGAAAGACATGCTTTCATTAAAATTCCCAAAAATGTATAAATATATATATATATATTAAATACACTAAAAAGTAGCAAATAATATTTGGGCTTGAAAAGAAATTGTTTCATTTTCCTATGCCCAAGGGAAAAAAATGAAAGCGTGGGCGCCATTTTATATACATATATATACATAGGTAACGTACATAATATAATATAATAAAAAAAACTTAAACAAAAGTTAAATTGAATTGGCGCCCAATTTTTCACTTTTTTTCCTTGGTCATGAGTAAATAAAACAATTTCATTTCAATCCCAAAAATTTCCCACTTTTTAGAGCATTAAAAATACATTTTTGTGAATATTAATGAAAGTATGTCTTTGAATTTTTTTTTACATTCATTTCTTCTATCTTGAATCACGTTTGTTGAGCACATTTTTCTATAAAAACAGCATATGTTCAGCTTATTTTTCTATTAGAAAAGTTTAATGTGTTGCGCTATCGTTAAATCATTTCAGAAACCGTGTTTAATTTTCCTAATGTAAACAAGCACAGAGCTGTTATGGTGAGTCATTCACATTTTAGAGTCGCTCGCATAAAAAATTTCGCTCATTGAGTTACTATTTCGCCTCTCATTCTATACAATGTTAATGACGTCACCGCCAGTCGCTGCACCATGAAAAAGTCTACATGCGAAAAAAGAACCGATGTTGGCATTCATCCAACACTGAATTACCTCTATGGTTTTTATAGTGCTTATTTTTTTTTCTCAAGCAGACCATAATGGCAACTCAAAGCGGCAACAGGTATTTTTTTGTCAGGTTTATTCTGTTCTTTGATTGGAAAAATAATAATGAAGTAGAGATGTAATAAAGAATATGTTTTTTAACAAAGAAATACTTTTTTCAATAATTTATAGTATTTTTCATTTGAAATGAATGAGTAATGAATGAAATGAATTGATATGAATAAAATTTTCCTTTATACTGTCATTTACAAATATGATAAATAAGTTAGAAGGATAAACATTTTCTACAGTTGGACTGTATTTAAAAGAACTGTTTTTTTCTCATGGGCAACTATATGTAATTATTTCAAGATGTAAAGAGGAAGGACATTTAAAAGTATATGTCGAAGATACTGAAAAGCAAGGTCAGCTTTTAAATAATAAAAAAGTTTTTACAAAAATCGTCGTATATTCTGAAGTTTTCTGACCAAATGTTAATTTACACTTAAATTGTATTTTTATGTATTCATTATAAATAGTTTTCATAAATGTGTTTCTTTTTTAAAATGTGTTATTTTCATCTATCACTGCGGAACAAGCGAGAAAAACTCATACTCTTGCAGGTGTTGTATATAACAGATCTATATATTACATTTTCCGTCATTTTTGACGGGCTATCTTTCTAGTAAGTTTATAATAACAAACAAATCACAAGTGGATTACAGAAGTATTAAAATCTTTGCTTGGAAACTTACATTCATATAAAGTTTCGTTTTGTGTTCCTTTTCATTTGCTTTATTATTATTATTATTATTATTGTTATTAATGCTATTACGACCAGCAGCAGATAATTTGTCAGTGACCAAATGAAAAAAAAATGTAAATTAGCACCAGAAATTTCTTCATAAAATAGTATGAGTTAGACAATTTTAGACATTTTTGATATAAAATATTTGTTGTAAAACTTGAGTAATTTTTTTTTCCGTCGTAGCAGTGTTAATATAATTATTAACATTTAAAAGAATCATATTATTATCACAAATGAAATTTTAAAATGTAGTTCCATTAACATCTTAAGCGTCGCGCAGGATAAATGTAAGCTACTTTTTTTTAATTCAGGTTGTCCGATTGCCACCACTTTCTTTAAGTAAAATTATTCAACTTATTTAATGGCAATTAACCCTTAAATGCGTGATTTTTTATTTTGCTTCGAAAAAATTATATATGATTCTCTGAAAGGTTTATTATACGGGAAAAATAATGAAAAAAATCAGTGATACATTTTCCATATGATACGTCAATCTTTTCTTCTGTTGCACATCTGCAATACAAGTAAAAACTTCTGTTGTGTGTCTATTTTACGCTAAAATGTTGCAAATTAGTACATATTTTAATAAGTATTCTCTAAATATCTTATTTTATATAATTATTTATTTTATAAAACTTTACCTTTAATCCTTTAATTCCCATGATAGAATACGCTCTATAAATCACGTAGTTCAGAGAATCCGACTTTACACCAGAAAGTTTCAATGGTTAATTTCCCTTTATTTAAATACGGAAAGTCTGTTATTATTTAAACTAATATTGCTGTTTTAATTTTCTGGTGGGAATTAGGTATAAGAGAATAATAAAAGCAATATTAAATTCAAAACACTGTTGTTTGCATATATGCGAAGCTGCGCACTGTAGGATTAAAACGACTCGAGAAAAAAAAAAAGACCAATTAAACTGTTTCAAAAAATGGTGGGAATCAAGCAATTCGAATTTTTAAATAATGGTTTACTTTGGCCGTGAAAGTTACTGAGGCGAGAATTATGGGGTTAACGGAATAACTTCATCAGTGTTACCAAAAAGAAAATTGTTATTCAAAATTTTCTGGTATAAATTCAATATTTCTAAATAAAAGATCGGCCAGATGCGGCAAAACTGAACTTCACGTATACATTTGTTTGAATCTAAACTGATTTCTTTTTTTCTTCCTCTTACTCTTTTACACCTCTAAAACTGAATCCCCTATGGAATGTTTTAACGTGCGTACCTTTCATCTCTTACTCTGTTTCTAGTTTTTTTTTTTTTTTTTTTTTTTTTTTTAATGATTACAATCATTACCCTTGCTGAACCTATTAATGAGTTTATTTTTTTTTACCTAGCTTGTTCTAATACTTGTCTTACGTTTTGGAATGCATTTTTTGTTTCCCAAATGGCAAGATCTCGTTTAGATTTTTACTTTATACGTCCATTTTTTATTTAAGAATTCTGATGCCTAGTTTTACAAAGGAAGAAATACTTTTTTATGAAGTCTTACTGCTAATGTATTTTTAAGCTTTTTTTCTACAGTAACATCAACAAATAATGTAACGAATTTTTTTCTTTGATCCTATAATCCATTTCTTCAGTAATTTAGCCAAGTCTCTGAAGGCTATAAGTCTATAATAACAAGAAAAAATCACAAGTGGATTACACAAGTATTAAAATCTTTGCTTGCAATCTTATATTCATATAAAGTTTTCTTTTGTATTCCTTTTCAGTTACTTTTGTTATATATATATAATTAACGCTGTAATGACCAGAAGCAGTCAATTTGTCAGTGATCAAATGAAAAAATGTCAATTAACACTAGAAATTGCTTCATAAAATAAATTAAATATATAAGCTAGGCCAGGGGTTCTCAAACTATGGTACACGTATCAGTACTGGTACCTGAAGCTATGTTTACGGTACGCGAAAGTTTGATACTGGTACGTTGAATGAAATAAAAATTACAGCATGTGAAATCAAAAAGCAGCTCAATCTCACCTCCCTCCCTTCTCTTTCTTGATGTCACCGGCTTAATGTCACCCTTTCTTGATGTCACCATGAATTAGCCGGCTCCGTGGTGTTTTCTCTCTGTTACTGTTTTGACAACGTTTTTCATGTAATTTCGATTAGAATTTTTAGATAAATGGAACTAATATCAGTTGATGTTGAGTTGACCTTTCATACACCCGACAAAAAAGTTTTCTTCTATTACTACTATATTGTACGTCAGTATATTACTTATTTCAACGAATTTCAATCTTGCATTAATAAGCAGTTTACTTTCAAAAGGTATGTAATTTTCTTAGGTAAGAACACTTATTAAGTTTTCTTATGTTTATTTTACTACTGATATAAACATAGTAGGGTAGACCGGGGTACGTTTACGCATGGGGCATGTTTACGCAGTGCACTTTTTCGGAAAAAAATTATAACTGATGCGCCGCCAGTCATGACTGATTGATGCTGCTCCCTAGTGGGTATTCTCGCACGTTTTTGAGCATCAGTCGAGCTTCGGTCTATAATGAGAAAAGGATAATCTGTTTTCTGTCAATGTGAATAAATTTTTTGTTGAACTTATTGAAACTTATTGTGAACTAATAATACTTAGTTAAGGATAAACAAATATATGAACATTAGCAGAATTTTATCCTTTTTTGATAACTGTATTTGTATGAACATAAATGTTATTAATTTTAGTTGCACGTTAAAAATAAATCCAAACATGGTGGCGGAGCAAGTTTACGCATTGACATCGGGGCACCTTTACGCACATTCAAAAAGAAGAAATTACGTAAAAATTTACTAGTTTCTATGGAAGCAGAACAAGAAGACAGCAAAGGAAAACGTATGAAACCAAAAACTGCAAAAGGGAAAAAGTTTGTACACTCTGGAATAAAGAAAACAGTGAATGAATCTGATGACGAAAATGAAAACTGTGTATTTATTTATTGTTTGAAATTATACAACCAATCCAAAAAAATTCAAGACTGGGTTCAATGTCTTACAAGGAGAGGGCCAACCTTGTTAATCACAGATTTTGATTACTTTGATATATGTTGTAGGGTAGAGACCCCTTACTGTCAGGTTCAACGGATTTTATCCAACGCTCATTAATTCTTGAGAAACCGGGGGGTCTAATAGTAGTACACAACTTAAATACTTACTTTGCAAGCAAACCGATAAGTTGGTCGTAGCTCAGCTGGTATGGCGTTTGCCGGCTGATCCGAGGGCCTTGGTTCAATAACTGTATACGCTACATTTGTTTTTCTCATTTTTTGTTTTATAAATATACTTGTAAGTATAACTTAATAATCTTATTGTCAATTAAAATTTTTAATATTGTATATCAATTATAATTTTAACATATTTAATTTTTTACTTTTAACTAAATAGTTGTACTAAAACATGATAAAACTGTTAATTTTTTTAAAATCACTTTTAAAATGTATTTCATGTATTCTTTATCGATGCAATGATATTGAGCAATTGTGTCAATTCGTGATTTTAAAGAAACTTTATTTACGCATTGCTTTAACAAAGGAAGTCAATGCAATAACACTATTATTCTGTTTTTAAAGTAACAAGCATAATTATATTAAAAATTAGCATCAGAGTTAAATTATTTTTTTTTTTTTTTTTTTTTGCATATTAAAGATTTTTAAATTTGTAATACGTATGCTTGCACTTTCAATTATTTTGCTTTTCCCTTTATCGTTTTCCTGCTTTTATTTTATTTTGTCTGACTATTCTTTTATTTTATCATAACTAGATGGGGCCACAACAGGTTTTGTGACGATTTTGGAATTTTTATCATTCAATAATAGATCCAATTTCTTTTTAAAACCTCTTTAAAGGATGAGAAATAATAGTTTAAAAATAAAAAATGATAAATTTAAGTTTGTTAACATTATAATTAATGTATGATATTAAAATTTTTAATTGAAATTATTAAATTATAATTACAAGTATATTTATAAAACAAAAAATGAAAAAAAACAAATATAGCGCGTCCGGGTACCGAACCCGGGCCCGCAGATCAGCCAGCCAACGCCGTACCAACTGAGCTACGACCAACCTATCATTTTGGTTGCAAGGTACGTATTTAAGTTGTGCACTACTATTAGACCCCCGGTTTCTCAAGAACTAAGGAGCGTTGGATAAAATCCGTTGAACCTGAGACTAAGGGTTCTCTACCCTACAACATATATTAAAATAATCAAAATCTGTAATTAACAAGGTTGGCCCTCTCCTTGTTAGATGCAAAAGGTGGTCCCATGACAAGTGTGCAAAAGGAAATACTTTATTTTTTGTTTGTAAAAACTGTAACAGTGATGATGAAGATGACTAAATAGTTTCTGTTTTTAATTAGCAATATGCCCTATGTTTTCAGTTTAGCCTATAAAATGTTCTTTAATTAATTCTCTTTAATTTTTTTAAACAGTGTTTTAAGTTATAAATAAAACATTTCAATTTGATTAAATATTTATTTCACTTACTCCTTGGTATCACTTATAATATGCGTAAACGTGCCCCACATGATGGGTAAACTTGCCCCGTTCCAGGGCAAGTTTTTTACACAATTAGGGCAACAACTGAATACACAAATTTTGACTTTATTAACCGCTTTATAAAACCACAATGTCTAAACTTTCCTAAGTTGAAACATACAAATTAGAAAATTCATTGAAAAAAATCTGCGTAAATGTGCCCGGTCTACCCTATTCATATAACAAAAAATTGGCGATCAAGGTGACTTCAAATGAATATTATTTTCCATGTTTAATAAAGCTATGAAGTAGATTTATATTTAAATATATCTTTATTTGTCACCCAAAAATGATACGCTTTATATACGCAAAAAAATATTAAAGTCAATTAAAGCAGCAATTTAATAATGAAATGATGTAAATCAGTAAAATCTCCCCAGACGGAAGAACAAAAGACTAGGAAACATATTTCGTTCGATACATATTCCGTTTACACAGGTTTTTCTGCATTATCATTGAGTTTAACACCAGGTGGTACGCGGAAGTATGAACTTATATTTAGTGGTACTTCTGTCGAAAAGTTTGGGAATCCCTGGTCTAGAGAATTTTAGATAATAGTTTAAAGAGCTTGCCATTACTGCCAAGCTATTGTTTGTTTACTTGTCTGACTCTTTCAAGCGAATTTGTCCAGGCGAGAATCGTCAAGTTCTCCAGTTTAGTTTGGCATTGCTTAGAAAAAAAAAATTAATCTGAGCATATGCCCTGTACGTATGTTCATCCTCTATGCTGAAAACTCCATGTTCTATCACTGTCCGTTCGTTAATATTTAAAAATAAATCGAAGGATATTTTATATAGATCAGAATTATAACAATAGTTCAGCTTTTTAAATAATAATTTTAGTAATCTAAGTAAGCCATATGAATATTCTTTGCGATACTTTTTTTAAGATATTACGTATTTTTTAAGTATAGTATAGCATACATTATATATTTTTTAATAATTTCTCTAATACTTACTTTTTCTCCCCTTTTATATCAGAACTAGACGGATGTGGCAATCCTAAAACTTTCTTCTATTTCATACATATTAATACTTTCTGAAAAATACAGCATGGCAGCGCCACCGGTTAGATGATTTACACCAAAATCTAACCAACAATAACTTACGTGAACTTCTAATTGAATTTGAAGTTCGATGAAAATCCGTCCATTAGTTTCTGAGATAGAGCTACTGCGGAAATCGGGAAAAGTTCTGCATAGCAGCGCCACCTGTTGGGCGATATATACCAAAACCTAATAAGCAACAACTTAAATCAACTTGGTAACTCAATCTGAAGTTTGATTAAAATCCGTGCATTACTTCTTGAGATAAAACTATTTCGGGAATCAGGAAAAAAGCAGCATAGCAGCGCTCCCTGTTGAGCGATTTACACGAAAACGTTGTCAGCGCCAACTCGTATCAAGGACTAACTGAAACTGAAGTTTCATAAAAATCCGTGCATTAGTTCTTGAGATAGGGCCATTGCGAAAATCGTAAAAAATACTGCATAGCAGCTCCACCTGTAGGGCGATTTACACTAAAATGTAGTCAGCACCAACTCATATCAAAGACTAACGGAATCTGAATTTTGATGAAAATCCACGCATTAGTTCTTGAGATAGAGCCCTTGCGGAAATCGTGAAAAATGCTGTATAGTAGCGCCACCTGTTGGGCGATTTACACCAAATCGTAGTAAACACCAAGTCATATCAAGGACTAATTGAATCTGAAGTTTCATAAAAATCCGTGCATTAGTTCTTGAGATAGAGCCATTGCGGGAATCGTAAAAAATGCAGCATAGCAGCGCCACATGTTGAGCGATTTGCACCAAACACTAATCAGCACCAATTTATATCAGGGACTAACTGAATATAAATTTTCATTAAATTCCGTGCATTACTTCTTGAGATAGAGCGCCCACAAAATTTGGGTCACACACAGACACACAGTCTAGGTAGATGAATGTAAAAATGGGATAATTTAGTAGCCATCTTTAGATAAACTTTATTAAAAGTTACAAAAATTAATATATTCGAAACTAATTAAATTTAAACTAGTATGTTGTGGCCATCAAAAAACTTTCTTCTATATAAATCGCGTCAATTAAATCATTTAAATAATACAAGAAATTACGTTAATTTAGCACCAATTCATATCAAATTATATCTGAATCTGAAGTTTGATGAAAATTCGTGCATTAGTTATTGAGATAGAGCTATAGTGGAAATTCTGAAAAATGTAGCATAGCAGCGCCAGCTGTTGAGCGATTTGCACCAAAACATAAACAGCAGTAATTCATATCAAGGTGCACTATGAATCTGAAGTTTCTTGAAAATCCAAGCATTAGCTCTTGAGATAGAGCTACTGCGGAAAACGCAAAAAATGCAGCATACTAGCGCCACGTGTTGAGTATTTACACCAAAATGTATAAACCGTCAATTCCTGTCAGGGACTAACTGAATCTGAAGTTTGATGAAAATACGTGCATTAGTTCTGGAGGTTGAGATATTGTGGAAATCGTGAAGAATGCTGTATAGCAGCGCCACCTGTTGAGCGATTTACACCAAAAACTAATCAGCACCAACTTATATTAGGGACTAACTGAATATTAATTTTTATTAAATTCCGTTCATTAGTTCTTGCGATAGAGCGCCCACAAAATTTTCGTCACACACAGACAGACAGACTCATAGACAGACATTTTGTGAAAACATGTTTTTCGGGTTATCTGACCCATAAAACGTGTAAATCCGTCGAAAGCCGGAATTCGAAAATTTTCATGAATCCAATACTTTCTTCTTGTAACGATAGAAGAAAGTAAAAATCTCTGCTAGCTCGGCCTACAGGCGGCCTACAAATCCGTCGAAAGCCGGAATTCGAAAATTTTCATGAATCCAATACTTTCTTCTTGTAACGATAGAAGAAAGTAAAAATCTCTGCTAGCTCGGCCTACAGGCGGAGGTAGATTTTGAAGTTGAGTACTAATTTCACCAACAAAAACAATAGTCTAGAGAATTTTAGATAATACAGTAGCGCTCAAAAGTATTTTGACAACCTTATATTGTCTCTTATTTTATTTAATATAAAAATGTAAAAGAAAATTTATTCCCTATAATTGAGAACACTATGACTGCAGTTATTCAAATGTATCAAGTTCCAACTTGTTTGTTTACATTCGGTGCCAACGAAGAAATATGACTCCTCCTTAGCTCAAAAGTATTTTGACAATTAGTTTGCTTTTAATTGTTGAAGGTGTCAGTGGCGCTATAGCTTCGATTAGTGTTTATATCGACTTATTGTGATTATTTTTAAATGCCGAAATGTAAAAAATATTGAAGTGATTCTAGAAAAGCCGCTGTAAATGCACTTAAGAAAGGTAGACTGCAAGCAGAATTAGCTCGTTCTTTTAAAGTGTCTCGGCAACTTGTTATTACATTGGATAAAGTTTTTAATAAACTGAAATACATCGAAAATAAGCCTCAAAGTGGCCATCCGAAAAAAAACAACTTGCAATGTTGACTGCATTATAAAAATGATATCTACAAGTGATTGTCGTAAGTCCACTGTAATAATAAAAAATGAATTGAAAGAAAATTACGGCAGAAACATACACGTTTCATCTGGCAAACGACGCCTAAACCTCTATGGTTTACATGGCAGAAGACCAGATAAACGTTTCTAATCTACTAAGAATAGGAAGGCTAGAGTTGCATTTGTAAAACGGCATAATCCTTTCAGGGGCAAAGCAATGCTATTGCTGAAGTGTTGAAATTAATGACTGACGCCAGAATTTTGGTTTAAAAAAAATTCTGTTTATTATGTGTGTGAAATATAGCTTTTTCTTATTTCAAAATAAATTTGTTTTCAAATTCCGGTGTCTATCATTAATTTCAACACTTTCGCAATGGAATTGTTTTGCCCCTGAAAGGGTTATGCCGTTTTACATATGCAACTCTAGCCTTCCTATTCTTAGTAGATAACAAACGTGTTTTTGCTGGTCTTCTACCATGTATACCATAGAGGTTTAGGCGTCGTTTGACTGATGAAACGTGTATGTCAATGCCGTAATTTTCTTTCAATTCATTTTTTATTATTACAGCGGACTTACGACAATCACTTGTAGATAATCATTTTTTTAATATAGACAATATTTCAAGTTGTTTTTTTTCGGATGGCCACTTTGAGGCTTATTTTCGATGTATTTCTGTTTATTAAAAACTTTATTCCATGTAATAACAAGTTGCCGAGACACGTTAAAAGAACGAGCTAGTTCTGCTTGCCGTCCACCATTCTTAAGGCCATTTACAACGGCTTTTCTAGAATCACTTCAATATTTTTTTACTTTTCGGCATCCCTGATCCTTAAAAATGAGCACAATAAGTCAATAAAAACACTAATCGAAGCTACTGCGCCACTGACACCTTCAACAATTAAATGCAAACTAATTGTCAAAATATTTTTGAGCTAAGGAGGAGTCATATTTCTTCGGTGGCGCCGAATGTAAACAAACAAGTTGAAACTTGATACATTTGAATAACTGCAGTCATAGTGTTCTCAATTATAGGGAATATATTTTATTTTACATTTTTATATTAAATAAAATAAGAGAGAATATAAGGTTGTCAAAATACTTTTGAGCGCTACTGTAGTTTGGAGAACTTGCCATTACTGCCAAGCTACTGTTTGTTTACTTGTCTAAATCTTTCAAGCAAATTTGTCCAGGCGAGAATCATCAAGTTCTCGAGTTTGGGTTAGTACTGCTTAGAAAAAAAATTTAATCTGAGCATATACCCTGTACGTATGTTCAGCCTCTATGCTGAAAACTCCATGTTCTATCACAGTCCGTTCGTTAATATTTAAAAATAAAACGAAAGATATTTTATATAGATCAGCAGTAATAAAATCGTTCAGCTTTTAGATAATAATTTTAGTAATCTAAGTAACCCATATTAATATTGTTTGCGATACTTTTTTTTAAGTATTGCGTATTTTTAAGTGTTGTATAGCATACATTATATATTTTTTAATATTTTTTCTAGGACTTACTTTTTCTCCCCTTTTATATCAGAAAAATGGGGTAATTTAGTAGCCATCTTTTGATAAGCTTTGTTAAAAGTTACAAAAAATTAATATATCAGAAACTAATTGAATTTTTTAAAAAAATCCACGCCGGCTCGGCCTACAGGGGAGGTAGATTTCAAAGTTGAGTCTAATTTCACCAACAAAAACTAAATCAAGATTAGAGATAAACCCAGTTTAACAATTTTATCTCATCGCTTCTGACGACTTTTTAATTTCATTTTACTGTAAGAGCTGGTTTTATCAGAATCGTATTAATACGATAATTTCTTCTTCAACCCCTATTTTTTTTTATTTGTTTTTGCTGTAAGAGTTGGTCCTATCCAAAAACTTGTCAATATAAAAGTTGTAGATAATATTAAGAAGGTTTATAATAAATCCAAGCGGATTAACTATCTTGTGAATTGACGAAGTTATGAATTTTTTTCTTCTTTAACCCCCCTTTTTTCGTTTTTTTTTTCGGTTAGAGTTGGTCCTATCAAAAACTTGTCAATATAAAAGTTGTAGATAATACTAAGCAGATTCGTAATAAATTTAAGTGGAATTTAAGTGAACTTAAGAATTGACGAAGTTATGATTTTTTACCCTAAAACCTTTTTTTTTCTCCCGTTGACCCTATTTTTAATTTTATCAAAAATCTGTCATGCATAAATTTTTTGCCCTTTTCCTAAAAGTAATACTAACTTTAAACTTATTTGATATGTGTTATAATTAAGAATTTATGGGGGTTTTTTTCGGTTTTCACAAAACCCCACCCTATTACAAACCCCTTACGACCTTGACCGAGATTTTTTGCCCTTTGATTTTATGTATCAGTTTGAAAGAAATTTGTGTAGAATTATGGAAGTTATCTCTTATATATATACAAGGTTTTGAACTGGAAGTGGTTTTGGAATCTAGGGATCATGATCGGTCTAGATCTGCAAAACTTTCTCAGAAATTCAAACATAGAGGAGAATGTAATATGTAGTATTTCTTACGAAATCTGTCTAAAAATTCTGAGAGCTTGCATCGCATTCACGGATCTATGCGGATAATTGGTGTTAATTTCGTTGCGCTGTCTTCGATATTTTAAGAGAAGTAGTTATGAAATACAATCTGACCGTCATATTTTAATATAACAGATTAACTTTAAACAGCATTGTTGGCCATTTATCTCATTTAAACGCATACAGTGCGTCCCAAAAGTTTATAGATAACCACTGTTTGGGATTTAAGAGCTAACTAAACGAGTAAAAAAGACGAAATAAATTATGAAAATATATAATGCTGAGATAAAAATAATAAAATACTCAAACAACTTTTAGCAGTCATAGATTTAATATAAAAAATTAAAAACAAAAAAATGCTGTCCCAAAAATATATAGACAACAAGGTGTTAAAAGCTGATTTCAGTACTGATATCCAAAATTAGCATATTCCAAGGTCGTGTACTTGTAAAGCTATAGTTCCTTGAGATAAAATCGAGTCCGTCTTTCCGTTTCCGACTGATTACAAAGATGACTCTCGCAATGTGCAGTTTTCCAAAAAGGAAATTTTGGAAATCTATCATTTAAAGGCTCGTGGATGGAAAGTTGTGGATATTTCAAGAAAAACTGGGCGCAGCAGGGTTGGTATTTATCAAATTCTGTCAAAAGTTGGCAATCTGAAACAAAATCCCGTTCTAGACGACCAAAGAAAACAACTAAATCATAAGACAGAGAAATTTCGAAATTAATTTCAACCCAGAACCTGTGTGTAGGGACAGTTTCTATAGAAATAAACGTTCCAGTGCCAATATTCACTTGTCCATCGACGGCTGCTGACAAGTACAATTCTTGATTTTTGCAAAATGCGTCATTCGCCAATGTTTACAAAACGGAATAAAGATACTCCTGTTCAGTGGACTCGAAATCACAGGAATTGGTCAGATGAATGGTTGAGTGTTCTTGTCAGTAATTCAATTTAGATGGCCCCGATGGTTAGGCATATTACTGGCACGATATTTGTGAGCAACCACGAACTTTTTTTAGTAGACAAAAAGGAGGGGGTTCACTCATGGTGTGGGCACCATTTTCTTATAATAGAACAACTAATATTGCTTTTGTGAAAGGTCGTCAATCTTCCGAAGATTACCAAACAAGGGTTGAAGTGCAGTTACTTCCATTTAGAAAGTAGCTAGGCAGGGGGGGAAATGATGTACCAGCAAGACCATTGCTCCATTCTCGTGTCCAACTCTTCAGTGCAGTGGTTTAGACAAAACCAAGCAACTGTTACGGACTGGTAGGCCCTTAGTCTTGACATGAATCCAATAGAGAACCTTTAATGAAGATTAGCTAGAGACGTATATGCTAAAAGGCGTCAATTTGCAACGGTTCAAGATCTAAAGCTGTAATTTGAACGAAGCTGATTTTTTTTTAACTCAGAATTTCTTCAAACTCGTATTTTGAGTATGTCTGGTAGTTTTTGAAGTGATCAGAACAAACGGCTTAAAAATTTGAACAGTAAAGGAAAAAAATGAGTTGTCTATAAAATTTTGGGACAGTAAAATTTAAGTTTTAATTTTTTTCACAAAGTCTATGATTGTGTAATATTTTTTGTGTATAGTATTATTATTGCCTTGCTATTATTTATAATTATAAATTGTTTTTAAATTGTTACTCCTCTTTTTGAATTAGAAAATTTAAAAGGAAAACTGTTGTCTATAAACTTTTGGGACGCACTGTAGTATCAAATCATACAGGCTCGGACTGGCCCATCGGCCTGAGGGCCGGTGCGCCCTCGTCCAGTGAAAACTTCGCGCCCTTAAGTGCCTAAGCATCTCCAATATTTTTTCACTCGTGGTACACATACATTCTGATTAGAGTACTAAATTTCGAATTAATTAATATACAGACAGCACAAGAGAGGTATTTTTTATTATCAAAAAGAAATCAAAGATATATCGTAGCAATTTCAGGATTGGAAACCAAAGAGGGCATCTTTGGATGCGATTAAAAGAGAAAACATGCCCCCAACGAGAGCTTTAGTAGCCATAGTGCGTTGAACGCTTTTTTGAATGATGCCTATTAGATTTAACCAAATATTTTGCATAGTTTCAGTCCTTTTGCTTTTAATACCTTGCCTCCTCCCCTCCCTTATAGCCGTCCCTGAATGCACCTATAATCGTGCTTTTTGAAAATCAACTCGAGAAAAAGAGAGAGAGAGACAGAAATATCCGGAGGCAAAAAACTTCTTCTATGGATTTTGTTGTTGATTGGAAAACATGATCTTTCTTTTCGGGGAATATAAAATTGATGATATACTTTTGGATTACAATCCTGCAAGCTGTGGGATCTCGCAGACAGCGTTTTCTTTCACAAAATCATTTTTTGATTGTAATCTTCCCTTTATTTAGTGATTTTACGCGGTTAAGTATTGTAGAATTTATTTTGAAAAAAATTGCTTACTTTAATCAATTGAAAAGTCTATCATTAAATAAAGAAGTGACTACTATTTAAAAATTATAATAGGTTTTTTTAATAAAACTTTTCAAAAAAAAAACTTAAATGAAATATTGAAATGTTTTATTAAAAATGTTTTTTAAAATGTTTTAAAAATATTTATTTAAAATGCTTATTTAAAATGTTTTTTTAATTATTTATTTTAGCCTGTGTTGAATTTCTAAAAAAGTACTGAACTAATTTTGATGAAATTTAAATGGGACTCATTAGAGAGTATACTCTTTCAATTAAAAAAAATCACATGAATCGGCCGCGTAGTTTCAGAGTAATCGGTGAGCATACAAAATAAATAAATAAATAAATAAATAAATATACATATGCTTCGAAATGAGAACTTCCTCAGCCTTTTTTTAAGTTTGTTGAAAAAACACTGTTTACGGGATGCTGCAGTTTGCAGGAATACAATTAGTTCTTTCAATTATGGAAACTTAAATATTTTCCATTCTCTATGACAATGATAAGAGTTTTGCAAATCATGGTAAGATTGTGCTTAGAATAGGGGAGAGTGTTGTACCTTGGGACGCTTGTACCTTGGGACATTGGCAATTTCTAATAAACTATTGGCAACAGTTATCTTTTGTGTATTTCTAATAGTGACCTATAACCAACAGATCTCATCATAATAACAGACAACATCAGAAGCATCGAATTTTAACAGCTAGGTGAAAAAAATAAGTTTCATTAGTCCAAAGTAAATATTTTCCTCCATTCTAACTTCCTTTTTTTCCTATGTATTTCTACAACAAGTCAACTGCAATTTATTTTTTTTATAAAAGAGAAGATTTTTAAATGTTTTGGGTATGAGAAAATAATGATAGTTCTTCTAGATTTACCGCCATTTTGATTTTATTTAAACCGTGTGGTGATTGTACCTCGGGACAGTAAAATATGTTGTACCTTGGGACATGTCCAATGGTACAAGAAATACGTGGTTCATAATAATTTGGATAAATAAAGGTATTTTTATTACTTATTTTACAGAAAAATTCACAAATCATATGAAATGCAATAAATAAAACAACTCAACTTTATTTTTGATCTTGAACTTGAGTTTCATTCTCTATTTCCTTCAAAAAAAAAAAAAAAAAAAAAAAAAAAAGGTTTTGTTTGTTGGCATAAAATTAGTTATTGTTATTGTACAAAATATTGTATTAGTTATTGTACAAAATTATTGATGAGTTATATGCCTATTCCCTGAATTATGCAGTATGTCCCAAGGTACAAGATGTTGTACCTTGGGACAGTTTGCCTTCCCTACTTTAAATGAATAGCATTTTTTTATTTTCAAATTGTCTGAATTTCTAAAATTATATTATAGAGAAATATGTTGGCGTATTGAAATGTTGCCTTTAAATTTTAAATCTGATTATAATCATCGAAGTAAAAAATTAAAATGTGAAAATTGTCCCAAGGTACAACACTCTCCCCTAGTAAATTTACTCAATCATTTTAGCAATTTTAGACTAACAAAGCGACTTTTTTTAGGGTGTTCTTTTTCTGTAGAAACCTTTTTATAGTGCGATATCAATTCAGCACTTTATGAATGCATAAAGTCATTTTTTAAGGATACAAAATATACCTATTATTTTCAGAAGCAAGTATTATTTTCACATTCAAATCGCCTTATCTTTCAGCATTACAATAACCTATAATATGTGGTACTTTTACAAAAGGACAAAAGAAGCATCAGATTTAATTTTCAAATTTTCTATTTCCACAAGGAAAGTATATTTTTGTTCTAAACATAAATGCTTTTAAAACGAAGTTTGCGTACTGAATTTTTCTTGTGTGAGATGAAGGAGACACCTGCAGATACCACATTTAAAAATGCTACTTTGTTAATAATATTATTAATAATAAAACAGTAAATTGTAACAGAAATTGAATTTATGACATTTTTAATTGACTTGATAACTAATTCATATTACGTTAAAGAAATATATTTAAAAAATAGATTGAAGGTCTTATGAGTTCCGCAGTAACTCTATTTGCGCCTGGTGAAAAAAAATCTTGTAAGTTTTTCTAAAGATCCTCAGTGCATCAATGGTGACAAGTGGGAAAAAAATGTGGTTACTCCTTACTAATTCCGCTAAAAATAATCGTAAAAAAATATATAGCTACCAACTGACTGAAATAATATCTACTAATTATTGTTATGTATAAATTATATTTCCGAAGTCGTCTATTTATTAAGAATTATACCAACTTTGAATTTTCGAACAATAACACCCATTTTTGACACCTTATTTGAGTTTCTTGGATCGAGACAGCCTGGGAAAAGACATTAGTTTATATGTATTATCTTAAATCTTGATAATGTTTGAAGAGTTTAAATTTGAGGATGCTAAAGTTAGATCCATTCGAGAAACTTAATTTTTATTTTCATAAAAATACCTGATAGATGTTTTATTAATTTATTAAAGAATTATACTGAATAGACCGAAAAATATTTCAGACTTTTTTTAATCATGAAAATTTTTAATGAAATCGTATTAAAAAATATATTATGAACAAACCACAATTGTTAAAAACATCGATGATGTGTACAGCTCTTTGAATAATTAGTTTTCGGGATATAGAGAAATTTTTTCTTTCCATAATTTAAGGAGATCGTATTCTGTGATCAAAGGAGCCACAGAAAAAAAATCGTCGATAGTTACCAGAAATATTTTGTAGGGGTTTCTTTGATCTGAAGTAAGTTTTTATTAAATTTATAATCCTTGTGTAGTTTTACTGGTGAGTAATTGAGTGTTTTAGGTAGTACTTTTTCTTGTAAGATCTTCAATTTATTTTCCGAAATTAGGGATAAACCCCTAATACATTTTATTTTATAACTGTATTAAGATTTAAGAAAAGCATATAAACTATATCTCTTTCCTGGCTAGCAAGGAACTCAAATAGGGTGTCTAAAGTGGATGTTATCATTTGAAAAATCAACTTTCGTGTACTTTTTAATAGGTAAGACAGCCTCCAAAGCAAAATTTATGACAAGCATTTAATAGTAAATATTATTCCAAATCAATTGGTACCTATGTCTTTTCAGGAAAATTCGTAGGAGTGATCATTTTTTTTTCTCCAAGGTATCTATCGATAAAAGAAGAAAATAAAAAAGCCCTTTTCTTGATATCAGTCATCTACTACAAGGTAATCTGTGTTCAATTTGTTGGAGGTTTAAGATAATACATGATTTGTTTTAAAAAATTGCGCAGTATTGTGTAGGTTTGATGTAACTTTAAACATGCACGGAGGATAAAGCGAAGTCTTCTGCCCAGAGTTAGAGGTATAATTTAAGCCATTATCATTACTTGGTGCTATGCAAGTGTGTTAAACCCAAGCACACACAACACAAGCAAGTAAAATTGACTTGAGTTCATTAAAATTTTTGCGCCCTCTGAAAATCCAAGGTCTGCGCCCTTTACATTGACCCAGTCCGACCCTGAAATCATATAATAACATTTTTGACGTCTATTTGTAAAATAAGCTATAAATAATAAGATGGCCTATTTCAAAAACATAAATTAATATCTTGTATCTATCACCATATTCGAACGTCGAGATGATTGGTCACTTTTTACTATTTTAGGATCTAACAGAATTGATACGAGACCATCAATAGAACGATTCTCTTCTAGCAGAAAGAAAATCGAGGAAATCGGAGCATCCGTTCAAAAGGTTATGCGTATACTTACATTAAAAAAATATGGTGATACTGCTCGACTTTCCGTACACTCATTTACGTGTTCAGAACAGTGTTGCCAGTGGGCTACTTTTTTTTATTGAAATTTCTTGATTTACTTTTTTTAAATGTAAAAATCCTCCTTTTTTGCCTTATTTAATATCTTATTAAGTAAAGCGAATTTTACCATCAAAAAAGTGATGCCAAACCAGAAATATGAATTTAAAAAATATAGCCCACTAGCAACACTGGTTCAGAAAAAAAAATAGTACAGTACTGGCCAAAAAAATAGGAATTTTTGAAATTTCAGAATTTTTTACAGAAATATTCACAACAATCTGTGAAAATGCTAAACAAGTTTTACTAATAGTGCACAGAAGTGTTTCTGAATACTGTAAACACACATATTCACATTCAATATTTAGTTGGACCCCCTTCGTCTGTAATAATGACTTTCACACGAGAAGATATTCCGGAAATGTGCTTCTTCGAAAGTTTGGACTGGTGTAATTCGTTCAATTAAAGCAACTTTTGTTGTACAAACAATTTCCTATTAAAGTAATAATAATAATAATAATAATAATAAAGTCAGATTAAAAGAAGTTAAGGGAAAAGATAGACTGCTTAAAAAGAGTAGCAAGGGAAAATGATGGTAGTGACAAGATGGGTGCATTCGTTGTAAATTCAAAGTACAATATACCTTCCTAAAGCAACCACGTTCCGTTCCAATAAAAATTGGTCGCTCGTAGAGGTGCTCTCTTAATGGAGATCATGTTTAAATCTAGATTTTAATTGTTGAAAAAAGGTAACAGTTAATGTTACTAAAATTTATTTTTCACATTACGAAAAAATATAAAAATTCAAGTATCAAAACAAAAGTTAATACATAAGTTATTATCTTTTATAACTTTTATTTACAAGTCCTTTCGAAGTTCAGTAAATAAATGCAACTTTTTTTTTAACTGGAACAAATAATGACGTTTTCATTAATTTATCTATTCCTTTGAGAGTTTCCTGACAGAATAGGGCAGGGGAGTTTATTGACTGTCATTCTTAATTTGTCATCAGAGTTAAATTCATTGCATATAAAGGCACAAAGGGGTTTAAACACTTAAAAGTTACAGGAATAAAAAAAATCTAAACTTAGTTTAGAAGTTTGATGAATAACGCGCCCTCCGGAATTGTTTTTCTAATAAAACCTTCTTCAAGCGACCAGGGAAAAACGGAATTTGTTTAATTTCTTTAAAAAAGTGGGTCGCTCATGGATGGTGTTCAACTGGGATGGGCTCTGAATGGAGGTAAATTTAGTAATGAACCTATGGGAATAAATTTCGTTCCATGAAAAAATGGTCGTTCAGGGGGGTGGTCGCTTAATGGAGGTGGTCGCACAGGGAGGTTTCACTGTAGTGTGAAGTCAATATTTGTAATTAGAAAATTCCTAATTAATTCTTAATTCTTAAATCTCAGGCTTTGTTCATTGCTTTGTTCGCCTTGTTTCATTGCAGACTTCGTAAAAATTTCCTGGAATTAGGTAAGGCAAAATTAGCTAGTATGTTGTGGCCATCACAAAACTTTCTTCTATATAAATCACGTCAATTAAATCATTTAAATAGTACAAGAAATTACATGACTTTAGCACCAATTCATGTCGAAGTACATCTGAATTTGGAGTTTGATGAAAATTCGTGCATTAGTTATTGAAATAGAGCTATAGGGAAAATTCTGAAAAAGGCAGCATAGCAGCGCTATCTGTTGAGAGATTTGCAGCAAACCATAAACAGCACTATTT
The DNA here is from genome assembly GCA_963932465.1 of Maratus speciosus. NCBI lineage: Eukaryota > Metazoa > Arthropoda > Arachnida > Araneae > Salticidae > Maratus > Maratus speciosus. The sequence continues at coordinate 253,831,950 of OZ010794.1, forward strand.
CGTATTAAGGTGTACCGGAATCTAAAGTTTGTTGAAATCGAAACATTAGATCTTGAGATAGTGCTATTGCGGAAATCACAAAAAAAGCAGCATAGTAGCACCACCTGTTGAGCGATTTACACCAAAATGTATAAAACGTCAATTCATGTCAAGGACTAACTGAATATGAAGTTTGATGAAAATTCGCGCATTAGTTCTTGAGATAGTGCTATTACGAAAATCGTGTAAATGTTGCAAAATGCAACATAGCAGCGCCATCTATTGGGCGATTTAGGCGAAAACGTTACCAGCATCAATTCATATCAAGGAATAACTGAATCTGAAGTTTGAGGAAAATCCGAGCGTTAGTTCTTGAAATAGAGCTATTGCAGAAATCGCGAAAAATGCAGCATAGCAGCGCCACCTGTTGAACGATTTACACCAAAAATAATCAGCACCAATTTACATTAGGGACTACTTGAATATAAATTTTTATTAAATTCCGTGCATTAATTTTTGAGATAGAGCGCCCACAAAATTTGTGTCACATACAGACAGACAGACAGGTAGACTCACAGACAGACATTTTGTAAAATCGTGTTTTTTGTAATCTCTGATCTCTAAAACGTGTAAATCCGTCGAAAATTTTTACGAATCCAATACTTTCTTCTTGTAAAAATAGAAGAAAGTAAAAATTTGTATTACAATTGGGCACACCCTGCAGTCATAAAAAAGAAAATAAACTTAAGAGATAATGCACAGTAAGTGATGAAAGATACACAGTATAAAAAGAATCAAAGAGAGATTGTGAAAAAGAAAAGTAGAATCATAACAATAATAATAATAAACAGAGATTTAAATTTGTATATAAATAAAAAAATTTATTTTAAAAAATTTATATATAAATAAAAGAATTTAAATAAATTCTTATTCGTATTCACCGTAATATGTTAAAGATGTTGAAATGAACTAATTAACGCTTTGAAGAATGAAAGGAATTTAAAATAACAACAACAAAAAAGCTATATTATGTTAATTTTTTATTACTTGAATTCGAAACAAAATTCCTACTACATTGTTTTCTAGAAATTATAATTTGTACAAAAAAATACATTAGTAGTTTGACTTAATAAAAAAAAGTAATTTCTTTATTTTGTAAAACTAAATATCACGATTCAAGTTCAAAAACAACATGTTAAGTAAAAATTCTAGAAAAAAAAAAATCTTGCAATTTGAGAGACAAAAAAAAAAAAATTCCAAACCAAAAAGCAGATTAAAAGAAGTCAAGGATAAATACTGCCTCGACAAAAAGTGTGCAGAGGGAAATGATGATAATCATAAAAAGTAAATTGGTTAAAAAAATAATTAGCTAAGTGATAAAAGTACACATAACGATAAAAGACACACGTAAAAAAATTCCAAGGGAGATTATGAAGAACAGGTGTAAAAAAGCAAGTAAAGAAAAGAAATTAGCCAGGATTCAAACAAATATGTACACAGAATTATTTAATTAAATAAGATATTTCATTCCCTTTGATAATAGTGTGATGAAGAAATAGAAATAAGTTGTATCATTAACTATTTGAAGTTGGGAAAAGCTTTAAAATAAAAAAGCCAGTAAGAATTACGTAAAAATACGATATATTAAGTTTTTACATCGAAATTTGAAGAATAGCTCTAGTGTTAAAAAACCGGCTAAAGAAAAGCGTTATTGGAGAATCATACTAGAATTCCTAAATTATCTGGAATTCCTAAATTATTTTAACTCAACACAACTTAATTAAACACAATATATGAAAATATCACATTAAGTTACCTTAGTTAATCTCCTAAAAATCTCTCCGCATTTAGGGCATTCAGATTATCGCTAATAGGTCTCTGAAGAAAACAAATCACCTAAATACGTAGAATGTTTTAGAATTCTAATTCGAAAACTTGTCGCTTTTCCAGGTAAATGAAACACATTTTGAGCCCTTGATGTTCGTAATTTTATTTGATCTTCAAAGTAAAAAATGAAAAATAATGAACCAATTTCGGGATTCTTCACTGCATGTAGGGATATGGGGACACTTGATAATGAGCGATGTGCATTGTAATGGGAATTTTTTTTAAGAAAACTTTTTAAATGAAGATAAGTATTTCGAGATTTGTTCCTGAAGTTCGGATGTCTCATTATATAGTTTTTATTTACGATTATTGCATAAGGAATTTAAATACAAGAACATTGTCGCATTTAGGGGGCGTCACATTTGGGCAAAATGACCTTAATATGTTAAAGTTGTTGAAATGGCATAATTAACTGTCCGAAGAATGAAATACATTTAAAATGACAAAAAAAGCTATATTATATTAAATTTTACTTTCTTTTATCTTTTTCAAGAAGAAAGTATTGGATTCGTGAAAATTTTCGACTTCCGGTTTTTGACGGATTTGCACATTTTAGGGGTCAGAGATCCCAAAAAAAACATGTTTATACAAAATGTCTGTCTGTGAGTCTGTGACTCTGTCTGTCTGTCTGTATATATATGGCACAAATTTTGTAAGCGCTCCATCTCAAGAACTAATGCACGGAATTTAATAAAAATTTATACTCAGTTAGTCCCTAATATAAATTGGTGCTGATTAGTTTTTAGTGTAAATCGCTCAGCAGTTGGCGCTGCTATGCAGCATTTTTCACGACTTCCTCAATAGCTCAATCTCCAGAACCAATGCACTGATTTTCATCAAACTTCAGATTCAGTTAGTCCTTGACGTGATTTGACATTTTATGTATTTTGGTGTAAATCGCTCAACAGGTGGCGCTGCTATGCTGCCTTTTGCAGGATTTACACGATTTCCGCAATAGCTCTATCTCAAGAACTAATGCACTGATTTTCATCAAACTTCAGATTCAGTTAGTACTTGATATGGCCTGGTGCTGATTACGTGTTGGTATAAATCTCCCGACAGGTGGCGCTGCTGTGCCGCATTTTTCACGATTCCCGCAATAGCTCTATCTCAAGAACTAACGCACGAATTTTCATCTAACTTCAGATTTAGTTAGACGTTAACACAAGTTATTGCAGATTAGGTTTTGGTGTTAATCGCCCAATAGATGACGCTGCTATGCTGGAATTTTCACGATTTTTGGAATAGCTCCATCTCAAAAACTAATACACGTATTTTCCCCAAACTTCAAAGTCAGTTAGATGCTGACATAAGTTGTTGCTTGGTGGTTTTGCTGTAAAGTACCCAGTAAATGCGCTGCTAGTCTGCATTTTGCTGGATTTACCCGATTTCAGCGGTAGTCATATCTCAAGAACTAATGCACGGAATTTCATACCTTCGGAATTCTCATGATGGGCATAGAATTTTGGCAGTGTGATAGCGAATTTTGAAGTAATGCGATAGAAATTAGATATGCGATAAGAAATAATGCGATAAGAAAATAATGCGATAAATAATATAATGCGATAAACAAAATAATGCGATAAGAAAATTTTGGGATTTGTACATCGATTAGTTTATTACTTGAATTTGAAAAAAATCTTTCTGCTACATTGCTTTCTAGAAATTATAATGAAAAAATACATTAGTAGATTTACTGAACAAGAAAAAAGTATTTTTCTATTTTGTAAAGCTAAATATCACGATTCTTAAGGGAACAAGGGACCTTAAAATATTTTTTTATTTTTATTTTTTGTAAATTTCACCTTAAATATTATTCAAATGTACATTATATGCATTATGGCATGCATTTATCACAAAAAAAAATAAAAAAAAAATTTATTTTTGAGAAAAAAAATGGAATTTTACGCGTCGTTTTAGAAATCTTCGAAATGGCCCCTGCGTTCTCCATATCAATGAAAATACCCAATTTTTTTTATAAAAGTTTGGTTCATATATATATAAAAAAATAGAGCATCGAATTTTATATATTTGAATTTAAAGGCTAAAAAAAAATTTGAAAAATTTAAAATTTTTTCGAAAAAATTTCCAAATTTCCAAATTGTACATCGATTAGTTTATTACTTGAATTTGAAAAAAAACATTCTGCTACATTGCTTTCTAGAATTTATAATGAAAAAATACATTAGTAGATTTACTTAACAAGAAAAAAGTATTTTTTATTTTGTAAAGCTAAATATCACGATTCTTAAGAGAACAAGGGACCTTAAAATATTTTTTTATTTTTATTTTTTGTAAATTTCACCTTAAATATTATTCAAATGTACATTATATGCATTATGGCATGCATTTATCACAAAAAAAAATAAAAAAAAAATTATTTTTGAGAAAAAAATGGAATTTTACGCGTCGTTTTAGAAATCTTCGAAATGCCCCCTGCGTTCTCCATATCAATGAAAATCCCCAATTTTTTTTATAAAAATTTGGTTCATATATATAAAAAATAGAGCATCGAATTTTATATATTTGAATTCAAAAGCTAAAAAAAAAATTGAAAAATTTGGAAATTTTTTCAAAAAAATTTCCAAATTTCCAAATTTTTGATTTTTTTTTTTTTTTTTTTTTTTTGTAAATTTTATCTTAAATATTATTCAAGGGTACACTATATGCATTTTGGCATGCATTTATCACAAAAAAATACAAAAAAAAATTATTTTTGAGAAAAAAAGGGAATTTTACGCGTCCGTCGTCTTAGAAATCTTCTAAATGCCCCCTGCGCGTTCCATATCAATGAAAATCCCCAATATTTTTTATAAAAGTTTGATTTATGTATATAAATAAAATAGAACATCGAATTTTATATATTTGATTTTAAAGGTAAAAAAAATTAAATTAAAAATTTTTCAATTTTTCATTTATTTTTATTTTTATTTTTATTTATTTATTTTTTTTTTTTTTTTGTAAATTTTATCTTAAATAATATTTAAGGGTATATTATATGCATTATCGCATGCATTCATCACAAAATAAATGTAAAAAAAAAATTTATTTTTATGAAAAAAATGGAATTTTACGCGTTATCTTAGAAATCTTCGAAATGCCCCCTGCGTGTGCCATATCAATGAAAATCCCCAATATTTTTTATATAAGCTTTGTTTATATGTATAAATAAAATAGAGCATCGAATTTTATATCATTGAATTTAAAAGTTTAAAAAAAATTGAAAAATTTTGAAATTTTTTCAAAAAAATTTCAAAATTTTTATTTGTTTTTTTAAACCTTTAAATTCAAATATATAAAATTCGATGCTCTATTTCATTTATGTATATAAACCAAACTTATATAAAAAATATTGGGGATTTCATTGATATGGAGAACGCAGGGGGCATTTCGAAGATTTCTAAGACAGCGCGTAAAATTCCATTTTTTTTCATTAAAAAAAAAAATATTTTTACATTTTTTTGTGATAAATGCATGCCATAATGCATATAATGTAGCCTTGAATTATAATTAGGTGAAATTTACAAAAAAATAAAAAAAAATTATTTTTAAGGATTTTAATGTCCCTTGTCCCCTTAAGTTCAAAGTCAGCATGTGAAGTCAAAATTCTATAGTAAAATCTCGCCATTTGGGAGACAAAAAAACACGGATTAAATGAAGTGAAGGATAAATACTGGCTCGTTAAAATGTGCGCCGAGGTAAATGATGATAATCCTAAAAAGAAAATTGGTTAAAAAAATAATTCTCTAATAGATAAAATAAAACATAACGGTAAAAGACATACGTAAAATAAATTCCAAGGGAGATTATGAAGAACAAGTGTAAACTAGTTGGATGTGCCAATCCCAAAACTTTCTTCTATCTCATGCATATTAATATTTCAAAATGTTGTTACAAATACCAATAATTCAGCCAGTGTTTTTCGGCAGTAATTTCTGTCTCATTTTAATGCCCATATTACACTTAAATTTTCTTATACCTATATTTCAGGCATTATAGTAGCCACCAGTATGTCTATACTGGTGGCTACTATAATGCCTGAAATATAGGTATAAGAAAATTTAAGTACCAATAATTCATTTTTATTAGTTTTATTAGTATTTTTATTAGAATTATGCATAACTTAATATACTTTTCGATGGAACAATATGGAAAATTGCACAAAAACCGCTATTACAGCGCCCCCTTTCGGTGGAATTTTTCAATATTCAGGGTGAACCTTCTTGCCATGGTCAAAAGCATACACAAAAAATTTTTCAATTCTGTGCATAACTTCATACACTTTTCGATGGTACAATATCAAAAATGGCACAAAAATCTCTATTACAGCGCCCCTACCGTCGGAATTTTTCCAAATTCAGGGAGGACCTTCTTGCCATGGCTAGAAACATATACAAAAAATTTGGTTTAATTCTATGCATAACTTCATACACATTTCGATGATACAATATTCAAAATGCATAAAAATCGCACAAAACTCGCTATTACAGCGCCCCCTGCTGGCGTAATCTTTCCAAATTCAGGGAGGACCTTCTTGCTATGGCCAAACACATACACAAAAAATTTGGTTCAATTCTATGCCTAACTTCATACACTTTTCGATGGTACAATATTCAAAATGCACAAAAATCGCCATTACAGCGCCCCCTACCGGCGGATTTTTTCCAATTTAAAGCAGAACCTGCTTGCCATACCCAAAAACTTTTTTAAAAATTTGGTTCAATTCTATGCATAACTTCCTACAACTTTTGATGGTACAATGGCAACATACGGACACACGGACACACGGACAGACAGGCATTTTCTATAAACATGTTTTTTAGGATCTCTGACCCCTAAAACGTGTAAATCCGTCGAAAACCGGAAGTCGAAAAAAATTTCGATTACAATACTTTCTTCTATTGAAGATAGAAGAAAGTAAAAAGTAGGTAAAGAAAAGAGATTAGTCTGGATTGAAACTAATATGTACACATAATTATTTAATTAAACAAGATATTTCATTCCTTTTGAAAATAATGTGATGAAGAAGTAGAAATTAGTTGTTAACTGTTTGAAGAATGAAAGAAATTTTAAATAACATCAACCAAAAAAAAGCTACATTATATTCATTTTTTTATTACTGAAATTTGAAAAAAAAAAAAACTCTGCTACCTCGTTTTCTAGAAATTATCATTTGAACAAAAACAACAAAAAATACATTAGCAGTTTTCACTTGATAAAAGAAAAGTATTTCTTTTTATTTTGTAAAGCGAAATATCACGTTTCTTGAGTTCAAAGTCATCATGTTAAGTAAATATTCTAGAGAAAAATCTTGCCATTTGGGAAACAAAAAATAAATTCCATACTAAAACACAGATTCAAAGAGGGAAATGTTGATAATCATACAAAGGAACTTTGTTTTAAAAAAATATTTCGGTAAGTGATAAAAGTACACACATAACGGTAAAAGACATTCGTAAAAAAATTCCAAGGGAAATTGTGAAGAACAGGTGTAAAAAAGTAAGTAAAGAAAAGAGATTAGTCTGGATTGAAACTAATATGAACACACAATTATTTAATTAAACAAGATATTTTATTCCTTTTGAAAATAATGTGATAAAGAAGTACAAATTAGATATGAACTGTTTGAAGAATGAAAGAAATTTAAAATAACAACAACAAAAAAAGCTATATTATATTAATTTTGTATTGCTGAAATTGAAAAAAAAAAGCTCTGCTACATTGTTTCTTAGAATTATCATTTGAACAAAAAATACATTAGCAGTTTCACTTGATAAAAAAAAAAAAAAAAATTATTTTGTAAAGCGAAATATCACGATTCTTTAATTCAAAGTCATTATGTTAAGTAAACATTCTAGAGAAAAATCTTGCCATTTGGGGGACAAAAAATAAATTCATACCAAAACACAGATTCAAAGAAGGAAATGATGATAATCACACAAAAGAACTTTGTTTTAAAAGAATAATTCGGTAAGTGCTAAAAGTACACATAACGATAAAAGACATACGTAAACTAGTCAGATGTGGCAATCCCAAAACTTTCTTCTATCTCATACATGTTAATATTTCATGGAAAATGCTGCATATCAGCACCACCTGTTAGATGATTTACACCAAAAACTAATTATCAACAACTTTGACAAATTCTAACTGAATCTGAAGTTTGATGAAAATCCGTGCATTAGTTTTTTAGATACAGCTATTGCGTAAATTGTAAAAAATTCTGCATAGCAGCGCCACCTGTTGGGCGATTTACACCAAAAACTAATTAGGACCAATTTATACTAGGAAGTAACTGAATCTGAAGCTTGATGAAAATTCATGCATTAGTTCTTTAGATATAGCTATTGCAGAAATCGTGGTAAATGCAGCACAGTAGTGCCACCTGTTGGGAGATTTACACCAAAAATTAAACAGCACTAATTTATATCAAAACTAGTCACTAACTGAATCTGAAGTTTGATGAACATTCGTGCATTTTTTCTTGAGTTAGAACTATTGAGATAATCATGAATAATGGAGCATAGCAGCGCCACCTGTTGGGCGATTTTCACCAAATTGTAATCGACACCTAACTATACCCTGGACTAACTGAATCTGAAGTTTTATGAAGATCCGTGCAATAGTTCCTGAGATAAATCTATTGCAGAAATCGTGAAAAATGCGCATAGCAGAGCCACCTGTTGGGCGATTTTCACTAAAACCTAATCAGGACCAGTTTATATCAAGGTCTAACAGAATCTAAAGTTTTGTGAAATTCCGGGCATTAGTTCTTGAGATAGACCGCCCACAATATTTTTGTCACATACAGACTCACAGAGTGACAGACAGAATGACAGAGTGACAGAGTGACAGACAGATTCACAGACAGATATTTTCAAAAAAACATTAAATCGTGTTCAGGACATTCTAAAACGTACAAATCAGTCGAAAACCGGAAGTCGAAAATTTTCACGAATCCAATGCTTTCTTCTTGTAAAGATAGAAGAAAGTAAAAAATTCCAAGGGAGATTATGCCCCGTAAGGCATGGTGACGTCACGGCGACATCGTTGTGAAGTCACACTGTGATTTTGTGACCGTCGATGTGAAGTCACGTGACGTGGATGTGACGTAATAGTGACTAAAATGCGAGGTCGTCATGGCCGTTTTAGAGGTCGTTTGTGACGTCACATTGTGACCACTCTGTGAAGTCACGGTGTGACAAATTTGTGAAAAGTGTGTCATTTGGGACTATTTTGGCATTAACTTTGTGACGAACCTGTGACGAAAGTGACAATGCTTTGAAGTCACACTGTGACCAATTTGTGAAATATGTGTCATTTGTGACGAACTTGTCATAAACTCTGTGATGATTTCAAATGAAAATTAAATTTCCAATTAATTGCTTAAAAGGCGCAAAGGCGAGCTAGTGAAAAAGATTCCATGCTGGAACTGGAACCCGGGCCATCAGTATAGCGCACTGACATTCTACCGACTAAACCACATGGAACGATACCCAGCCTGGAAAATTTCTCACTATTACATGTTGGCAAGGCTACAAACGCAGCACAAGATGGAATATTTATCGTGAGCCACCGACATGGTGCAAACACGAAACTTAATTAAATCCAGAATCGATTGAAACTATATTAATACTTGGAAATTTTTCCAGAGAGAACCATTCGCCTTGCATACAATATTTCAAATGAAAATCAAATTTCAAATTAATTGCTTAAAAGGCAATTTTAATTTGAAATATTGTATGCAAGGCGAATGTTTCTTCCTGGAAAAATTTCCAAGTATTAATATAGTTTCAACCGATGCTGTATTCAATTAAATTTCGTGTTTACCCCATGTCGGTGGCTCACGATAAATATTCCATCTTGTGCTGCGTTTGTAGCCTTGCCAACATATAATAGTAAGAAATTTTACATGCTGGGTGTCGTTCCATGTGGTTTAGTCGGTAGAATGTCAGTGTGCTATACTGACGGCCCGAGTTCCAGTCCCGGCATGGAATCTTTTTCACTATGTTGGCCTTTGCGCCTTTTAAGCAATTAATTTTAAATTTGATTTTCATTTGAAATGTTATATATAAGGCGAATCTATCTCTCTGGAAAAATGTCTAAGTATTAATACTGCGATGAATTTTAAAGTAAACTTTCGTTGTAAATATAAAATTTTATTTTTTACCGTACTTTTTAGCAAAATATCGCTATTTTGGAGCACTTTTCTTCTAAAACATTTTTAATTTCTCCACTTAAAAAAACAATGCTTATCAACTGACATATTTTTTTATTAAGTTCTAAGCTTGAAATTGAGTTCAAGCTTGATATTTAGAATGGATAAGTTTTTTAATGTGTTGAGACTTTTTATTGTTTTATTAAATACGAACATGGAGTCTAGCGGATATTAATATAACTATTATTTATATAACGGTATGATAAGCCATATTTATTTAAATTTTTTATTCCCGCGTACATTGTATTTTGTGAATATGAGCTAAATAGATTTGGTATGTCTTATAGAAAAAGTCTGATCTCGGAAATAGAAAAAACAAGTAAGAAAAATCATGCGTTAAGCATAGATTATAAAATACTTTCCAACACTTCCTGAATGCTTTAACAAGATATCGTAATTTAGGGAAATAACGTAAATAAGATAACTAAGTAAACATTTTAGAAAACGCATAAAACATTTGAAAAACTGATTTCAGCAGTTACCGTCCATAGCAAAATATGTTTTCCAATTCTTTTGAACAGTATTTGATCTGTAGGTTGATACACTGAAAAAAATCAAGTACTCAAAAATGAGTAAACCGATGTACTCATATCGAATTGAATATTTTTGGATCAAAAATGAACCTATGGTTTCTCTATTTTGAAACATCACATCTTATCAAACCCAAACAAACGAATAATTTTGTACCCTGCAATGGTTCATTTCATTTTGGCGTGATGTTTATTAATGTAAATATTAAATTATGCACAGTATTTTAAAATGATTTAAAGGTGCTTGGAAATAATGCTCTTGTCATAAAAATATTCGATTTGAGTATCTTGTTAAGAATTTTGCTATTTTTCTTAATAAATAATCAATTAAGCGTTTCTATTTAATAACTTTGAACGGGAAATAAATGTCAGTACATTTTTACTTTAATTTTTAGGGGGGGGGGGTAGGGGGGCAGTACATAACGATTCATATTTGATCCCAACCATGGAATAAAAAACTAGTACATGTGTTTCTCAACTTTGAGTACATTTGTATCGGAGCAATTTTGAGTATGTGACGCATTTAAAATTGTGTACTTTTTACTCAATTTTGAGTATACAATTTTTTCAGTGTATATATACTATATAATAGGAACATTTAGTTTAGCAAGAAAACGCCTAACAGGTTG